>CM077652.1:32921972-33249472 GCA_039707465.1 Rhabdophis nuchalis
TATTTACAACCTTCCCAAGGCTGTAAAGCTGAAGTAAGATCATGACTCTTCACTACTTCATCATCATTTAAGAACCCCATAATCCCTTGTGGGGTGGAGTCAGGGCAACTGAATGGAGCAGAGTGTTTACTGGCCAGATGCCCTTCCCGTTGCCAAGGCGGAGTTCTATTCGGGAGATATATATTCTCATTGTGCCCAGAGAGAACAATAGCTGCCTCTACCTAGGATCAAACTCACAGCTTCCTGATTATCAGGTGAGAACTCCACCTCTGGTCCACCGCACCACTCCAAGTGACCCTTCACTATGGTTACTGATGTCTCCTGCAGTGGCTAAACAAGGACTACCTCGACAATTTCTTGGACCACAACCAATTAGGGAGGTACCAACTCTGGAATATTCATTGTAAAGTTACAGTGGATGCGTTTTTTTTAAAAAACATTATGCATTGGAAATTAGCAAACTCAGTGGATGTAGCAGTGGTCCTAGGAATAAAGAATGGAATGGAATGGAATGGAATAGAATAGAATAGAATAGAATAGAATAGGGAATGAAGAATGAAGAATGGAATGGAATGGAATAGAATGGGAATAGAATGGGAATAGAATAGAATAGAATGGAATGGAATGGAATAGAATGGAATAGGAATGGGAATGGGAATAGAATGGGAATGGAATAGAATGGGAATGGAATGGAATGGGAATGAAGAATTGAATGGAATGGAATAGAATAGAATATTGGAATGAAGAATGGAATGGAATGGAATGGAATAGAATAGAATAGAATAGAATAGAATAGAATAGAATAGAATAGAATATGGAACGGGACAGAATGGAAAGAACAGAACAGAATAGGAGCGGACGGAGCACAGCAGAGTAGAATAGAGAATAGAATAGAATAAAAGCTGAGCAACTTTGGAGTCCTTCTAAGTCGAACCTAACCCTCTCCCATGACAGGAGACTTATATCATACTATAATACAGAAAATTAATTCTTCTGCTCCACTGATGTCTGACTCCGAAGGCAGCTGATAACTAGCATACGGCTCTGCCTCCCACACAGGCATACGGCATACGGCTCTGCCTCCCACACAGAGCCCTCCTCAGAGCCTTCCCCTGACTCCAGGACTGGCCCAGATTGCTCCCCAACCTCCTCACTGTCCGAATCTGCTGCCAGCTCTGCTGGCCGCTAGTGGGCCACAACAGTAACAGAATGTGAGGCAACTGGCAGTTGTAACAGAGTTCTTTTCAGATGGGGAGGAGGAGTAGAACTCTATAGCATCAGTGCGTGTTAATTACTGTATAAGAAATTCTAATGATCTGATGGTCATTTCGAAAAATCCTTTTTTAGTGAGCATCTAGAAGCCACGAGGAACATAAGTGCCAAATTTCAAGTTAGTAGACTTCAGTGTTCTGGAGATTTCAGGAGGAGTGAGTTGTATTTGGCTTATATGTGTATGTGTGTATGTGTGTATCTCTACATACGGCAGCTAGAACTGTAGAGTTCCAACAGACACCCACTGCATTTATAGTCCTAACAGTAACCGAAGACTTTAATCATTCAATGGAGGATCCCCTGAAATGGAACCTGACAGACTATCAAAAGTCTGCCTTGAAGATGCGCACACTTCAGTCTCCCACATGAATCCATCAATTTCTCAAAATAATCTCACATCACAGCCTCTCAACCCAACATTTATTGTCAGTCGTCCAAGGCAATATTCAAAGCCAAGAGTTTTTGGATGATAATACTTAAACTGGTCTAGAATCCCTTTGCAAACAACACTGGGTCATTGAAATACAATAATACAATACAATATAATAGCAGAGTTGGAAGGGACCATGTAGGTCTTCTAGTCCAACCCCCTGCATAGGCAGGAACCTTGTACCATTTCAGACAAATGGCTATCCAACATCTTCTTAAAGACTTCCAGGGTTGGGGCATTCACAACTTCTGGAGGCAAGCTGTTCCAGAGGTTAATTGTTCTAACTGTCAGGAAATTTCTCCTTAGTTCTAAGTTGCTTCTCTCCTTGATTAGTTTCCACCCATTGCTTCTTGTCCTGCCCCCAGGTGCCTTGGAGAATAGTTTGACTCCCTCTTCTTTGTGGCACCCTCTGAGATATCGGAACACTGCTATCATGTCTCCCCTGGTCCTTCTCTTCATCAAACTAGACATACCCAGCTCCTGCAAAGGTTCTTCCTATGTTTTAGCCTCCAGTCCCCTAATCATCTTGGTTGCTCTTCTCTGCACTCTTTCCAGAGTCTCCACGTCTTTTCTACATCGTGGCGACCAAAACTGTATGCAGTATTCCAAGTGTGGCCTTCTCAAGGCACTATACAGTGGCATTAACACTTCATGTGATCTAGATTCTATCCCTCTGTTTATGCAGCCTAGAAATGGCTGGCTAAAAAATAAAGTGACCTTTCAAATGGACATAAAAATATTATTGGTAATGGATTCGACTTGATACCATAGAATAACCCTTATCCAAGGAAGATCTGAGCAGCTAAGTTTTATGGTTAAATACAGACAACTCCATCAAGCGTCACAGGACATGTGTTTACGGAGCATCGGAAAAAGAAGTTTCCGCACAAGTTCTATTCAATTGTCTTGGTGAGGGCTCGCTCCTTAGAGACATTACTTGACAGAAGCATAAACTGGGACTCTAACAAAACATTATCTTATTTCCTTCAGGGATAAATATATATGTAGTCATCAGAACAGTTAAGTTTATAATCAGGGCTGTCCAGCAGAGGTCAGATTTTAGAGAAACTATTGGGTTGGCATCCAAAGATGATGAATTCACCAAAACACACATTTAAAATGTCTGTGGAGATTCTCAGTCATCCAGGTGATGGTCGTCCCAAAGGTGCTTTTTTCAAGAGGCAACTGGGCCTTCTGTTTGTTTGTTTTTTGATGATGTTTTGCTTCTCATCCAAGAAGCTTCTGCAGCTCTTCTTGGACAAGAAACGAAACGTCTTCAGAGAAAAACCAGAAAGTCCAATTCAGAGATGGCATTCAGCAGGTTCTGACCAGTTCTGGAGAACCGGTAGCAGAAATTTTGAATAGTTCAGAGAACTGGTAACTACCACCTCTGGCTGGCCCCACCCCCATCTATTCTCTGCCTCCCAAGTCCCAGCTGATTGGGAAGAAGTGGGGATTTTGCAGTATCCTTCCCCTGGAGTGGGGAGGGAATGGGGATTTTGCAGTATTCTTCCCCTGGAGTGGGGAGGGAATGGGGATTTTGCAGGATCCTTCCCCCGGAGTGGGGAGGGAATGGGGATTTTGCAGGATCCTTCCCCCGGAGTGGGGAGGGAATGGGGATTTTGCAGGATCCTTCCCCCGGAGTGGGGAGGGAATGGGGATTTTGCAGGATCCTTCCCCTGGAGTGGGAAGGGAAGGGAGATTTTGCAGTATTCTTCCCCTGGAGTGGGGAGGGAATGGGGATTTTGCAGTATCCTTCCCCTGGAGTGGGGAGGGAATGGGGATTTTGCAGTATCCTTCCCCTGGAGTGGGGATGGAATGGGGATTTTGCAGTATCCTTCCCCTGGAGTGGGAAGGGAAGGGAGATTTTGCAGTATCCTTCCCCTGGAGTGGGAAGGGAAGGGAGATTTTGCAGTATCCTTCCCCTGGAGTGGGGAGGGAATGGGGATTTTGCAGTATTCTTCCCCTGGAGTGGGGAGGGAATGGGGATTTTGCAGGATCCTTCCCCTGGAGTGGGGAGGGAATGGGGATTTTGCAGTATCCTTTCCCTGGAGTGGGGAGAGAATGGGGATTTTGCAGTATCCTTCCCCTGGAGTGGGAAGGGAAGGGAGATTTTGCAGTATCCTTCCCCTGGAGTGGGAAGGAAAGGGAGATTTTGCAGTATCCTTCCCCTGGAGTGGGAAGGGAAGGGAGATTTTGCAGTATCCTTCCCCTGGAGTGGGAAGGGAAGGGAGATTTTGCAGTATCCTTCCCCTGGAGTGGGGAGGGAATGGAGATTTTCTGGAGTGGGGAGGGAATGGAGATTTTGCAGTATCCTTCCCCTGGAGTGGGGAGGGGATGGAGATTTTGCAGTATTCTTTCCCTGGAGTGGGGAGGGAATGGAGATTTTGCAGTATCCTCCCCCTGGAGTGGGCAGGGAAGGGAGATTTTGCAGTATCCTCCCCCTGGAGTGGGAAGGGAAGGGAGATTTTGCAGTATCCTTCCCCTGGAGTGGGGAGGGGATGGAGATTTTGCAGTATCCTTCCCCTGGAGTGGGGAGGGAATGGAGATTTTCTGGAGTGGGGAGGGAATGGAGATTTTGCAGTATCCTTCCCCTGGAGTGGGGAGGGGATGGAGATTTTGCAGTATTCTTTCCCTGGAGTGGGGAGGGAATGGAGATTTTGCAGTATCCTTCCCCTGGAGTGGGAAGGGAAGGGAGATTTTGCAGTATCCTTCCCCTGGAGTGGGAAGGGAAGGGAGATTTTGCAGTATCCTTCCCCTGGAGTGGGGAGGGGATGGAGATTTTGCAGTATCCTTCCCCTGGAGTGGGGAGGGAATGGAGATTTTGCAGTATCCTTCCCCTGGAGTGGGGAGGGGATGGAGATTTTGCAGTATTCTTTCCCTGGAGTGGGGAGGGAATGGAGATTTTGCAGTATCCTTCCCCTGGAGTGGGAAGGGAAGGGAGATTTTGCAGTATCCTTCCCCTGGAGTGGGAAGGGAAGGGAGATTTTGCAGTATCCTTCCCCTGGAGTGGGGAGGGGATGGAGATTTTGCAGTATCCTTCCCCTGGAGTGGGGAGGGAATGGAGATTTTCTGGAGTGGGGAGGGAATGGAGATTTTGCAGGATCCTTCCCCTGGAGTGGGGAGGGAATGGGGATTTTGCAGTATTCTTTCCCTGGAGTGGGGAGGGAATGGAGATTTTGCAGTATCCTCCCCCTGGAGTGGGCAGGGAAGGGAGATTTTGCAGTATCCTCCCCCTGGAGTGGGAAGGGAAGGGAGATTTTGCAGTATCCTTCCCCTGGAGTGGGGAGGGGATGGAGATTTTGCAGTATCCTTCCCCTGGAGTGGGGAGGGAATGGAGATTTTCTGGAGTGGGGAGGGAATGGAGATTTTGCAGTATCCTTCCCCTGGAGTGGGGAGGGGATGGAGATTTTGCAGTATTCTTTCCCTGGAGTGGGGAGGGAATGGAGATTTTGCAGTATCCTTCCCCTGGAGTGGGAAGGGAAGGGAGATTTTGCAGTATCCTTCCCCTGGAGTGGGAAGGGAAGGGAGATTTTGCAGTATCCTTCCCCTGGAGTGGGGAGGGGATGGAGATTTTGCAGTATCCTTCCCCTGGAGTGGGGAGGGAATGGAGATTTTGCAGTATCCTTCCCCTGGAGTGGGGAGGGGATGGAGATTTTGCAGTATTCTTTCCCTGGAGTGGGGAGGGAATGGAGATTTTGCAGTATCCTTCCCCTGGAGTGGGAAGGGAAGGGAGATTTTGCAGTATCCTTCCCCTGGAGTGGGAAGGGAAGGGAGATTTTGCAGTATCCTTCCCCTGGAGTGGGGAGGGGATGGAGATTTTGCAGTATCCTTCCCCTGGAGTGGGGAGGGAATGGAGATTTTCTGGAGTGGGGAGGGAATGGAGATTTTGCAGTATTCTTCCCCTGGAGTGGGGAGGGAAGGGAGATTTTGCAGTATCCTTCCCCTGGAGTGGGGAGGGAATGGAGATTTTCTGGAGTGGGGAGGGAATGGAGATTTTGCAGTATTCTTCCCCTGGAGTGGGGAGGGAAGGGAGATTTTGCAGTATCCTTCTCCTGCCATGCCCACCAAACCACTCCCACCAAGCCGTTTCACACCCACCAAACCACACCCACATAACCGGTAATAAAAATTTTTTGAATCCCACCACTGGTCCTTTTAAAATAAAGCATCTTTGGGATTGCTTCTGAATGTTATGATTTATTTTATTATATATCTTTGCCCTCTATTGAACTAGTTTATCTTGGTGTTTTCTCTTTATCTTATCTACTACATGTCCGTCAATTTTATCTCACCATAGTATCCAACTCAGTTGTAGACATTTCTGTTTTAAAACTTAAATGTGCATCAGAAGCAGACAATATTAAACTAGCTGGGCAGGCAAGATAACAATTTTGGCCTCATATTGATGACTTTCTACTGTCTGTGAAGTGAAATCTGATACTTACTCCAAGATAATTCAATTCAATCAACTTTGATGGGAAACTTAAAAAAAAATGATGGTGGTAATTAAAGAGGTAGATTTCCCTCCAGAGATTTGCTGTGTTATAAAGGCATGGAAATTGCTAGCCCTCGTCAACTGCCTTCCACTGAAGTCTATATATAAATTAATTAAATGTTTTAATGGTGGAGAATTGTTTTTTTTTTTTAAATGAAGGAAGAAAGGGCATAATGGAAAGTCAGTTTCAATCTACTGCCATCTTTGGATTATTGCTAATATTCAATTAAGAAGGAAAGTATAAAAGCAACTTCTGGAGAGAAATGACTGCAGCTAAATATTAAAGGTTGCCTTATTTTGTTTCCTTTCTGTTTAAGAGAAAAAAACTGTTAAGAGTCTTTGTATTGGACCATGGAGCTATCCAAAAAAGTGTAATTTAGTGGTGAGGAAAGTAAGGCCCTATACCAGTGTTGGCTAATCTTTTTTTCATCACATGCGGAAAACATGCGTGCCAATAATACAATGCGTACATGAAACACACACACCCATGCCCCCGCCTGCCTGCGCATGTGCATGCGACCCTCCCATGCTTCTCCCATGCATACATGCATGATCCATCCCTGCACCCTGTTTTGGGCCTAGTAGGCCTCCCTGCAGCCTCCTGGGATCAAAAACAGGCTGCGTGGGAGGCATGCCACACCCCGCCATGCACAACAACACCCCCCAATGCATGCACAGTGTCAACTTTCCGTGTTGTCATGGGGGCAGAATGGGTGGGAGTGCATTCCATGCAAACTGTCGGGCGGAGTCAGATCTCAGATTACAGTCACTGGTTTGAGATAGGTGTATATATTGGGTAACATGATTTATGATACAGACTGAAGGGAGGAAAGGAACAGGGGTAAAGATAAACAGAGCAAAGATTTGGCTGTGAACAAATATTCCCTAATGAAGCCATCAATAAATCACTGGTTTTTGTATTAAAACATTGGCTCCATTATTATGAATCAGTTACGGCATTGTTAGGAAACTTGATACACAGGTATCTCCTGCATGCGCCCCACCCTCTGCGCATGTGCAGCAGAGGCCCAAAAATCAGCTGACCGGCAGGAGGCATGCACACATGTGTGGCGGAGCTGAGTTAGGATGACGGCTTGTGTGCCCGCTAATAGGTCTCTGTGTACCACCTGTGGCACATGTGCCATAGGTTCACCATCATGGTCCTCTACGTAGGTAAGCAAAATCAAATGCACAGGTACAGAATAGGTGATACCTGGCTGGACCTGGATCAACCACAGGAACTGGGAGAGGGATCTAGGACAGTGGTGGGCAAACTCATTAGTCAACAGAGCCAAATATCAACAATACCACGATAGAAATTTCTTTTGAGAGCCGGAAGGTGTGGCCTTTTTTGTGGGAGTGGCTCAGCGGTCATGTGACTGGGTGGGCGTGGCCAACTTGGAAAATGTGAAACTCACTTAACAATGGTCTTGGTTAGCAACCAAACTTTTAGGCTCAATTGTGGTCATAAGTTCTTTCTTTCTTTCTTTCTTTCTTTCTTTCTTTCTTTCTTTCTTTCTTTCTTTTTTTCTTTCTTTCTTTCTTTCTTTCTTTCTCTCACTCTCTCTTTCTTTCTTTCTCTCTTTCTTCCCCTCTCTCTCTTTCTTTCTTTTTCTCTCTCTCTCTTTCTTTCTTTCTTTCTCTTTCTTTCTCTCTCTCTCTGTCTCTCCTTCATCCGCCCATCTCTCTCACTCTGTGTGTGTCTGTCTGTCTGTCTCACATTCAAGCACTTAATCACACATTCTGTGTCTCTGTCTATCTTTCTCTCCCTCCCTCCCTCTCTCTGTCTCTCCCTGTCTCTCTGTGTGTGTCTGACACTCTCTGATTCCCCCCTCCCTCCTTGTCTCTCTCTGTGTCTGTGCCTCTGTCTGTCTGTCTGCCCCCCACCCCCCGCGGAGCCTCCTCAGCCCAGCCCGCCGCGCTTACTCACTCACTCACTCGCCTTAGCCTAGCCGCCCCGCCCGCCCGCTGCGCTTGCTCGCTCATTCCAGCTACTTCCAGGCTCCGTGGGGGGGGAAGGAACGGCGTTCAGTGGGTGACCCACTGGACGCCGGTTCCCTCCAATCACCCTGGAAGTAGCCTGGCTCGCCCTCCTGCTCGTTCACTGGCTCAGGCTACTTCCAGGGTTGAGAAGGCTCCGTGTGGGGTGGGGAAGGAACGGCGTTCAGTGAGTGACCCACTGGACGCCAGTTCCCTCCAATCGCCCTGGAAGTAGCCTGGCCCGCCCGCTTGCCCGCCCGCTCGCTCAGGCTACTTCCAGGCGTGAGAAGGCTCCATGTGGGGGGGAAGGAACGGCGTTCAGTCGGTGACCCACTGATCGCCTGTTCCCTCCCCCTGCCCGCTGAGCCTCCGCACCCCCTGGAAGTAGACGAGTGGCCAGCATGCCAGCTGGGGAGGCTCCGCAGAGAGAGGGAGGGAGGGAATCGGCGGCCGGTAGGGAGGGTTGCTCCGGCTGGTCCCAGGAGTCCCACCATCGGCGAGGGTGGAGGAAGAGCCGCACTTGAGGGGTCAAAGAGCCACATGTGGCTCGCGAGCCACAGTTTGCCGACCACTGATCTAGGAGGTCTAGTGGACCACCATGAAAATTGAGCCAGCAGTGTCCTATAGCTGCCAAAAAGCCAGTGCAGCCCTAGATGACTTCAGCACAGGATAGCATCAAGATCAAAAAAGATGCAGAGACCCTAGAAAGAGTGCAGAGAAGAGCAATAAATATAATCATGGGTCTGAAGACAAAATTGTATGATGAATGGTTAATGAACGTTTAATCCGAATAGAGCTGGAAAGGGACCTTGGAGGTCTTCTATTTCAACCCCCTGCTCAAGCAGGAGAAATTGCACCTTCAGACAAGGGCTGTCCAATCTCTTCTTAAAATCACGGAAAGAGGAAATAAAAATGTACTTTGAACTGGATGGAAGAACCCACAGAGGAGTTGAGAGTGGGGTTTCCACCAGATGTGCCAGTAGGAGATGCCTAATAAATCTATACTTTGAGGCATACGCCTGCCTTGGAGTTTTGATTCCATTGGGTGTGTTACTTGCACACCCACCCCTGACACAAGCAGGTTGGAGCTGCGAAAGGTCTTTAATATTCAGCCTGTGACTTCGCTCCTTCATCAGATCGGACTATTTGCAGTATTGATCAGCAAAGCTATTGCTGAGAAATGAGCAGCGAATGGTCTCCTTTGGTGCAAACGGTATTAGCAAGAGAACTAGGCTACAAAATGGGCCTTCTAATTAAGGTGATGCTTTCTGGATTGTTGGTTATTTTATTTTTTACCAGGAAGTGCCAATTAAGAGAGATTCTGTTTTTCTATTCCATTCCTTCAGGCAAGCCAGCAGGTCAGGAAACAAAGCGCCACCAACTTAATATTCTGAGAACAGGGAGCATTAAGGAAGATTAAGAGTTTCATCTTAATGGGAGACACTGCTGATTTACTAGAATAAAAAGCTAGGGGAGGGGAGGGGAGGGAGGGAGGGTTGTAGGTACGGTACTCCATCACTGGGGTCTTCAAGAAGAGATTCGACAAGCATTGATCTGGATTGGTATAGGATCTCCTGCTCAAGCTAGGAGACCTAAAGGTCCTTTCCATTCCTGCTATTCTATGTTCTAACCTGAATCATCATCTTCTTCTTCTTCTTCTTCTTCTTCTTCTTCTTCTTCTTCTTCTTCTTCTTCTTCTTCTTCTTCTTCTTCTTCTTCTTCTTCTTCTTCTTCTTCCTCCTCCTCCTCCTCCTCCTCCCCCTCCCCCTCCTCCTCTTCCTCCTCCTCCTCCTCCTTCTTCTTCTTCTTCTTTTCTCCTTCTCCTTCTCCTTCTCCTTCTTCTCCTCCTCCTCCCTTCTTCCTTCTTCCTTCTTCCTTCTTCCTTCTTCCTTCTTCCTCCTCCTAGTCCTCCTCCTCCTCTCCTTCCTTTCTTCCTCCACCCTCCTCCTCCTCCTTTTTCTCTTCCTTATTCCTTCTTTCCTCCTCCTGCTCCTTGAATCTTGAATTTTCTCCTTCAGAAGGATTCTCAATCATCATTTCCTCCTCCTCCTCCTCCTCCTCCTCTACTAAACACTTTCTCCAGGGAATAGTTCGGTTATCTTTGTCATTATGTTTTCCAAGATATTAATCTGAAATATCTCCACTTGGCCATGAAGTCCAAAACGACAGATTTCTTCAGGGACTATTGCAGACATTCATATATATCCCTCACCGCAACGCCACACATACACACAATATTCCTCAAAGGAGATTATCACTGCCACGACCTCTTCGCTGAAGCTCCCCATGGTTGGAAGGGAGGCAAGTAATAACATTGCAATATTAAGCTAGCCAGGATTACCGATAAACAGCTGACCCCAGAAGAGGCCCCTCGCTTAAAGCTGCGTCAGTTTTGTCCCTGCTGGCGGAAAACACCAACACAAAGCATGAAACAAGAGTTCACTTTTCATTAACAAGCAACACAATAAGTTCAACTGTGCCCATGAAACTGCATTTCTTCCATGGGAATAAAGAATACATATGAAATGCAGGCAGTCCTCACTTAGTGTCCGTTCAAAGTTACGACAACACTGACAAAATTCTCTCTACATGGGGCTCCCCTTGAGGTGCACCCGAAGACTTCAGTTTGTCCAGAATGCAGCCGCGCGAGCAATAATGGGAACCTCAAGGTTTACCCACGTAACACCGCTCTTGCGCAAGCTGCACTGGCTACCTGTCGTCTTTTGGGTGCGCTTCAAGGTGTTGGTCATCATCTTTAAAGTGCTCCATGGCACGGGACCTAGTTATCTGCAGGATCGTATCCTGCCCCATACATCCCTGCGGCCGATTCGCTCCCACAGAGAGGAACTTCTCCGGGTGCCGTCCACTAGGCTACGCCAGCGGGCGACGCCCAGGGGAAGGGCCTTCTCTGTGGCAGGCCCGACCCTCTGGAACGACCTTCCCCCCGAAATTAGAACAACTACGGACCTCCGCTCCTTCCGTCAAAAACTCAAAACACACTTTTTCTGCTTGGCCGGCCTAGGTTAGTCTCCCGTCTTTTAATAGGGCTTAGGGGATTTTAGTTAATTTTAAAAATTGGGGATTTTAGCGCAGGGATAATCATTGTTTAATTTGCCTTTTATTTAATCTATTTGTATATTTATTGGTATTTTTTAATTTTCCCTGTGCAACGCTCCGAGTCCCTTTGGGGAGAGGAAGCGGTCTATAAATAAATTTATTATTATTATTATTATTAAAAGTGACCTATGACCACTTTGACCAAACCTACGACCGTTCCAGCATCCCCACGGTCATGGGATTTACATTTGGATGTCAGGCCTGCAGCCATCTTTTCTTTTGGATCTTTGGCCTGCCACGCTTTCTATTATTCTGCTATGCATTTTCTATTATGGGAAAATGGGAGTGAGATGCGATGTAGCCATAACAGAAGTCTTTCTAGAAAGCCAAGGTCATCCTTTGTCTCTGTACCTCTGCACCTGACTGGAACTAGATGGGTAGAACTGCCAGCATGGCAGCGGGAGATTGGACCATGGGATGGACTTGTGGGTGGGGGTGGGGGGGGCAAGATCTTGAACTTTCAACTGGGTGGGGAAATGGGTCATGAAGCTTTCAGATTCGGGGTTCCCCAGATGTGCCAACATGACATCTCTAATAAATGGAACTTGGAGGAAACTCAAGCCTCAAAGTTTTCTTTCATTGGGGGGCGGGGGGGTCTTACATGGAACCTTGGTGAAATGAGGAGACATCATCAATCCAGTTTCCCTGCTTGTAAATTTGGGTAAAAGTATCCAAAGTCCATTTTGCCTGCATCCAACCATGCTCTTATCATATTTACCAAAGCGTAAATCCCTCCCTTCCTTGCTCTGCTTTTGCACAGAGGAGGAAAGGTTCACAGAAGGTAGCTGTGTAAATAAACAGTGCCAATTATATAATTGGTACAGCTTCCTCTTTGCCCCTGCTTCTTCTTTTCTTCTTCTTTTTTTTTCCCCTTCTCACCTGCAGATGGGCTTGTACAGCATCTTCCTTCCGTGCCAAGAAATTGCAGCCTTTGCTCTAATTGACACTAATGAAACAAATGGCAACACGAAGTGTGACATGTCAGGTTACATTAGAGACTTGGGCTGTCACTTTATGCATCTCAACGGCGGCGACAGAAGAGACTCTGGCCTGGCCCATCCTGGCACTTCAGAGGCGCTGGTAACTTTATCAGCAAAGTGGGCAGATGTTGCTAATGACTGTCTGCAGTCAATTCGATTGCACTGGGGCAATGGCAGAGGGGGAGAGAGGGGGGAGCGAGGGCAGTGGAAGGAAGACTCTGCAGACAAAGAAGTTCTACCAGGTTAATTTTATTATACAATACAATACAATAGCAGAGTTGGAAGGGACCTTGGAGGTCTTCTAGTCCAACCCCCTGCGTGGGCAGGAACCTTATACCATTTCAGACAAATGGCTATCTAACATCTTTTTAAAGACTTCCAGGGTTGGGGCATTCACAACTTCTGGAGGCAAGCTGTTCCAGAGGTTAATTGTTCTTACTGTCAGGAAATTTCTCCTTAGTTCTAAGTTGCTTCTCTCCTTGATTAGTTTCCACCCGTTGCTTCTTGTCTTGCCCCCAGGTGCCTTGGAGAATAGTTTGACTCCCTCTTCTTTGTGGCACCCTCTGAGATATCGGAACACTGCTATCATGTCTCCCCTGGTCCTTCTCTTCATCAAGCTAGACATACCCAGCTCCTGCAGCCGTTCTTCATATGTCTTAGTCTCCAGTTCCCTAATCATCTTGGTTGCTCTTCTCTGCACTCTTTCTAGAGTCTCCACGTCTTTTCTACATCGTGGCGACCAAAACTGTATGCAGTATTCCAAGTGTGGCCTTACCAAGGCACCATACAGTGGCATTAACACTTCACGTGATCTAGATTCTATCCCTCTGTTTATGCAGCCTAGAACTGTGTTGGCTTTTTTGGCAGCTGCTGCACACTGCTGGCTCACATTTAAATGGTTGTCCACTAGGATTCCAAGATCCCTCTCACAGTTGCTACTATTGAGCAAGGTACCACCTATACTGTACTTGTGCATTTTGTTTTTCTTGCCTATATGTAGGACCTTACTTTTTTCACAATTGAATTTCATTTTATTATTATTTTTATTATTCAAATGTATATGCCGCACCCATCTCACCACATAGGGACTCAGGGCAGCGCACAGGGAATATAAAATATAGATATACAAATATACAAAAAATAAAACATTCTTAAAACTAAATTAAATTAACCCACCCTGCGCTAAAACCCATATTAAAACCCTTGAATTAAAACTTTGGTAACTAAAAGCAGTACGGTGTTCGAGTAAGATCATGCCAGGCCGGCTTGTTGGAAGAAGTACGTTTTTAACCGCTGGCGAAACAGGCAGAGGTCCGAGATGACACGGAGGTCGGGGGGAAGAGCGTTCCAGAGGGTTGGGCCCATCACAGAGAAGCTCTTCCCCTGGGCGTCGCCAACCGGCATTGCCTGGTTGATGGCACCCGGAGCAGACCCTCTCTGTGAGAGTGTATTGGTCGTAGGGACGTATGGGACAGCAGACGGTCTCATAGGTAGCTAGGCCCCGTGCCATGGAGCACCTTGAAGATGGTCATCAAAACCTTGTAGGTCACCCGGAAATCCTTCTCGGTTTGCCAAGGCTTCTAAAAGTGGGAAATTCTGTTCTCTAGGCAGCAGCCAAGAATGTAATGTAAAAGGACTGTATTCTTCCCACCTACTCCCCCGAGGCCTGTAGAGATTCTCAGACATCTGCAGACTTTTTAGCAATGCAATTTGGGAGGAAGGCCCTTGGAATGGCGTGGGAGCAGGAAGGGATTTCCAGAGGAAAAACTGTAGACGCAACGGATGGAAACTAATCAAAGAAGAGAAGCAACGTAGAAGTAAGGAGCAATACCCTGACAGTGAGAACAATAAACCAGTGGAATGGCTTGCCTTCAAGAAGTTGTAGGTCCGTGATGGCGAACCTATGGCGGGCGGGCCACAGGTGGCACGTGGAGCCATTTGTCAGGGCATGCGAGCCTTGCCCTGTCAATGGCCAGTGTGCCATTTTTCGCCCTCCGGATGCTTCAGGATCTTTCCTGAAGCCCCCAGAGTGCGAAAAACCAGCACCTACAGGCAGACCAGAAGTTCGGGAAAAGGCTTCTGGTTTTAGCCCTCCGGAGCCTTCAAGGAAGCTCCTGAAGCTTCTGGAGGGCCTCGGTGGGGTTGGGGGGGAGAGGGGACTGTTTTTGCCCTCCCCAAGCTCCTATAAAGCCTCTGGAGTCGGGGGGGGGGGGCGAAAAAAGTATGCCAAAAATGAGGGGGGGAGCAATCATTGTGCGCACATGCACCCTGTGGTTGCGCCTAGCATTATGGGTGTGGCACGCCTGCACATGACCTTCCTGCGCTCCCCCTGCTTTTGGCACGCGAGCCAAAAAAAGTTCGCCATCACTGTTGTAGGTGCTCCAACACTGGAGGCTTTCAAAAATTGCCTTTCACTTGGCTGGAATGGTATAGGGCAGAGATGGCGAACCTATGGCACGGGTGCCACAGGTGGCACACAGAACCATTTCTTAGGGCACGCAAGACGTTGCCCTGTCAGCACTAGCGCGCATGTGTGCGCTGGCCAGCTGATTTAGGCCTTCTTTTGAGGCCGTTTTTCGTGCTCTGGAGGTTTCAGGGAAGCTCCTGAAGCCTCTGGAGGTGGGTGGGAGGCTGTTTTCACCCTCCCCAGGCTCCTAGAAAGCCTCTGGAGCCTGGAGAGGGCGAAAAAAGTGCACCAAAAGCAGGGGGTTGTGCACATAGCATTATGGGTGTGGCACGCCCACGCACGACCCCCCTGTGCTCCCCCTGCTTTTGGCACGCGAGACAAAAAATGTTCGCCATCACATCGACAGCCGTGGCCAGGAGGGCGTTTTACCAGGTTCGCCTGGTCCGCCAGTTGCGTCCCCTATTGGATCGGGGTGCCCTCTGCACAGTCACTCATGCCCTTGTGACATCCCGACTGGACTACTACAATGCTCTCTACATGGGGCTCCCTTTGAGGTGCACCCGAAGGCTTCAGCTTGTCCAGAATGCAGCCGCGCAGGCAGTTATAGGAACCTCTAGGTTTTCCCATGTAACACCGCTCTTGCGCGAGCTGCATTGGCTGCCTGTCATCTTTCGGGTGCGCTTCAAGGTGTTGGTTATCATCTTCAAAGCGCTCCATGGCACGGGACCTAGCTATCTGCGGGATCACATCCTGCCCCATACATCCCTGCGGCCGATTCGCTCCCACAGAGAGGGACTTCTCCGGGTGCCGTCCACTAGGCTATGCCAGCGGGCGACGCCCAGGAGAAGGGCCTTCTCTGTGGTGGGCCCGACCCTCTGGAACGACCTTCCCCCTGAAATTAGAACAACCATGGACCTCCGCTCCTTCCGTCAAAAATTAAAAACACACTTCTGCTTGGCCGGCCTAGGGTAATTAACTGTTTTTAGGGGTTTTTAGGGTTTAGTTTTAGTTTTATATGGACTTTTAGCGCAGGGTTAGTTTAATTCGTTTTAACATTGTACTTTGTTTGTGGTTTTTAATTGTATTTTTAATTCCCTGTGCCCCGCCTCGAGTCCCTTCGGGGAGAGAGAGCGGGTTATAAATTAAAAAATTATTATTATTATTATTATTACTGGTATAGGGTCTCCTGCTGGATTAGAAGACTTCCAAGGTGTCCTCCAACACTATCGTTTGGTTATATTCTGTTAAATGCCTTATTCCATTAGAGAGGAGAAAATCCAGATTACTAGAACAGAGAGGGTCCTAGTGAGAAGAAAACATACCCTTTTCAAACGATGCGCGATATTAACGGCTTTCCAACATGATGTATCAGAAGAAACCATTTGTAGAAATCACTTGTAGCGCTTGTTTGCTTATTTATATTTCATATTTCCTAAGCACCCATCTCCTCTAGTCTTCCTTGCTACATAGGTAATACATCCACCAATCACACCTACCCACAGAGAGCAAGGCAACCTGTGTCTTAAGTGTTACAAGATGTTCTGATGTCAATCAGAAGGTCGGCAGCTCAGCAGTTCAAATCCCTAGCATCGCGTAACGGAGTGAGCTCCCATTACTTGTCCCAGCTTCTGCCAACCTAGCAGTTCAAAAGCACGTAAAAGAAGGCAAGTCATTTAAAAGGCAAGTAGAAAAATAGGGACCATCTTCCTTCGGCGTTAAGTCATACTGGTCGCAGGATCCTAGAGACGTCTTCGGACAGCGCTGGCTCTTTGGCTTTGAAATGGAGATGAGCACCGCCCCCTAGAGTCAGGAACAACTAGCACATATGTGCAAGAGGAACCTTTACCTTTACAAGATGTACACATTTCTCTCTCTCTCTCTCTCTCTCTCTCACACACACCCACACACACACACACACACACACTTTTCTACCCTGTAGACAAACATCAAGCACTCCTTTTTCAGAGAAAGCTAATTGGAAAATGCTTCCTAAGCATTTGAAGAGTCTTGAAACAGACAAGTGCCCACTTAAACATTTTAGAGACATTGGCATATATTGACAATGTTGTAAGCCTCCTCTACGGTCAATTATTCAAATCAAGAGGAGATTCAATAAGCAGTTACATAGGCAATAGATACACTTGAATGCTCATCTTACAGAGATGTAGAATGACGGCAGATCCAAGGTCTTTGGGCATAAATAAGCCTGATCTTCACTCAATCCTCCTCTTACCATGATTGATCCCAGCGGAGTTCTTCAGCAAGTAGTAATTCAGCTTCTTTTAACAACTGTTGTCCTTGAGACAGTCAGAAACCCATTTGGCTAGCGCATAATGCGACTTGTTTAGCCTTTGGGTGGCGGGATGGACATTTCGGTGGCCCATGGGTCACGAACTGCCTTTGGTTTCCCCTTTGAATGCCAGCATCCCCCAAATCATCCCTTTGAAGTTTGGGAGCGAACTGACCCAACATTTCAGTCCCAAACTCTTGAAAATGTGGAAAATCTGACCCCTGAACTCCTGGGGGAGGTTAAGTTTGGAAGTCACTTCTGCTTTCTTTTGCTTTTATCTTGCAGGCCTTTTCATTCGCGTTCATCTTTATTTTCATTTGCATGTTACATTGCAGGGAACTCTTAATAAAAAAAAACATTCTTTCCAAAGGTTAAAAGTCAGATGCCAAGTATAGCAATTAAGGGAGGCGAGGACAAAAGAGAGTGTTATTGTATTGCCACCGCAGCCTGCAGTTTTCTTGACTTCAATTAAACCCCAGCCAAAGTAAACAAGGAGGCCTTCTTTTCAGCGGGATCAGTCGGGGAAGCTACGGGGCAGTGGAGTGACTTTAAACGCAAGAAGAAAGATGTCAGCTCGAAAGCCCTCTTCAAAGACATTTGAAAATGGTTTTGGAAGTCAGCTCCAAACAAAATGAAACCAGAAAGCCCCAAAGGCAGCATTGCAGGACATGTCAACCTCTTTAAAAAAAAAAAATCTGGGAAGAGATTTCACCCTAGTATGAGTTACAGTCGCTTCCAAGCCAAATCTAAAACATTTTCGTTGTTTTTTTCCCGAGCAAACGACTGCATTAGAACCTTTGAGACAGCGGAACATCGGCTGTTGATAATTAGAGAAATTGAGAGCAGCCTAATTCCAATCCCTGGGAGTTGTACAAGCAGATTAACATGATTCCTTGCCAATGGGTTTCACAGAAAATGGGTTTTCCTTTCCCGTTCTGCCTAACCTGCCATGGTTAATAAGCTTTGATATAAAGTTTTTTTTTAATTTTTTTCGTTTCCATAACTTATAACCACATGTATGCTATTACACAACCAACATTGTATTATATTATTAAATGTTTACATCAGTTCGTCTTACCATCAACTCCCAAAAACAATTATTGGCTCTTCTGCTCCCCCTACACCCTATTCGTACCTTATCCATCGCTTTCTTCTCCCTCTTATCCTCCTCCTCCCTCCCTCCTTTCTTCCCTCTGTCGTCCTTCTCTTCTCTACTTCCCCTTCCTCTCTCCTTCGCCTCTCTCATTGTTAATAAGCCTTTACGGACTTTCTTCAGAATGAACAGCTCCCAATCTGGCAGTGTTCTGTGCACCTTCGGCGTTGAGTCATGCCGGCCACATGACCACAGAGACATCTTTGGAAAGTGCTGGGTCTTTGGCTTTGAAACGGAGATGAGCACCGTTCTCTAGAGTCAGGAACGACTAGCACATATGTGCGAGGGGAACCTTTACCTTAATGTAGGAATGAGTGAAGCTAAATCTAGCAAGCCAAAGGTAGGTCCTTTATGGGAAGAACAACTCCCAAAGGAAGGTCACAATGATAAATGACGGGCTTGAAGCGATTTCTACTATCCCAGAGCAGAAATCTGTCTTCTAATTTTTTTTTCCTGAGGGTGCATGGGAATCTGCTCCTTTTTGATGCAAAAGAGCAGAAGGCCCTCCTTCTGCAGGATTTATTTCTCCCCTCCATAGGCAGAGAAAAGCAAAGTTGTAACCGAGGATGAGGATAAAATTTCTGGCATGGTGCACACACCTTCTCTCCATCCCGGAACCATGGACTGAGAAGAACCCCAATCTCCAACTTTAGGGACTCTCTGGACACATTTGGAATTGTGTAAAAATTGGTGTGTGTGTGTGCGCGTGCATGCGTGTGTGATGGAGAGAGAAATATTTTGCAAACTACCAGCTGTAGTGATCTGACACTGAATTGTAAAACAAATAGATGTTTACAATACAATACAATAGCAGAGTTGGAAGGGACCTTGTAGGTCTTCTAGTCCAACCCCCTGCGTGGGCAGGAACCTTATACCATTTCAGACAAATGGCTATCTAACATCTTTTTAAAGACTTCCAGGGTTGGGGCATTCACAACTTCTGGAGGCAAGCTGTTCCAGAGGTTAATTGTTCTAACTGTCAGGAAATTTCTCCTTAGTTCTAAGTTGCTTCTCTCCTTGATTAGTTTCCACCCGTTGCTTCTTGTCCTGCCCCCAGGTGCCTTGGAGAATAGTTTGACTCCCTCTTCTTTGTGGCACCCTCTGAGATATCGGAACACTGCTATCATGTCTTTCATGTTTACTTTTGTAGAAAAATAAAGTGATAGAAAACTTCTTCATAAACAGATGAGAAGTAGTCCGGAATCATATAAACAGTATAGTGCTCAAAGTTGGCTAAAAGTTGCACAACTCACAATTATCCACGCTGATCAATACCCGACATACACAACAGCCATCATCCAAGGATCAGCATCTAACAGTGATTCTGGCTCCCTCTTATGGCCAATTGAGGAAACAGCAGCCAATCACATTCTACTGCAGTAGTTAAAGTTACAGATACAATATTGCAATCATGGTTTATAAATTGCCAACCCAACATTTGGATTACATTCCTAACATTGCCAAACACAGGCAATGATTCCTAAGTGAGAATTTTACGATTGAAATTCTCAGTTTAAAGAAATTCTCCCTTACGTTATGCTGCTGCTGAATTCATGGACAATTCACTTTATATAGGAAGAATGAAAACAGAGCACCATCTCTACTTTCATAGCATCTCTCTCTCTCTCCCCCCTTCACTCTCCTACTCCCTATTTCTCCATCACTCCTTCTCCCTCTCCCTCCTTCTTTCTCTCTCCTCTCTCTCCTCCCCCTCCCTCTTCCTTCCTCTCTTCCTCTCTCTTCCTCTCTCTTCCTCCCTCTCCACCCACTCTATCCTATCCATCCATCCATCCATCTATTGATCTATTATCGATCTATCCCCTACAGCTCTGGGATTTCTTAGCAGTCGCCAATCAAATAATAATGACTACCAATCTTGATTAGATTTGTGGAGATCATTCCATGTTGGGAAGGTTCCCTCACTTAAGTTGAAGACTGCCTCAAATCAAGGTTAACTTCTCAGATTTCATAGAGACAGTTCATGGCTGGTATTCTATTGCTTTGCTTTGTTTTTTTTTAGAGTACTTCTCTTTTTCTCTCTCTCCTTAACCTTCCCTTTCTTCTGTCTTCTTCCTTCAATCATCCAACCTTCCTTCCTTCTCCCCCCCCCTCCTTTTTTCCCTACTCTTTGCTAAGCAATCATGGCTCATTGGGTTTCATTTCGATTTTTTCCCCTTCTCCTGTCTCTCCACCAACACCACTACAACTAGTGTACGTATCTAAAGTTGGCAGATAGATTTCTTATTTTAAGTAACTGATTTGGTTGTAGAAACATTGCCAAGTATCTATTTCCACTGGTAGAGATGAGAAGATTCTTCCCCAACCTGCCAAGTAATTCCTCTGTCCTCAATTGCAACTTTTGGACAGAAAATGCAAGCTATCCCTCCCTAAATATGCCCCCCTCTATTTTTCCCCCTTTTAGGTCATTGTTTTTATTCCTCCCTGCTTCTAGCGTTTAACTACATACTATCACAAATGGTAGAGAGCATCGGGGTCAAGAAAGCATCTGCTGAAAACAGCAAGCTGCCAATTTTGTGCCCGGATTTTCCTTTGCAGAGATGCTCTCAGGTTTCATGTTCAGCTCCCTTTCACGATATGTTGGCACTGTGCTGAACACTTCTTCTCTCTATATATATAACAATTTTCAGAAAGATATTCCATGGAATAGAATGGAATGGGAAGGGAAGAAAGGGGAATGGAATGGGAAGAGAAGGGAAGGGATGGGAAGGGAAAGGAATTGGGGATGGAAAGGGAAGGGATGGGAAGGAATGGGATGGGAAGGAATGGGATGGGAAGGAATGGAATGGGAAGGGAAGAAAAGGGAATGGAATGGGAAGAGAAGGAATGGGATAGGAAGGGAAGAAAAGGGAAGGGAAGGGAAGGGATGGGATAGGAAAGGAATGGAAGGGATGGAAAGGGAAGGGATGGAAAGGGAAGGGATGGGATGGGATAGGAAAGGAATGGAAGGGATGGAAAGGGAAGGGAAGGAATGGAATGGGAAGGGAAGAAAAGGGAATGGAATGGGAAGGGAAGAAAAGGGAATGGAATGGGAAGAGAAGGAATGGAATGGGAAGGGAAGAAAAGGGAATGGAATGGGAAGAGAAGGAATGGGATAGGAAGGGAAGAAAAGGGAAGGGAAGGGATGGGATAGGAAAGGAATGGAAGGGATTGAAAGGGAAAGAAAAGGGAATGGAATGGGAAGAGAAGGAATGGAATGGGAAGGGAAGAAAAGGGAATGGAATGGGAAGAGAAGGAATGGGATAGGAAGGGAAGAAAAGGGAAGGGAAGGGATGGGATAGGAAAGGAATGGAAGGGATTGAAAGGGAAGGGGTGGGATGGGATAGGAAAGGAATGGAAGGGATGGAAAGGGAAGGGATGGAAAGGGAAGGGATGGGAAGGAATGGAATGGGAAGGGAAGAAAAGGGAATGGAATGGGAAGAGAAGGAATGGGATAGGAAGGGAAGAAAAGGGAAGGGAAGGGATGGGATAGGAAAGGAAAGGAATGGAAGGGAAGGGAAGGGATGGGATGGGATAGGATAGGAAAGGAATGGAAGGGATGGAAAGGGAAGGGATGGGATGGGATAGGATAGGAAAGGAATGGAAGGGATGGAAAGGGAAGGGAAGGGATGGGATAGGATAGGAAAGGAATGGAAGGGATGGAAAGGGAAGAGATGGAAAGGGAAGGGATGGGAAGGAATGGAATGGGAAGGGAAGAAAAGGGAATGGAATGGGAAGAGAAGGAATGGGAAGGAAGGGAAGAAAAGGGAAGGGAAGGGATGGGATAGGAAAGGAAAGGAAAAGGAATGGAAGGGAAGGGATGGGATGGGATGGTATAGGATAGGATAGGATAGGATAGGAAAGGAATGGAAGGGATGGAAAGGGAAGGGATTGGTATAGGATAGAAAGGAATGGAAGGGATGGAAAGGGAAGGGATGGGAAGGGAAGGGATGGAAAGGGGAAGGGGATGGGATGGGATAGGAGGGAAAGAAGGATGGAAAGGGAAGGGAAGGGATGGGATAGGAAAGGAATGGAAGGGATGGAAAGGGAAGGGATGGGAAGGGATGGGAAGGGATGGGGATAGGAAGGAATGGAAGAAGGAAGAGGAATGGAATGGGAAGGGAAGAAGGGAATGGAATGGGAATAGAAGGAATGGGATAGGAAGGGAAGAAAAGAGAAGGGAAGGGATTGGGATAGGAAAGGAATGGAAGGGATGGAAAGGGAAGGGATGGGATGGATAGGAAAGGAATGGAAGGGATGGAAAGGGAAGGGATGGAAAGGAAGGGATGGGAAGGAATGGGAAGAAAAGGGAATGGAAAGGGAAGAGAAGGAATGGGATAGGAAGGGAAGAAAAGGGAGGGAAGTGATGGGATAGGAAAAGGAATGGAAGGGATTGAAAGGGAAGGGGTGGGATGGGATAGGAAAGGAATGGAAGGGATGGAAAGGGAAGGGATGGAAAGGGAGGGAGAAGGGAAGGAAGGGAATGGAATGGGAAGAGAAGAAATGGGATAGGAAGGGAAGAAAAGGGAAGGGAAGGGATGGGATAGGAAAGGAAAGGAAAGGAATGGAAGGGAAGGGAAGGGATGGGATGGATAGGATAGGATAGGAAGGAATGGAAGGGATGGAAAGGGAAGGGAAGGTAAGGGATGGGATGGGATAGGAAAGGAATGGAAGGGATGGAAAGGGAAGGGATGGAAAGGGAAGGGAAGGGATGGGATAGGAAAAGAATGGAAGGGATGGAAAGGGAAGGGATGGGAAGGGATGGGAAGGGATGGGATAGGAAAGGAATGGAAGGGATGGAAAGGGAAGGGATGGAAAGGGAAGGGATGGGAAGGGATGGGATGGGATAGGAAAGGAATGGAAAGGATGGAAAGGGAAGGGATGGAAAGGGAAGGGATGGGATAGGAAAGGAATGGAAGGGATGGAAAGGGAAGGGATGGAAAGGGAAAGGATGGGAAGGGAATGGATGGGATGGGATAGGAAAGGAATGGAAGGGATGGAAAGGGAAGGGATGGAAAGGGAAGGGATGGGAACGGATGGGATGGGATGGGATAGGAAAGGAATGGAAGGAATGGAAAGGGAAGGGAAGGGAAGAAAAGGGAAGGGATGGAATGGGATAGGAAAGGAATGGAAAGGGATGGAAAGGGAAGGGATGGGATGGGATAGGAAGGGAAGAAAAGGGAAGGGATGGGATGGGATAGGAAAGGAATGGAAGGGATGGAAAGGGATGGGATGGGATGGGATGGGATGGGAAGGAATGGAATGGAATGGGAAGGGATGGGATGGGAAGGGATGGGATGGGATGGGAAGGGAAGGATAGGATAGAATAGGATGATAGGATAGGATAGGTTAGGATAATAGGATAGGATAGGATAGGATAGGATGATAGGATAGGATATTCTTTTTTGGCCAAGTGTGATTGGCTACACAAAAATTTGTCCAGTGCAGAAGCTTTCAGTGTACATACAAACAACAAGGTAATATAATCATAAGTTAGTAGTTAATAGTAGATAGTAAAAGGAAAGATGAAAAGGATAATGGTACTACAGCCCTACTACATGGGTAAATATCATTAGATATAAGACAGTGCTGTGGTAATTAAGTGTTCAGCAGACGGATGGCATGAGGGAAAAAATGGTCGCTGTGTCCAGTTATTTAGGCACCCAAAGCTCTATAGTGGCTTCCTGAGGGGAGAAGTTGAAACAGTTTATGTCCAGGATATACGGGGTGTGTAGAGATTTTCTCAACTCCCTTTTTGGCTTCTGCACTATATACAGTTCCTGAATAGAAGGCAGGCTGGTTGCAATTGTTGATGCATCCGATTTCTAAAAAGGAACAGCAGTGATTTAATTGCGTCCTTGTTGTGTAAAACAAAATAGTTTCTGTAAATCAAAACAGAACAAATAACAAATGTTTAGCCTAACAAAGAGATGGCTTGAGGGAGACCCAAGAGCCATCTCCCAATTCTTGAAGGTGTCTCACAGGGAAGAGAAGGTTAATGTATTCTCCAAACCACCTGAGGCAATGGTGAGCTTCAAAGTTTTTTTAATACCGGTTCTGTGGGCGTGGCTTTGTGGGCATGGCAGGGGAAGGATACCGCAAAATCCCCCTCCCCGCCCCTTCCCACTAACCTGCTTTCCAGCTCCGTTCACCTGTTCAGGTCAACAAAAGAAGATTGGCTGGGAGGCAGCAGGGGGCGGGGCCAACCTATTTGCCAGTTCTCCAAACTGCTCAACATTTCCACTGCTTGTTCTCCAGAACCTGTCAGAACTGGCTGAATCCCACCTCTGACCTGAGGTCAGAACAAGAAGAAGTGCATGGAAACTGATCAGAGAAAGATCCTGAAACTACTGAAACATTTCCTGACAATGAGAATCTATATAAATAAAAATGTAACAAGAGTTTGTTCAAAACCGCTAATCTCTGAAAGTCCTGCACCGATCGCTTCCAAGTTTTCATACAACGTTCCTTCCAAATATGGCACCAAAGATTTATGTAGATTGTGTAGATGTCACATCTGTGCCAGGTACATGCAATGGAAATGTAAAAAATGTAGGTAGATGGATACAGAGAGAGCACTGAGCCACAGGATGACATAATACAAAATGTCATAATACCTACTGTATTTCAAGGAGAAATACAGTAGGTAGGTAGGTAGGTAGGTAGAGGGAGAGAGGGAGAGAGGGAGAAATACAGTAGGTAGGTAGGTAGGATAGAGAGGGAGAAATACAGTAGGTAGATAGGTAGGTAGAGGGAGAGAGGGAGAGAGGGAGAAATACAGTAGGTAGGTACGTAGGATAGAGAGGGAGAAATACAGTAGGTAGGTAGGTAGGTAGGTAGGTAGGTAGGTAGGTAGGTAGGTAGGTAGGTGGAGAGAGGGAAAAATACAGTAGGTAGGTAGGTAGGTAGGTAGGTAGGTAGGTAGGTAGGTGGATAGAGAGGGGGGGGGAGAAACTCCACCCTCAGTTTGTGTCCCTCCTGACTGGGCCACAGCAATGCGTGGCCGGGAACGGCTAGTAATTAATGAATGGAACAGCTTGCCTCCTGGAGTTGTGGGTGCAGAGGTGGGTTTCTGCCAATTCACCCTGGATCGAACAAACCGGTAGTGGTGGTGGCGGGAGGCTCCACCCACCCACCCGGATGCGTGCATGCACGCGCACGAGCGAACCAGTAGTAAAATAAATGGAACCCACCCCTGGAGGGTTTCAAGCAAAGACAACCCACCATTTTGTCTGTGATGATATAAGGACCCAACTTCCTTGGGCAGGGAGTTGACTAGAAGACCTCCAAGGTCCCTCCCGGCCTACAATTCTAGGATTTCAAAATAACCTGTTAAAAAGGAACTGATCATTCTGCCATTTGGAAGGACACCAATGTTTCAGAAAAAAACATTGTGACCTTCTGAAACTGCAAATAGTTGAAGCAGTTGTGTGGGGGGTTGTGAGGTTGTGGGGTGGGTGGGTTTGGGTGGCCACAGTCACCCAGGAATTAAAGGCTACCAAAGGAGCCGAAGGGTAAGACCACATTGCCATACTTCCAACCCTGCGTTAAGAGGAACAGAGCCAAATTAATTTCCACACATAAATAAAACATGGGAGACAACAGTGTTTTCTTTTCAACTGAAATAAATTCCTGAGGTAATTAAATTTTCCAGTGTGTGACCAAATGAAGAAATAATGTAATATAATAGAAACAGGAGGAGAGATGGGGGAAAAATCTGTATCAGAGAAAAAGGTTTTGTTTCGTTGTATTGGGCTTATTTATTAAACGTTGAATTTGGTCATGCTCTAGAACCTTTCCGTCAGAGAACTTATTACCGTATTTTTTGGAGTACAAGACGCACCGGAGTATAAGATGCACCTAGGTTTTTAAGAGGCAAATGAAAAAAAAAATACTGCACTGTGCAAACCTCCCCAAAACAGCCCTTATTTTATTTTATTTTATTTTTATTTTATTATATTTCTATACCGCCCTCTCTCCTCAATGGGACTCAGGGCAGTGCACAGGAATAATAAAACAGAAGTCATAAATACAATCAAAACATGATTAAAAATAAATTAAATCAATTTTAAAGCCCGTGCTAAAATTCATAATTAAAACCCTGACTAAAAATCAATAATAAAAGACTATGCCAGGCCGGCCACATGAAAAAAGTATGTTTTTAATGCCCGGCGAAAGAGGCGAAGGTCCATGATTGTACGGAGGTCGGGGGGGGAAGGCCATTCTAGAGGGTGGGGCTTGCCACAGAGAAGGCTCTTCCCCTGGGAGTCGCCAGCCGGTCGACGGCACCCTCAGGAGGCCCTCCCTGTGGGAGCAGACAGGTCGAAGGGAGGTATGTGGTAGGAGGCGGTCCCGCAAATAACCAGGTCCCATGCCATGGAGTGCTTTGAAGATGGTCACTAAGACCTTGAAGCGCACCCGGAAGGCCACAGGCAGCCAGTGCAGCTTGCGCAGGAGAGGTGTTACATGGGAGTATCTTGAGACTCCAAGAATCCCCCGCACGGCTGCATTCTGAACTAACTGGAGCCTCCAGGTGCATCTCAAGGGCAGCCCCATGTAGAGAGCATTACAGTTGCTCATTTCTGCCCTTCCTGGCACCCAGGAACACTCTATAAGCCTCCTAAAGTCTATGCACAGCCATTTTGATGAAGGGGGCGGGGTTTCAGGAGGCAAAAATGCTGTATTCAGTGTATAAGATGCAACCAGATTTTCAGCCTCTTTTTTGAGGGAAAAAGGTGTGTCTTATACTCTGAAAAATACGGTAGTATTTTTCAGGGCAATAGAGAACTTTTGGGTGTTGAGGTGTCCAAGAGAAGTGGTGTGGGTAAAAGAAACATAGAATAACAGGGTTGAAAGAAACCATGCAGGTCTCCTGGTCGTTCAAGCAGGCAACCTTATACCATTCTGGACAAATCTCTTTGGTCCAATACCTTCTTGTAAACCTCCAAAAATGGAGTTTCTGGAGGCAAACTGTCAAAATATTCATGAACCAGCAGAGACATGGTAACAAGGTCAGCCAATGAATATAGCTTAGTAACAAGGTCTGCCAATGGGAGCTGAAACAGCTTGGAGGCTGGGCACGGTCTAGCCCTGCAGCTCTGAGTACTGTGCTGAGAACTGAAACTGAAACTAGTTTTGTCTGAACTCTGAAGTGAAACAATCACTCCTCTCTACCACGTTGGAAGAATCTGCTGTTGGTATTGTACATTTATTCATGTGTTATCATGTATATAAAGAAGTTAATGAATCCTGCTAGATCAGTTATATCTGTGTGCTGTCTGGATTTGATTTTTGCAACAAACTCTGACACATTGATTAATTTTTCTCACTGTCAGGAAATGTCTCCTTAATTTCAGGTTGGATCTCTCTTTAATGATCTTCTATCCATTACGTCTTATCCTGCCTTCAGGTGCTTTGGAGAATAACTCAACTCCCTATGTCACCCCTAACCTTTATTTTTGTTAACTAGATATACCTAATTCCCTTAACAGTTCATTATATGGTTTGGTCTCCAGACTCCTGATCATCTTCTTTGCACACTCTCTAGTCTTTCAACATCCATTTTTATATCGTGGTGACCAGAACTATATGCAGAGTGTTCCAAGGGTGGTCTCATCAGTGTAATATAAAGAGGTATCATCATTTGGTATGATCTTGGGTCCCTGTGGGGAGAGGGAGCGGTTAATAAATTCGATTATTATTATTATTATTATTATTATTATTATTATTATTATTATTATTATTATTATTATTATTATTATTATTATTATTATTATTGATACAAAAAAAGAAGTCAATATGTTGTCTTTGGTTGCACAATCTTTCGTAAGGGCTTCATAGATGCCTTCAGGATTTTTTTTAATGTTCTCTGAAGGCACCTCTGGTGGATGCCCAAATTCATTCAAATTGAATTTAATGTTACAAATGATTTAAAGCAATTTCATTGGCAGGATGTTTTGTGATTTCTCAATCTTGTGGGATCTGGGTTACTCTTTGGTTACTCATGAAATCATGCTGCAGAAGGCCAACATGTTCTAAAGAATTTCTAACAGGAATTTCATAGGAGATAACACAAAACCTTAGCATGAGATCACCAAAGGTGAACATGGGTGGCAACATCTGACTCCCCAAAAGCAACAGACAGATGCCATTCATACATTTGGGACTTCCTTCTTCAGAAGGATCTTCTACATTGGCTCTCATGAAGACCAGAGAGTGACAACCTACAAGAGTAGGAGAAAGATCATGGAATATGTTAAGAGAACAATCAAGTGACAACTTCGCAATTAAATTTCAGAGCTGGTCATGGAAATATAAAGGAGAAGTTGTGGTGTGTGTGTAAGAGAAGGAGGAACAAAGAGAAAAAGATCATATGACTCCAGGACACTGAATCTGTTGCCAAGCATCTAAAGTTTAGAGTTGTGGGTGCGCCATTGGTAGAAAAAGAAGACATTGGACAGCCATTTGCGTGGGATTGTGTAAAAATATATATTCTAAGTTTCCAGCCTGTTGTCTTAATCATCTTTGTTGATGTTCTCAATAACGTTTTAGGGCCTGAACATCCGTTTTTTATTGTGGTGACCAACACTGGATGTGGTACTCTAGGTTGTGGTCTTACTAAGGCTCTATAGAGAGGTATTAGTACCTCCCTTCATCTTGATTGTATCTCTCTGTTAATGCAGTTCAGGATGGCATTGGCTTTTTGGGTTGGCGCTGTATTTCATTTCTCCTTCAGTATCCTCCACCCCAACGTGATGATTGATTCTGGGAGAGTAAGTCTACGGTCTGAGTAAATGAGCAGAAGAAAAAAAGAGGTAGGCGGGGGAAGGGTTGCCCATTATGTAGATCTGAGCCTTATCCATCACTTTGCCCAAGCATGAAAACTCTTATGACAATGTTACCATTCTGCTAATGGCTCATGGCCGGATGGATACCCTCCATTGCCCTAAAATATGCAATCATTTAATTGTCATTGCAATCCTATTATATTGCCATTATGGAGCGTCTGGTGTAAAAAATAAAAAAAAAGCAGGGAACACACTGCTAGTTGTGGGAAATCAAGCTAAATCACAGCGCTTTCCTAAATGGCTCAACACATTGTTTGCATTGCACACTCCATGGACCGCTCAGATAGCGATTAGGTAGTTGCATAGGTGAACAAGGAACTTGAAGCTCCATTGTTCAATTCAGTGATGTCCAGAAGTTGGAATTACAGCTGTTGAAAGCACTTTCAGAGTTTTTTCAAAGCCAAAAAGTTCAGGTTTATGACTTTGTTGTTGTTAGTTAGCAAGTCGTGTCCGACCCATCGTGACCCCACGGACAATGTTCCTCCAGGCCTTCCTGTCCTCTCCCATCCTCTTGTGTCCATTGAAGCTCATGCTGGCTGCTTTAGTGACTCCATCCAGCTACCTCCTTCTCTGCCGTCCCCTTCTTCTTCTTTTGCCCTCCATTGTTCCCAGCATGAGGCTCTTCTTCAGGGAGTCCTTCCTTCTCCTTAGGTGGCCAAAGTCTTTGAGTTTCCTCGTCAGGATCTGGCCTTCCAAAGAGCAGTCAGGGTGGATCTCCTCTAGGACTGACCGGTTGGATGGCCTTGCAGTCCAAGGGACTCACAGGAGTCTTCTCCAGCACCAGAATTCAAAGACCTCCATTCTTTGGCACTCAGCCTTCCTTATGGTCCAACCTTCACAGCCATCCATTGCAACTGGGAAACCCATAGCCTTGACTAGACACACTTTTGTTGGCAGGATGATATCGCTGCTTTTTTGTATGCTGTCTAGATTTGCCATAAATTCACCCCATCTGTGGTGATCTTGCAGCCCAGGAAATTACCTCCATTTCTTCCCCAACTATTTGCCAGAGAGGGCCAGATGGCATGATCTTTATGGCTTACTTTGATGTAAAAGGCCTCTAGGGCAACCCCTTACATCCTGGGCTGTTATCCCATATCTTTAGAGTTACGACCTCTGGTGCAGTTATCTCCATGACTGCTAGAGAGCAGCAAAGAGAAATGTCTATATATCTATGCTGCCCTCTAGTGGTTGTCAGAATTTCTGCAGGCCAGATCTTCTAAGCAAAATGCAGGTAACTCTTGTGTTATGATTGGTTGCTTAAAGACAGTTCAACATTATAATGGAACACTACTTACAATCCAGTTCTGAAATTCCAATGGCTGCAACCCCACCACCACCACATGGCCACATGGATGCATTTCAGGTGCTTAGCAATTGGCCCACATTTATGCACTTTGCAAACCTCCTACTGTTACATGACTGTGTTCTGTGACGAATTTGCTGAAGTATTTCTTTCCAGTTTTGGGCAAAACCAATCCAGAGAAGCAATTGGTATGCTTAATAATTGCCACATTTGCTTAACAACCATCACAAAAGGGTCACAAAATTGGGTCGATCATGTGGGTGACCCATTTCCATGACTGTCACTGTATGTATGCATGGAGTGGGCAAACTATGTTTTGGTCGTAATTCAAGGACTACCTGTATAGCAAAGCCAATGAACTCTTTGCAGACTAATGGCTTAACATTAAAGTAGTTGAGCTCATTCTCTCGAAAATCTCCTGGGGCAGGACAAAGGCATGGGAAAGGCTAATGCATAAACTACATTGGACTCCATTCCATTTACATTTCCCATTGCATTATCAATCAATCATAATAGAGCTGGAAGGGATCTTGGAGGTCTTCTAGTCCAACCCCCTGCTCAAGCAGGAGACCCTGTACCATTTCAAACAATTCTTAACAACCTCCAGTGATGGAGCACCCAACAACTTCTGAAGGCAAGCAGTTCCACTGGTTAATTGTTCTCACTATTAGGAAGTTCCTTTCCTTGATTAGTTTCCATCCATTGTGTCTTTTTCTGCCTTATGGTGCAGAAAAATAGGTTTGGAAAATAGGTTGGCCCCTTCTTCTTTGTAGCAGCCCCTTAAATACTGGAATACTGCTATCATGTCCTACCTACTCCTTCTTTTCTCTAAAACTAAAGGTAAAGGTTCCCCTCGCACAAATGTGCTAGTCATTTCCAATTCTAGGGGGCGGTGCTCATCCCCATTTCAAATCCGAAGAGCCAGCGCTGTCCGAAGATGTCCCCGTAGTCATGGGGCTGGCATGACTAAACACCAAAGGCGAACGGAATGCTGTTCCCTTCCCACCAAAGGTGGTTCCTATTTTTCTACTTGCATTTTTTACGTGCTTTCAAACTGCTAGATTGGCAGAAGCTGGGACAAGTAACAGGGGCTCACTCTGTTACGCGGCGCTCGGGATTCGAACCGCCGATCTGCCAACCTTGCTGATCAACCAGCTCAGCATCTTTGCCACTGAGCCACCGTGTCCTTTCACTAGACTAGCCAGATCCAAATCCTGCAACGGTTTGTCATATGTTTTAGTCTCCAGGCTTTCTTAGTTTTCTAAGATTCTCTTAGTTGCTCTTCTTTGCACTTTTTCCAAAGCCCTTAACTAAAGTAATTAAAAGAAGCACATTTTTTTAAAAACCTTCTGTGTACTTCATTATTTTCCTCTTCGATCGCATTCAGGATTATAATTTGGCAGCAACGTTTGTATAGATGCAGGAACTGTGCCCAAGACTCTAATACTGTTGCATTTCCTGTTACCTGAATATGCTGTCCAGTGAGATCAGTGGTCCATGATAAGCACCACTGAAATGCCATTATTTTCCATGAGAACCAAGTGGAGGAACGGAACAAGGATCATCCATCAATGGCAAAGAGAGAAGAATCATCACTTTTCAGAGGCTGACAAGGAGAGAAATTCCTTCCATTTTATTCCCCACTAACCTCTTGCCCAAATTCACCCATTCTCTCCCCCCCCCCCAAAATGCATTTCCAAAAAGTGCAGGAATCCTGTCTTGCTCTCCACTGCTTTACTTATGAAATCCTTGCTTTTAAAAATTCAAATTTATATGGGATGGAATCCAATTTAGCTTATACATTAGTGTCACCCATTTCTTTGTCAGGTGAAAGGACATATGAAGAACGGTTGCAGGATTTGGGTTTGGCTAATCTAGAGAAAAGAAGAATTCTGCCTGGCCGGCTTGGGGTAATCGAACTGTTTTATTAGGGACTCTTTGGGGTCTAGTTTTAGTCAGTTTTGGGATTTTAGCGCAGGGTCTAGTTTAATCTATTTTAATTGTATTTATGCTTGTTGGTTTTATATATGTATTTTTAAATTCCCTGTGCACCGCCTCGAGTCCCTTCGGGGAGAGAGAGCGGTTTTATAAATTAAAATTATTATTATTATTATTAAGAATTAGAATTAGAGCAGAACAGAACAGAACAGAACAGATTAGAATAGAATAGAATAGAATAGAAGAATAGAGTTGGAAGGAACCTTGGAGATCTTCTAGTCCAACCCCCTGCTTAGGCAGGAAACCTAACACTGTTTCAGACAAATGGCTATCCAACATCTTCTTTAAAACTTCCAGTGTTGGGGCCTTCACAACTTCTGGAGGCAAGTTGTTCCACTGATCAATTGTTCTCACTGTCAGGAAATGTCTCTTCAGTTCTAAGTTTAGGTGTAGGTTTCATTATATTTTTATACCGCCCTACTCCCGAAGGACTCAGGGCAGTGTAAGTTGCTTCACTCCTTGATTAGTTTCCACCCATTGCTTCTTGTTCTTGTGGAATTTTAAGAAGAGATTGGACAGCTACTTGTCTGAAGGTGTAATTTCTCCTGCTTGAGCAAGGGGTTGGAGTAGAAGACCTTGAAGGCCCCTTTGAAGTCTATTTTGATTTTAGAGACAATGATCTAGATATTGTCTTTTAAAAGTGTAAAGATATTAGTTTGTGAAGAATTGATCAGTTTTGCTGTACATCAGTCCTTGATTCACGACTAAAATGTATACCATTTGCCCACTATCTATGTAGGACCGTCATAAATGGGTCACGTATATGACCAACCTAGTTTCTTTTAAGACTAAACATAATGAATAGGGTAGATGACCTTTCTTAAAATTCTTTTTTCCCCCTTTCCGGACATTTTTCGTCCCTACTGAGAATCATATAAATAAAATCAGCTGTCCCAGGTTTTGCCATGGTCTCTTTTCAGTCATACTGGGGACATGTAACGTGATGAAAGGCTGAGGGCCAAAGAATGGAGGCCTTTGAACTCTGGCGCTGGAGAAGACTCCTGCATTGAGTCCCTTGGACTGCAAGGCCATCCAATTGGTCAGTCCTAGAGGAGATCAACCCTGATTGCTCTTTAGAAGGCCAGATCCTAAAGAGGAAACTCAAATGCTTTGGCCACCTAAGGAGAAGGAAGAAGGACTCCCTGGAGAAGAGCCTCATGCTGGGAATGATGGAGGGCAAAAGAAGAAGAAGAGGAGGACAGAGAAGGAGGTGGCTGGATGGAGTCACAGAAGCAGTCGGCATGAGCTTCAATGGCCTCCAGAGGATGGGAGAGGACAGGAAGGCCTGGAGGAATGTTGTCCATGGGGTCAACATGGATTGGACACAACTTTGCAACTAACAACAATAATGTGATGAAATGTGGCACTGAGGTCCCATGGCACATGGGACATCCTATGGCTATAGCCATGTTTTTATTTTATTTATTTATTTTATTTTATTTAAATTTATATCCCGCCCTTCTCCACAGAGGACACAGGGCAGCGCACAGGAAATTTAAAAACATACAAAATACAAAAATAAATATAATTTAAAATAACTATTAAACAATCCTATCCTATGCTAAAATCAAATTTTAAAATACCCAATTTAAAACTTCCTAAAAAGTCCCCATGGGAGGTTAGGCTAGGCCGGCTTGTTGGAACAAATATGTCTTTAGACATTGGCGGAAGAGGCGGAGGTCGGTGATGGTACGTAATTCAGGGGGTAGGTCATTCCAAAGGGCTGGGCCCGCCACAGAGAAGGCTCTTCCCCTGGGTGTCGCCAGTCGGCATTGTCCGGCTGAAGGCACCCTGAGAAGGCACCCTCTGTGGGAGCGTATCGGTCTAAGGGATGTATGGGGCAGGAGACGGTCTCGCATATAACTAGGCCCCGAGCCATGGAGCGCTTTAAAGATGGTCGTCAAAACCTTGAAGCGCGCCCGAAAGGCCACAGGAAGCCACGCGGCTGCGTTTTGATTATGGGAGCCACTAGATGCTCCCACATAACACCGATCCTGCGCGAGCTGCATTGGCTTCCTGTGGCCTTTCGGGTGTGTTTTACAAGGAGTTAACTGTTAACTATGGAAGCTGGTTGCAATGCCAAGGATGTTTCTGGAGTAGACCTTGTTCATCCATGGGCCCTCCTTTCTTTACACCAGAGGTGTCAAACTCAAAGACTGCAAGCCAGATCCAGCCCAAGAGGTGCTTAGATCTGGCCCGTGGGGCTGCCCTGGAGACAGTGAAGGACCGACCTGCAGTGCCGCAAAAACGGAGCTTGGGGGGGGGCTGCATTCATCCATCCCGGCCCCCGTTTTCAGCCCCAAGACCTTCCTGCAGCCCATGACGGCCTCTTGAGCACCATTTTCCTTGGCAGAGGGCTACAGCAGGTCATTGTGAGCTCTGTTTTTGCTGGCAGGGGGCTAGAAAAACCAACTAAAAGCAAAACAAAAGGAGAAATGTGTCCCCCTTTTGTGTTTGAGCATCCAAGAAGGGACAGGAAAGGAGAAAGGGAAAGAGGGAAGAGAAAGAAAAAAAAGAAAAGGAAGGAAGGAAGGAAGGAAGGAAGGAAGGAAGGGAGGAAGGAAGATTATAATGGGAGGGAGGGAAGGTCGGGAGGAAGTCCTGCTGTAGCACTTGGCAATCACAAGTGCCCCTGACACAAATGATTCTGAACTGGCCATCCCCTCCACCATCCACACACACCCTCCCTCCAAGTGGTGGGATTCAGAATTTTTTACTACTGGTTCTGTGGGTGTGGCTTGGTGGGTGTGGCGTGGCTTGGTGGGTGTTGCAGGGCGTGGCATGGTGGGTGTGGCATGGCATGGCATGGCTTGGCAGGCGTGGCTTGGTGGGCATGGCAGGGGAAGGATATTGCAAAATCCCCCATTCCCTTCCAATCAGCTGGGACTCGGGAGGCAGAGAATGGATGGGGGTGGGGCCAGCCAGAGGTGGTATTTACCGGTTGTCCAAACTACTCAAAATTTTCATTACCGGTTCTCCAGAACTGCTCAGAACCTGCTGAATCCCACCTCGGCTCCCCCGCTGAAGGTCGAACACAACCCTGATGTGGCCCTCAATGAAATCGAGTTTGACACCCCTGCTTTACACAAAGGTTAACCACACTGCACCGTTTTTTTGATTATTTGCCGTCCCCTTGCTAAGGACTCTGTTGGACTCAGGCACCTTTCTTTGTAACCATGACATTTGTAAATCCCCTACCAACACACACACACACACACAAAGACACAACTCACAAGAATTCTGTCTGCCGGCTGCATTGGTTGTGAAATGATACAAGATCCACAGTCCTGGCTTCCTTTCTTCTCCAACGATGACAACCGTAAATAAGGCCAAGATGAGCCTGCAAATGTTTCTGCTTTCTTTTTTCACAAATGGGGAGGGGGGGATAGACCCCCCGCCATCTATGGCACAGCACCCTCCAAAAAGGCTTTGAAAGCCTGCCAGGATTAGAACCAGCGCCAGCAAGTTGGAGGACGAGATTGAGAAAGCCGGCGGCTTCCTCGCTACATTGCCGAGCCATTTTGACTGTGTGAAGCAGCTGAATTACAGCCGCCGCCACAAGAATTAGGCTTTAATATATTATGAATAACTGCAATTAAATGGAAGCGAAAGTAAAATAAATCTGCATTTTATCTGTGTTTTCCCTTCCATTTAATGACAATCCAAGCTGTTGTAAGCTTTTACTTTTTTTTTTTTTCCTTCTGACTCCGGGTAACATAATGGGGGAAACTTTTGCTGAAGTAAGATCAAATTACCACATTAGTCGAAGTGTAAGCAGTTTATAACTCCAGCTGTTTTGCAAGACGATGCTGAAATATGCATTTTTCCCTTTGCCTCCCTGTGAATTCCTGAAACTTACCAGGATATCTTTTTTTCTCTCTACTCTAATGGAGACATTTGGTACTTGGGAAGGAGAGGTGCCCATTATAAGGTGAAGAATGAACCACCCCCACCTCCACCAAGGATGAACAAGGTCCCTGGGTACAATTGCAGGCACTGAGAATGTCTAGTCCAGGGGTCTGCAAAGTTGGCTCTTTTAAGACTGGTGGACTTCAACTCCTAGAGTTCCCCAGCCAGCTATGCTGGCTGGGGAACTCTGGGAGTAGAAGTCCACCAGTCTTAAAAGAGCCAACTTTGCAGACCCCTGGTCTAGTCTAGTGAAAAGAAGGACTAGGGGAGAAGCGATAGCAGCGTTTCAATATTTGTGGGGCTGCCACAAAGAAGAGGGGGTCAACCGGTTTTCCAAAGCATTCTTCCCAGGTGCCCTGTGGTGAGATGTGGAAAGGGCTAATACGATCATGCCTTAATCCCATCACCCTGGAGCTGAAAGGGGAGGTCTTTGTTATGTGGAACAGACTGTCCCAGGCCTTTAATGGCCCATTGACAAAGGTGGGGGCTATGAAGAGTGAGTCTGCTTCCTTCCTAAAAACAAGCTTCTCCATTTCTGATCCAGGGAAATAGAATATTCTGCCTTTTCAATATTTCCCAGGATATTTCATTTTTCTACCAGAGGGGTGGTGGGTTTTTAACTTCCTACACAAGAAACAATGGGTGGAAACTAATGAAGGAGAGAAGCAGCCTGCAATTAAGGAGAAAATTCCTGACAGTGAGAACAAAGAACCAGTGGAACAGAAGTCACCTCCAGAGGTTGTGGGAGCTCCATCACTGGAGGTTTTTAAGAAGAGATTGGAGAGCCACTTGCCTGAAATGGAATAGGGTCTGCTGCTTGAGCAGGGGGTTGGACTAGATGACCTTCAAGGCCCTTTCCAGCTCTGTTGTTCTAGGTAACTGGGATGGAGATGCACACACTCTCTGTCTCTGTCTCTTCTCTCTGTCTCTGTCTCTGTCTGTCTGTCTGTCTCTCTCTCTCTCTCTCTGTCTCTCTGGCTCTCTCTCTCTGTCTGTGTCTCTGTCTCTTTCTCTCTCACATTGTCTCTCTGTCTCTGTCTCTGTCCCTCTCTGTCACTCTGTGTCTATGTCCCTTTCTCTCTCTCTCTGTCTCTGCCTCTCTGTCTCTGTCTGTGTGTGTCCCTCTCTCTAGCTCTCTGTCTCTCTCACTCTGTCTGTGTCTGTCAGTTTCTCTCTCTCACTGTGTCTCTCTCTGTGTCTCTCTCTCCCAGTAGAGAGTATGCTACATTTACCTTCTGTTTTTTTGGCAACTGGAACATCTTTAATTCATTCCCTAATTATCTTGCCTAATGTCACCTATACCTGGATTGCTAATGGTTTTTATATTGGCATTGAAGCTCAGAATATGAAAGTTTTGCACTTGGGTAAGGCTCTTCCTCTTCTCCAGCAGTTCAGCTACCAAAGCCTGTTTAATCCAAATGCAATTAGGCGCCAGTGGAATCTTTCAAGCTTGTTATTTGGGAAAAAAAAGAAAAGAAAGGCCCCCATCTACAATACAGTATGGATTCTTTTAGAACAGGGGCCCCCAACCTTTGCAACTTTAAGTCTGAAGGACTTCAGCTCCCAGAATTCTCCAGCCAGCAAAGCTGAGCTTCAATGCCAATATAAAAACCATTAGCAGTCCAGGCATCTACAATACAGTATGGATTCTTTTAAAACAGGGGTCCCCAACCTCTCCAGCAAAGCTGGCTGGAGACGTCTGGGAGCTGAAGTCCTTCAGACTTAAAGTTGCAAAGGTTGGGGACCCCTGTTTTAGAAGGTTAAATCCTCACTGGAGAGTTCACACATGAAGAAGTGCAGCATTTTGGGGTTTCCCAACCTTTCTGCAGCCTGGAGAAAGGAAATGAAACCCTCATCTCCTTAATAAATAAATAGACTTGAGAAAGACATTTTTATGGCTCCTGGAGAACATTTTCAATAGGAGCTGAAAAATAAATAAAAGCAGAAGATCTCCACTCTTCATCATACAGATACAGATACAGATTAACAGAGTTGGAAAGAACCTTGTAGGCCATCTAGTCACCCCACCCACACCCAAGCAGAGCAGACCCTACACCATTTCTGACAGAGGGCAGTCCAGTCTCTTCTTGAAAGCTTCCACTGATGCAGCTCCCACAATTCCTGAATAACAGAATAACAGTTGCAAGGAACCTTGTAGGTCATCTAGTTCAACCTGCCACCCAAGCAGGAGACCCTACACCATTTCTGACAGAGGGCAGTCCAGTCTCTTCTTGAAAGCTTCCAGTGATGAAGTTCCTACAACTTCTGAAGGCAACTTCTGTTCCATGGGTTGATTGTTCCTTGTCCTCGGACAGTGCTGGGTCTTCGGCTTTGAAATGGAGATGAACATTGCCCCCTAGAGTTGGGAACAACTAGCACATATGTGTGAGGGGAATCTTTACCTTTTAGAATTCATATCCCAGCCTAGCAGCCTGGGTCCGTTTGGAGAAGGGCGGGGTATAAATTCAATAAATAAATAAATCTCCATCTCCAGACACAAAATAGACAAACAGATATCCTGAAAAGCCAATATAAATAGGAACCCGCGAATAAAACCCCCTAGTTTGATCCCAAGGTGTGCCTGTGAGTGTCACTTTGGTGGAGGGCAAACCCTTCTCTGCATATCAAACACTCAATCCCAATCCCAACCTTCCTCCCCCTCCCTCACACACAATTAAATGAGAAACTTTTAGTTGCATACTGATCAACTATACCCTGGCTCATTAACATGCATGTCTCTTCTAATTAGTGTTCTAATTCACACTGGGTAAACAGCTTCTAACCGCTACTTTTCTCCCATTAATCACATAAAATATAGTCTTCACAATCAAGGAGGAAATTGAAATCTGGGGCGAGGAGGCGACCATGACATAAAGACTCACTGAACTTGGCAGCTTAGAAGGGTGGGGAATGGCAGATTTATCTCCATGTCGGTTGGAGGGAACAGGCTTAGCTGCTTCTAATGGGACCAAAATTAAATTTCTGTTTAATTTTTAAAAAAACCTTTAAACTATATATATATATATATATATATATATATATATATATATATATATATATATATATATATATATATATATATATATATATATATATATATATATATATATATATATATATATATATATATATATATATATATATATATATATTTGGCATAGGGGCTCAGTGGCTAAGATGCTGAGCTTGTCGATCAGAAAGGTCGGCAGTTCAGCAGTTCGAATCCCTAGCGCCACGTAATGGAGTGAGCTCCCGTTCCTTGTTCCAGATTCTGCCAACCTAGCAGTTCGAAAGCATGTACAAAAATGCAAGTAGGAGATGGTTTCCGGTTCCCGAAGGTGACAGACGTGCCTTGTGGGCTGTCTGCCGCTTGCTGTACCGGTGGGCTCCTTCCGGAGCACAAAAGACCTCGGGGGGGTGTCTTTTGCCGTAGGGACGGCTCACTGGGATTGTCTAGCTAGTGGCGGCTGGTGGGAATGCCCCCAGCCTCGACCTAGGAGCTGGAGAGCAAAAAAAAAGGGGGGGGTGATTCTGCCTCTTCGCTGGATGGAGCTTGGAAACAGAAACTACAATGAGAAGAGCATCTGAACGGCCGGAGGCAAAGGACGCTCCCAAATCACCTGGACTATTGAGGAAGGATGGCAGGAAGGCATTGTAAGTTCCAGTTCAATCTACTTTAAAAGGAAGATTGGTGGGGGGAATTTTTAAACCCCCCTCGGGCTAAGCGGCAAGCAGAAAATTCATCTCCATTTGAATGGAGAGAGGTAAAAGACTAACTTGCTATTTGAATTAGCTATGGAAAAGAACTACATTGTATCACGCTTGCAATAATTGTTTACGGAGTACCTTTAAGAAAAGAAAGCAAATGGAATGGAACTTTTACTTTTCTTGGCGAGGTAAAATGGCGCCTCTTTGTTCTCCATTTGTAACTCCCCTGTGTGAAGTTTCGTCATTCCACAATCAACAATGAAGAAACTTTCTCTTTTAACATTCCTCTCAGAGGCTCCCAGATCTCTCCAAAATAGGTGGATTCCTGAATACGGATTGTAAGAATTCTTTCTTTTCTTTTCTTTTTTTTTTCATCTTTAAAAGTGAACTCTTAAGACTGTCCCTTCGTTCGGATTCTCGGATACCTCGGACTCATCTTGGCTGCCTTTTTTTATCAACGCCATTTTTTCTTTCATTAACTGACAAAATGACTTCCAAAAAGCCACCAACCAGAAAATCACTTTCTGCACCCTCTTCAGTGGCTTCCAGTCCGATCACACAATCAAAGATTTCACAACTCCTGCCGAAGCAGCGCACTGAGGAGGGACCACAGGAACAATCAGTTGCCGAAATGTTTCGCGAGATTATGAATAAACTTACAGATTTAACACTTGAACTTAGAGAAACGAAAAGGGATACAACGGAAAATAAACAGAAAATTGCGAAATTGCAGGAAGAAACAGCTGAGATGGGGGGGGGAGGTTAAGGGAGGGTTCAGAATTGGGATCTTACATAACTAAGATTGAATTTGAAAGAATTTCTTTTTTCCTCAGGTTCCAGAATTTGCCAGAAGTAGAAGGTGAAGATCTTAAAGATATTATGAGTACAATTTTATCAGAATATATCAAAAGAGAGAAAGATCAGCTCTGGTGGGATATGGACCTGGTTTATAGAATTAATTCAGCTTATGCCAGGATAAATAATGTACCAAGAGAAATTCATGTTAAATTCCTCAGGAGATCCACAAGGGATGAGATATTAAGGGCCCAACGGGATGGAATTTTAAAATATCAGGACAAAGAAATAGCCATCTTGAAGCAAATTCCGAAAAAGATTAGAGAGATTAGAAGGAAGTATTCCTTCTTGTCTAAGAAATTATATAAGAAAGGAATTTGGTTCAAGTGGTTGTTGCCAGAAGGAATGTTGATATTTTGGGAAGGGGACAGAGTAAAAATCAAAACATTAACTGAGGCGGAGACGTTTATTAAAAAACATTCCTCCCAGTTGGGAGGGGAAGATGGGGGAACAGAGGGAGCGATGGCCACGGCGGGAGACGGGAGGGAAGAGTCAATTGCGAAAAGACTCAGGTCTCAAAAATGACTTTATTCGAAAGCTTATTGTGATTGTTGATACACAAGAAAATGGCAAAGGGAAAAATGATTGATTATATGGATTATAAGATTTAATTTTTTCTATATGCTTATCCTTTATTTTTAAAATTGTATACGTACGAAGTTTTTTGGGAGGGACATCGCCAACGGAGGGAAGATGCCAAATGTTATTTCACCTTGTACCCTTTTTCCCTGTAAAATTTTTAAAAACCAATCAAATTCTTTAAAAAAAAAATGCAAGTAGAAAAATAGGAACCACCTTTGGTGGGAAGGTCACCGTGTTCCATGTGCCTTTGGTGTTTAGGCATGCAAGCCACATGACCACGGAGACATCTTCGGAAAGTGCTGGCTCTTTGGCTTTGAAATGGAGGTGAGTACCGCCCCCTAGAGTCGGGAACGACGAGCACATATGTGCGAGGGGAAACTTTATTTTTACCTTTTACCCTTTTTAAAATCAGCCCACGACTCTGGTTTTTATAGCCATTTGCTGCATCCAGGGATGTGAACAAAATAGTTTATTGTTTGCTTTGCAAATGTTCTACTGATCGATCAGTAGAACATTGACCTTGTAAAGATGTGTGGGCTTCAATTTCCAGAATTCCCTAGCCTTTGCCACAGCCCTGGTGGTGCAGTGGTTAGAATGCAGTATTGCAAGCTAATTCTGCTAACTGTGACTGCCAGCATTTGACTTCAGTTATGGCTCAGAAATTAGACGCCATTACTTTTTCAAGAGTTCCCAGTCAAGCTTATTGTTCCTCCCAGTTCCCAGTCCAATTTCTGGTTATGACTTCAGTTATGGTGCAGAAATTGGACGCCATTACTTTTCTGAAGGAGTGTTCCTTTCAGTTCCCAGTCAAGGCTACAGCCTTGGGGCAGGCTACCTGTTTCTACCCAAGTGTTGTGGCCCACCATCAACCAGTGGTGCTGGCAGCAGATTTGTACAGTGAGGAGGTTGGGGAGGAACCTGGGCCAGTCCTGGGAGTCTGGGGAAGGCTCTGATGAGGACTCTGTGTTAGAGGCAGAGAGGGGGTCAGAGCCGTATGCCAGTTATCAGCTGCCTTCAGAATCAGATATCAGTGAGGCAGAGGAACAGCTGGAGCCTGTTCCCAGTGTGCGCATGCACAGAGCTGCCAGACAAAGGGAACAGCTAAAGAACAGGGGTCAACTTGGGAGTAAGGCCACAGATGGGATGATGAATGGCCCCTCCCAGAGGGAATAAAAGAGGAGCGAAAGGGGAGTGGAGTTTGCAGGAGACCAATTAGCTTAATTGGTCCGTGACTCTCCGAGACTCCTTGCCAAGTTTTGCAGATCTCAGCCTGGCAGCTCTCCAAGCCAGAGAAGGTCTGTGACTGTAAATCCTCCCTTGAAAGACTTTGCTGGATGTGAATGAGCAGAATTCACAGCAAATTAATAAAAGGGGGTTTTGTCGGGACCAGGAGTTTGCTTTCTGCTCTAGGGAAGCCTCGGTCAGAACAGAAAGTACTAACCAGGCATGGTCGTACTGAGGTTTGGAGTGAAGGCTCACTAGGTACTTCCCAGCTAGAGATGATCTTCAAATCAAGGCCTGAAACTGACACCAAGACCTCTGGATAATTTCTTCCAAGCCAGGGGAGATTTCCACCTGCACCAAAGTAGTGGAATTGGGAATAAGCTCGGCCATTTGCTTCTACTTAGTCTTTAAACAAAAAGAGGAAAAGGGGGAAATATTGGAACCGATTCTCCTCCATTACCGCTGTCATCTTTAATGCACGGTTGCAAAAGGAGACGGGAGAAAGAATAATTTTCATTTACTGCAGAGAAAAGGAAAAAGGTCACAGGGCCACAGCGTCCTATCACATCCCATCAGCCCTGATGAAACCACCAGATTGTCCAAATGGAAAGGGAATCCAAAGCAAAGTTATTTCCTCTCCGAATATAGGCTGGGATTAATGTCCTTTTCCTCCCCCTGGCCTTCTCCCCCACGCCCACGCACACCCCCATCACTGCAGCCTGGTTACTGAAATCAGGGGGGGGGGGGAAGCCAAAATCGCTTTAGGTGGGCTCAGCATATTTAGTATTGAAAGAAACTAAATTGGGAAAAAACGCAAGAATAAGGAGGCTTCGGCGGCATATTGACTTAATGTAGATTAAGCAGAGGCCAAAGGAAAGGGTGGGGGGAAATAATTCCCCAACAGGCAAGTTGGAATAGAATAGAATAGAATGGAATGGAATAAAATAGAATGACAGAGTTGGAAGGGACCTTGGAGGTCTTCTAGTCCAACCCCCTGCTTAGGCAGGAAACCGTACACCACTTCAGACAAACGGATATCCAACATCTTCTTAAAAACTTCCAGTGTTGGAGCATCCACAACTTCTGGAGGCAAGTTGTTCCACTGATCAATTGTTCTCACTGTCAGGAACTTCCTCCTCGGTTCTAAGTTTAGGTGTAGGTTTCATTATATTTTTATACCGCCCTACTCCCGAAGGACTCAGGGCAGTGTAAGTTGCTTCACTCCTTGATTAGTTTCCACCCATTGCTTCTTGTTCTTGTGGAACTCCGTGTTGCCTCATTGAAAGACTTGACGACAGGTAAACTGCGTGTGCGGCTTGCTCTCCATCCTTGATGAAGCAAATGGTTCCAGGAAAGGAGATATAATCACCTGTTGCATGGCACTTCACTAACGCTGCTAGGGACAGTTGGGAAAATAATACACAGAGATGTGTGTCCATGTTATCCCAAAGGCAACTGGGCTTTCTTGAAGACCACACCTAGAGTTCTGCATCCAGTTTTGGTCACCACACTATAAAAAAGATGTTGAGACTCTAGAAAGAGTGCAGAGAAGAGCAACCAGGATGATGAGGGGACTGGAAGCTAAAACATACAATAAACAGTTGCAGGAACTGGGCCTGGCTAGTCTAGGGAAGAGAAGGACCAGGGGAGACAGGAGAGTATCTTCCAATATCTCAAGGGCTGCCACAGAGAGGAAGGGAGTCAAGCTATTCTCCAAGACACCTGAAGGCCAGACAAGGAACAATGGATGGAAACTGACCAAGAGAGATTCAACCTGGAAATGAGGAGGGGTTTTCTGACAGTGAGACCAATCAACCAAGCTGCCTTCAGAGATTTTCCAGAAGAGATTGGGCCTCCTCTGTCCACTTACAGATATCATCTCTTCTGGAGCTATGTCCTTTTTAAAATAAAATTAGATAAGAGGAAAGGAGGGAGGGAGAGAAGGAAAGTGAGTGACAGAAAGAGAAAGATTTCAAGCTTCTCAAATTTGAGCCGAAAAGGAGTAAATCCAAGCTGTTTAGGGAAAGTTGACCTTATGTCAGAGGTGGTATTCAGCCAGTTCTGACCAGTTCTGGAGAACCGGTAGTGGAAATTTTGAGTAGTTAGGAGACCCGGTACATACCTCCTCTGGCTGGCCCTGCCCCATTTCTATTCTCTGCCTCCCAAGTCCCAGCTGATTGGGAGAGAATAGGGATTTTGCAGTAACCTTCCCCTGCCACGCCCACCAAGCCATGCCATGCCATGCCATGCCATGCCACGCCACGCCCACCAAACCACACCTACAGAACCGGTAGTAAAAGAAATTGAATCCCACCACTGCATGCTGGTCCTTTGCTCTTTCCAGGGTGGTCCCATGGGCCAGATCTAAGCACCCCATGGGCCAAATCCAGGTCACGGGCCTTGAGTTTGACGCCCCTGCTCTAAGAAGGGAATCTTGTATTCCCTTCTTTTGCCATTTTAATTCTCTCTCTCTCTCTCTCTCTCTCTCTCTCTCTCTCTCTCTCTCTCTCTCTCTCTCTCTCTCTCTCTCTCTTTAGCATCTGACACTCTCGCATTGAGACGAAAGAGAGCAAGGAAAGATTCTCTTTGGATTCCTTCCTGCTGCCACAGGTGGAGGCCTCCCAGCCACCCTGATTGGGGTATCAATCTTGCTGTGACAATAGCCAACTTCCAATCTAAAAATGCATCAGGGAGAACAATACTTATTTCCGTCTCTGAGGGCCACTTCTGGCGCAGCGTAGATGGTTTCTGCCCTTGCTTGAAAGCCTTTTCAGTCCAAGGCCAACTTTGATGAAAGTTCTCTGCCGGCTGTGCTGGACTATTGAGAGAAGCAGTTAAGACCAAAAGGCTGGGGCTTATTTATTTACAAGATTTCAAAGCCATTTTCTGTCCCTTGTTCCCCGAGCACCAGACAAAGCAGACATATAAAACAGCTTAAATCTGCAAAAAATTAGTTTTGGAGGTCAGGTTGTCTGGGTTTGATATAGATTCGGACTCACAATCAATAGGAGGCATCAGAGGAGAAGAAAGGCATGCCTTCAAGCTTCTCCAAGCATCAGAAGAAATAGGAGAGGAAAGTTTTCTTCAAGGTTCCCAAGACTGGAAAAGGATACCAGGTCTCCTGAAGAACTGGCTCTTCCCATGGCTGCTGAGGGCCAAGATGCCATAACACATTCAACTAAAGAGTTTTATGTGCCCATTGATGATGCATTTTGGGAGACTGGGTGTTAGGAGTAGACTCCTAGAGTTGGGTAGGCAATATATAATACCATGATGACAAATGGTCATTGTGGCTTTAAGACTGTTGGAATGCAATTAGAGACTGTAATTGGAGACTGTAATTATCTCCACTATAAGAGGAAGTCAGCAGAACGCAATTGCTCCCTCTGCTGGATTGTTTTCTCTTTGCTGATATCTCTACTGTTTGCTATCTGCTCGTGTGCCGTGACTGACTGTGTTTGAAGAAGGAAGAATTGTGGATTGCTGACTGTAAGCAATTGTTAGTTTGTTAAGGACTTTGTTTTGACTAACTACCAACTATCAATGCTTGTAAAGCAGTAGTTTAGTTTTACAACACCAGCAAAGCGAATTGTTTTTTTACTAACAGTGTCTGTGCTACCATTTGTGTGTTTACCAGCAACGTTTCTCTAGCTGCATATTCCACTGCACAACTCTTCTGTCTTCCAACGGAGATATCCCTTAACACTGAAGATAATTTGGAGCAAGCAAGACCCCACCCAACATTCTCTATGGATGTCCATCCCAAAGACCAAGAAAGTTATGCAGAGTTTCTTCTTCAACTGCATTCAGTTTTGGTCAACATGATGTTAAAAAAAAAAAAGATGTTGAGACTCTAGAATAGGGATGGCTAACCTTTTCTGGACCGAGTGGCCAAAGTCCATGTGTGTGGCCCCTCCCCAAACCCCCAAAAGGCAATGTTTGTGGCCCCCCCTGTGCCCTACACATGTGTCCCACTCATGGGACCCCCCCCCCCGTATGTGCTCCACCCCCTGAACATGCATAGCCTCTGCACACCCCATACCCAAAGACCAGCTGACTGGCAGAAGGTGTGCGCCCAAGTATGGCAGAGCTTAACTGGGGCAATGGCTCATGTGCCCACAGACAGGGCAGTGTGTCCCCTCTGGCACACATGCCATAGGTCAGGGGTCTGCAAAGTCGGCTCTTTTAAGACTGGTGGACTTCAACTTCCAGAGTTCCCCAGCCAGCATAGCTGGCTGGGGAATTCTGGGAGTTGAAGTCCACCAGTCTTAAAAGAGCCGACTTTGCAGACCCCTGCCATAGGTTCACTGTCACGGCTCTAGAAAGAATGTAGAGAAGAGCAACAAAGAAGATCAGGGGACTGGAGGCTAAAACATATGAAGAACGGTTGCAGGAACTGGGTATGTCTAGTTTAATGAAAAGAAGGACATGGGGAGACAGGATAGCAGTCTTCCAATATCTCAAGGGTTGCCACAAAGAAGAGGGAGTCAAGCTATTCTCCAAAGTACCTGAAGGAAAGACAAGAAGCAATGGAACAAAACTAGTCAAGGGGAGAAGCAACCTAGAACTAAGGAGAAACTTCCTGACAGTGAGAACAATTAACCAGTGGAACAGCCTGCCTCTAGAAGTTGTAAATGCTCCAACACTGATTCAGATTTCAGATTTATTGGATTTATATGCCACCCTTCTCCCAAAGGACTCAGGGCAGCGTACAACATAAGAGACATATAGTACAAACGTTAGAAAAATATTAAATAAAAAATCCAATAAGCAATAAATTAATAGACATTATAAAATAAATTAAAATTGGATTTAAAATTGATACGTTATTTTGTTCAGGCCAAGCCGGCTTGTTGGAAAAGCCAACTTTTTAGGGCGCACCAGAAGGAAGGGAGGTCGGGAATTATGCGAAGCTCCGGGGGCAGCTCATTCCAGAGGGAAGGTGCTCCCACAGAGAAGGCTCTCCCCCTGGGGGTCGCCAGCCGACACTGCCTGGCTGACGGCACCCTGAGGAGGCCAACTCTGTGGGATCGCACTGGACGGTGGGAGGCTACCGGTGGCAGTAGATGGTCTCACAAGACACTGGAAGTTTTGAAGAAGAGATTGGATAACCATTGGTCTGAAATGGTATAGGGTTTCCTGCCTAAGCAGGGGTTTGGACCAGAAGACCTCCAAGATCCCTTCCATCTCTGTTATTCTATTTTTTTTTTAAAGAATTCTATTCTGTTGGTCCTCACCTATAGACAGAAATCTCGCCAAACTAAAGCAATCTATTTGCATCATGAAAGATATACTCTGAGAACCTGGAGTTGCCTTAACTCTCTTCCTCCCAAACAAACTGTCTAAACTTTGTGGTCTCTTGGTCCTCTGGGATGCAGCCGCTCCTTCCTGGGAATTCAGACTACACTCCACTACAGTAAAATAATCTCAACACAACCAAGGAAGAAACTTGTCAGAATTATCTAGGTCTGACAGAGAATGACTAGATGGAAGGAAACCTGCAGAGATTAAGGCAGTGTCTGGGTTCATATTCTCTTACCCTTGTTCCTTTTTTATGACAGTGTGGGAAAACGGAGATTGTTTTTATAATTGTTTATATCGTGCTAATCTGCCCTATCATACAGGAATAACTGACTCACAGGATGTGGCAGCATTGAGCTTTTCAGTTTCATAACAAGACAAACCCAAGAAATAAGGCAGTTTTCATTGTTGCTGGCATCACTTAGAAACAGGACAATTTTTTGTATGGGGGTCAGCCTTGTCTGTACAATTGTATCATCCCATTTCTTCGATACACAGGTTTGAGCAAGTTGCTCTTTTGGGTAACTGATTAATCCCGGTGTTCCAGAATTAGTCATTGTTGGTGTCTTGGTCAGATTGGAAATGACAATTGTCATCTTCCTGTTCTGGGAAGAAAGGATGGAAGGAAGGAAAGAGGGAAGGAAGGAAGGAGGGAAGGAAGGAAATGGGAAAAAGAAAGAAGGAAGGAAAAAGGGAGAAAGAAAGAAGGAAGGAGAGTAAAAGAAAGAAAGAAAGAAAGAAAGAAAGATAAAGGAAGGGAGAAAGAAAGAAAGATGGAAGGACAGAAAGAAAGAAAGAAAGAAAGAAAGAGAAAAAAGAAAGGAAGGAAGAAAGAAAGAAAGGAAGGAAGAGGAAGGACAGAAAGAAAGAAAGAAAGAAAGAAAGAAAGAAAGAAAGAAAGAAAGAAAGAAAGAAAGAAAGAAAGAAAGAAAGAAAGATAAAGGAAGGGAGAAAGAAAGAAAGATAAAGAAAGAAGGATAGATAGATAGATAGATAGATAGATAGATAGATAGATAGATAGAGAAAGAAAGGAAGAAAGAAGGAAGGAAAGAAAGATAGACAAACAGACAGACAGACAGAGGAAGGGAGAAAGAAAGAAAGAAAGAAAGAAAGAAAGAAAGAAAGAAAGAAAGAAAGAAAGAAAGAAAGAAAGAAAGAAAGATAAAGGAAGGGAGAAAGAAAGAAAGATAAAGAAAGAAGGATAGATAGATAGATAGATAGATAGATAGATAGATAGATAGATAGATAGATAGAGAAAGAAAGGAAGAAAGAAGGAAGGAAAGAAAGAAGGATAGATAGACAGACAGACAGACAGACAGAGGAAGGGAGAAAGGAAGAAAGAAAGAAAGAAAGAAAGAAAGAAAGAAAGAAAGAAAGAAAGAAAGAAAGAAAGAAAGAAAGAAAGAAAAAGAAAGAAAGAATCTATGATAGTCCAGTCAGGGTTATCTTGAGGGAGCAGGACTTTTCTGAACTTTGCCTTGGGATAAACAAGAAGAAAAGAAATTCTGTATATTTGAAAAACCTTTTCTCTTTTTTCCTATTGGATCTGACTTTCCTGGGAGGTTTGATGCAAAGCCAAGAAGTGTTGTTCACTGGGATTATTTCCTCCCACATTTGTTTGGTCTTCTGGAGCTATAAATCAAAGACTTTCATTCGATTTCCTTGAGCAACAGCTTTGCCTATGCATGTGTCTCTCTTCTGTTCTGATGTCATAGATAATTCATCAACCCATTCACCCATCCATCTCTTTTCCCGTACAGTTGAGCTCTGGAATTCTAGCCTATAAAGTTAAGGGAAAGACCTCCGTTTTGGCGAGCATACAGAGAGGTTGGAAAAATGCATGCAGTGTCCAGCCCTCATTGGGATGACTTCTAATTGGGGAGGGCTATAGAATGGGAATGAACAAACCTCTGGAGGGTAAAGCCAATGGTTCTGTATTTTCCCCAGGTTTTTTGGAAATGGCCTTTTATAACAAGAAGGAAAAAAATGTTGAGCTTATTTTGGGGAAATATATTGCAATTGTTCTGTGCAAATGAGTCGACAACTAATTTTGGGCAGACAAACTTCAACAAGATGAAGTGGTATACAGTATGTTCTCCTGCTTGAGCAGGAGGCTGGACTAGAAGACCTCCAAAGTCCCTTCCACCTCATTCTATTCTATTCTTTACTCTACTCCTTACTCCACTCCACTCCACTTTCAAAGCTGGCTGGAGAAGACTGGGAGCTGAAGTCCTTCAGACTTAAAGTTGCAAAGGTTGGAGACCCCTGCTCTACATCCAATCCATTGAGGTCATGTTAAAAGGAAATGTATAACCATTAGAAGATTATATTTCTAGCTCAGGGTTGAACTGTGGGATCCTTGGTGTTTTCTCAACTTGGTGGTTTTTTTGCAGATGATTCATGACAGAGGACATCATCAGGAGGTTGGGGGGTTATGGAGTGGAGGAGGAGGAGGAGGCCTGTGGGCTCCTTGACGCTCTCTGAGCTTGGTTGTTTTATTTCAGATGTTTCATTACCCAACTCCTCAATGCTAGAATGAAGTGGGGGCTCTTCTGGGTTATACAATATACAAGTAAGAGTATTCTTGATGGCAGGTGCTTACAGTTGGACTGTTTGCCTGAATTGTCAGTTCCTTGTTTGGGGTGTTGTTTACTTCTTGATTGTTGATCTGGTATTCATCTTGCTGTTTATCTCTGCTTATTTGGGTGTTGACTGCTGATGAAGTGGTATGATGGTCTTTTTGTTTCCTTTCTAAATTTTTGATTGTACAAATCCCAACTACCTTTTGACCCGGGAGAAGGAGCCCCTCCCCAAAGTCCCTCTGACATATTGGCCAGACCTTGGCCTGACTCTAAGCAGGATACAAATCTGTTTCCTCTTTTCCTTGCATGCTTACTCCTGCATTGCTTGCACGCACAACCACATTTGATTTAGAAATGACTGTTTACAAGCATGGATGTCACTCCGTGCCAAATGTACATTGGCCCAGACCGTCATGGAAATGAAATCTGTTTGCTTTCCCCCTGTAACATATGACATTTTTCTAATTAGGGCAATGTTTAATTTACTGTCTGGTGGCTTTTTGAATAAATATAAATTGTCATGCTAAAGTGACAGGTATAAAACCCAGGGTAGCTGTGTTAGTGAGGTTAATGTGTTCTTAATCAAATCAGTTCTGCTTTGCTTTCTCCTGGGAAGTGAGAGATAATAGGCCTCTTTAACAGGAGATAAGACAGACTTTTGGCTGGAATTCCTGGAAGGTTAGATTGGCCTTGATAATGGGTGGATTCCCTCTCTGTGTGTATGAGGGCAAGTTTTAGAACTGAAATATTTCCCAGCTTTAATGTGGGATGTGTGTGTGTGTGTGTGTCCTTGCAATTTAATTCAGCAGCAGAATTGGAAGAAAGATGCTATATTTTTCAGAGTATAAGATGCACTCCCCCCCTCCTAAAAGAGGGTGGGATTTTGGGAGCATCTTGTACACTGAATGGAGCCCTGCTCACCCGCCGGCCCCCACCCTTTGGCCCCTGTATGCCAGCAATTTGCCTCCTTGCAGCAAACAGCAAACAGCCAGCTTCAGCTTCAGCACAGCCTGATTAGCACACAGTTCTAGGCTGCATAGAGGGATAGAATCTAGATCACGTGAAGTGTTAATGCCACTGTATAGTGCCTTGGTAAGGCCACACTTGGAATACTGCATACAGTTTTGGTCGCCACGATGTAGAAAAGACATGGAGACTCTCGAAAGAGTGCAGAGAAGAGCAGCCAAGATGATTAGGGGACTGGAGGCTAAAACATATGAAGAACGGTTGCAGGAGCTGGGTAGGTCTAGTTTGATGAAGAGAAGGACCAGGGGAGACATGATAGCAGTGTTCCGATATCTCAGAGGGTGCCACAAAGAAGAGGGAGTCAAACTATTCTCCAAGGCACCTGGGGGCAGGACAAGAAGCAATGGGTGGAAACTAATCAAGGAGAGAAGCAACTTAGAACTAAGGAGAAATTTCCTGACAGTTAGAACAATTAACCTCTGGAACAGCTTGCCTCCAGAAGTTGTGAATGCCCCAACCCTGGAAGTCTTTAAGAAGATGTTAGATAGCCATTTGTCTGAAATGGTATAAGGTTCCTGCCCACGCAGGGGGTTGGACTAGAAGACCTACAAGGTCCCTTCCAACTCTGCTATTGTATTGCATTGTATTAAGTAATTGTCGGTTGGATCCGCCTCCTGACCATCAGCTGTTTCAGACTGCAGGGATTGCCATTGCCTATTGAGACCTCAGCACACCCAAAACAGCTGATCATCGGGAGGGCCACTGAAACTGAAACTGAAACTGAAACGGGCTGTTGGCTGCAAGGAGGCAAATTGCTGAGAGGCACAGGCAGATTTTTTTTTCCTGGTACTAATCAGGCTAAACTGAAACTGAAACAGGCTGTTTGCTCTTTGCTGCAAGGAGGTAAGTCAATACCTATAAATGCCTGTAGAATGTTCAAATTATTAGATTTATTTTTTAAAGGCTATTCTTGTTCTAGACAACTTAACAAAACGAAGCAGCTTTTTAAAATAAATGCTTGATCCGAAGAGGCTCAGGATGCAAATATCCATTCCGTCTGCAAGGAATAAAAATCCTTCCATTCCCCAGTCAGAGCTGAAGAAGCTTCTTGGATGAGAAGCAAAATGTCTTCTAAAGAAAAAAAAAACCCAAGAAAGTGCAGTTGCCTCTTGAAAAAGCACCTTTAGGCTTCACGCTAAAGCAGGGATGTCCAAACCTGGGAACTTTAAGACTTGTGGACTTCAACTCCCAGAATTAAAGTCTTAAAGTCTTAAAGTTCCCAAGTTTGGACATCCCTGAGCTAAAGCATCCCATCATGCATCTTAAGGTTTTCCAAAACCGAAACCTCGATAATGTTAGGACTTTAAAAAAACAAAACAGACTTTCATTTATGGAAGAATGCTAATTGAATGGATCTTTACCCAATCTTCCAATATTAAAACTTTCCACTTGGATTCTTTTGGTTGAAAGATTAAAGACACCCACCCCTGCTCTGTTTCTTCCCCACTCTCCATCATAAATTAATGATATAATAAATAATCAGCAGAGAGCAATTGCACATCCTTCAAAGCACAGCAGGTTTTATTTATTTTATTTTGCTCATGCAACCTAGCCCATGTATGTATTTATTTCCAATGAAATCGTGCAGGGGGAAGAAAATATGCACAAAATATGCATTGGTTTTTTCTTTCTTTCTTTAAAAAAACAAACGAACACAAAAACTCGAAGTTAGTCTCATTGTATGTAAAACAAGCTTAGCTTTTTTTTTTTTTGACATGTTTAAAGTCCTATATATTCTGTGTACTGGGCAAAGCAAGACAGATAGATACCATCACTTTTCTATTATTTATAACCTTTCATGTCTTCCCACTGGCATTGATGAAGAGTTTATTGTCTGTGTAGAAGCTGGCTATATCATAAATTGCAATGTTATATGATAAACTGGAAGTTTATAGCAGGAGCTGGTATACAAGAGAGAAGTTTGGGGTGGGGGCAGGAAGTACACTTCCATCCACAACAATCTATTTTGGGTCTAGAGCTGCAGCATTTTAAAATATTTACTTCCATTCATTCATTCCCTTGCATTCGGTTTCCCTTCAAATTCCCAAGGGATCATCATGGGATATACAATACAATAGCAGAGTTGGAAGGGATCTTGGAGGTCATCTAGTCCAACTCCCTGCCTAGGCAGGAAGCCCTATACCATTTCAGACAAATGGCTATCCAACATCTTCTTAAACACTTCCAGGGTTGGGGCATCATTAAATGGACAGAATGACTCTGGAGCTCAAAGACAAAGGAGAGATGGAATATCACGAAATCTGGGACAAATGGTACCAATCGTGAGAAATTTATTTATTTATTAGATTTATATCCCGCCCTTCTCCGAAGAGGACCCAGGGTGGCGCACAGAAATTTAAAATACATACAAAATCATAATACAAAATTTAAAACCTATTAAATGCCTGTCCTGTGCTAAAAATCAATTAAAATCCCCGAATTAAAACTATCTATGGCTAGTCCCAGCGGAGGTTATGTTAGGCCGGCTTGATGAAAGAGGTGTGTTTTTAAACAGTGGCGGAAGAGGCGGAGGTCGGTGATGGTACGAAGCTCTGGGGGTAGGTCGTTCCACAGGGCAGGGCCCGCCACAGAGAAGGCCCTTCCCCTGGGTGTCGCCAGTCGGCATTGTCCGGCCGATGGCACCCTGAGAAGGCCCTCTCTGTGGGAGCGTATCGGTCTAAGGGATGTATGGGGCAGGAGACGGTCTCGCATATAACTAGGTCCCGAGCCATGGAGCGCTTTGAAGATGGTCGTCAAAACCAAAGAAATGGGTGGGGGAAGGCTGGGACAGAAAAACACAGGCAAGTTAAGAATTGGAAAATATGGTATTAAGAATGTGCGATAGGTAGGAATAGGATGCGTATGTGTATGTTTAGTAATTACATAAAAGAAAGGATCAACAGGCAAGTAATCTGACTGAGTAGAGTTTAGAGTTTAGATTTTATTGGTTTTTTATACCGCCCTACTCCCGAAGGACTCAGGGCGGTGTGCAGCCAAAATAAAAACAAATATATAAAAGTTAAAAGGAAAGCTTTTAAAAGACATAATTAAAATATTGGCTGAGTACACATACCTATGTAATGGATATAAAGTGTAATTGTTGTAATATCTAATCACTACATGGAGATGTTTATGCCAGAAATGTCGCATTATGTCCAATGTTTATCTAACAAAAAAACTTTTAAAAAAATAGCATTATCAATTGCTTCTGTGACAGGAAGAAAAATACCCCAAACCTCCCCATGAAAAAAAAGATGAGTGGTGGTGATAGGAGTTGCATTAAGTTGCATTAACAGAGGGATACAATCAAGATCACCCGAGGTAGTAATACCACTCTATAAAGCCTTAGTAAGACCGCACTTAGAATACTGCATCCTGTTTCGGTCACCACACTATAAAAAAGAGGTTGAGACTTTAGAAAAAGTGCAGAGAAGAGCAACCAGGATGATGAGGGGACAGGAGACTAAAACATACGATGAACGGTTGCAGGAACTGGGCCTGGCTAGTCTAGTGAAGAGAAGGGTCAGGGGAGACATGATAGCAGTCTTCCAGTATTTGAGGGGCTGCCACAGAGAGGAGGGGGTCCAGCTATTTTCCAAAGCACCGGAAGGCCAGACAAGGAATAATGGATGGAAACCGAACAAGGAGAGATTCAACCTGGAAATAAGAAGTTTTCTGACAGTGAGAACAATCAACCCATGGAACAGAAGTTGCTTTCAGAGGTTGTGGGAACTTCATCACTGGAAGCTTTCAACAACTGGACACCCTGTGTGTAGGGTGGTGTAGGGCCTCCCACTTGGGTGGGGAGTTGGACTAGATGACCTTACAAGGTACCTTCCAAATCTATTAATCTTGTTATCTGAGATTCACTTTTCAAGGGAACAGAACCAGCAGTGTGTAGACTAGACCAGGGGTCTCCAACCTTTGCAACTTTTAAGTCTGAAGGACTTCAGACTTAAAGTTGCAAAGGTTGGAGACCCCTGGACTAGACAGCCAATCCAGAGAGTTACGTTGTCTCCCTGGAGCAAAAATCAAAGATGTGGCTGGGAACTTAACCCAAACAATAAAACCCACAGATTACTACCATTTTCTACTACTACACATAGAAATGAATGACAGGAAAATGGACCTGAAAACAATGGGACCTAGCTGCTGGGACAAGTAACGGGAGCTCACTCTGTCACACAGCACTAGGGATTCGATCTGCTGAACTGCCACCTTTTCTGATTAGCCACTGGGCCACCGTGTCCCTTCAGGATATGTATGTCTCCAAAGGAGAGAAAAAAGAAAAGAAGATATGATTTGACCCTGTGAAACGTATTTGCAGAAAGAGGCAGCCTGTTTAGCTTAGATCTTTTTTTAAAAAAAAGGCAAACTGTGAAATGAACTTGTGTAAGAGGCTCTGTAAATATTCTACTTTAGTGGCAGAAAAGCTGAGGTTTTTTTTTAAAGAGCATTGTAGCAACAGAGGTAATGTGCAATTTCATAAGAAAGGCAAGTTACTATTTCTGGAGGACCAAATAAAAGCCATTTATAGAAAGGAGGGGGAAAACTGCCTTAAAGTTAATTTAATTGCTTCTAGTTAACATGAAAACATAATATGGGAAAATGTCAGCAAATGTTAATTCTCACTTCTGCTAGTGGTTGTTAACAGCTCTTTCTGTTGTTAATAATTTTATCGCAGATGTACACACATATGCACATATCCACCCCTCGTGACAGTATTTATTTATTTGCAGCATTTTTCATTCTGGGCAATCCTCTGAAATTCCAAACATCCGTTTTTTCAAAGAGATAAAAGCTGATGAGGAGGATGACCATGCTCCAACGGCGGCTGAAAAATAGGGAGTCACACTTCCATTTTCCCCAAATTCATACAGGGAAATGCAGTGATTAAATTTGCATCGGCACTTTCCTTTAGGAATTAAATAGTTAAGGAGGAGGGAAGTCTTCTCCGTCCTTTATGCTCAACAGAATAATTCTGGGAGGATTACCAGAACAAGAGAGTTAGAAGAGACCTTGGAGGTCTTCTAGTCCAACCCCCTGCTCCAGCAGGAGATCCTAGAACGTTGATGGCGAAACTTCTGAGTGTCCAAACTATGTCCACACACATGCCCAAACTTAAAAGGTGCACACACACGCGCGAGTGAGCATTCAGGCATGCACGAATGGGTGGACATGCACATGGACATGTGTGCATACACAGCAGAGCCCCGAAGACCAGCTGGCCGGCGGAAGGCAAGGCATCCCAACGTTAGCAGCGTGGCAAGAGGTAAGATCTTTTTTCTTTCGTGAGCTTCTGTTTTATCGTTTGCAGGGAAGACACCACTGAGATCTAACCTGGGGCAGAGAGGACTCTGTGTACCACCTCTGGCATTGGTGCCATAGGTTCGCCATCATGGTCCTATTGAGGCAGGGCATTGGCATAAAGTGAGAACTGGTTGTTAAGAGTGAAATGATGTGCGGTTCGGATGGATGACTCAAAGGGCCCTTTTTCTGAATAAGCTCTGAATAGTCTTGAGTTGCAACCGGAAGCTTGAAAGGAAATTCAAATGTCAGACCGCAAACACCTGCTTGGAAGGCCCTTGCAGGCAGACAGGGGGCATAACCACAAAAGCTAGAGGTTCATCTTTGCAAAACAGGATATGTTTGTGGTTTTCTTTTTAATGACGATCATTTAACCTATCAGAAACTAGCCGTGATGAAACTTGCTTGTAGTAAAGTATAAAACTTTGTATTCCCTTTTGGAAGGGATTCAGAATTCTTGGATGCTAGCCTCAAACTAGCTTTTCTGAATCATGGCAGCCATAATAAACTTTTCCTGATTTTGGAGAAGTCCAAGTCTCGAGCTCTTTTTTCTGCAACACTATAACTGCGGTGGCAAACTTACGGCACAGGTGCCACAGGTGGCAGGCGGAACCATTTCTTAGGGCACGCGAGGTGTTGCCCTCTCAGCTCCAGTGTGCATGTGTGTGCTGGCCAGCTGATGTAGGCCTTCTTTTGAGGCCGTTTTTCACCCTCTGGAGGCTTCAAGGGAAGCTCCCGAAGCCTCTGGAGGTGGGGAGCGGAGGCTGTCTTCACCCTCCCCAGGCTCCTAGAAAGCCTCTGGAGCCTGGGGAGGGGGAAAAAAGCATGCTAAAAGCAGGGTGTCATGCACATAGCATTATGGGTATGGCCCGCCCATGCACGACCCCCCTGCGCTCCCCTCGCTTTTGGCACGCGAGCCAGTGGTGGGTTTCAAATTTTTTAGAACCTACTCTGTAGGCGTGGCCTATTTTGTGGGCGTGGCTTGGCAGTCATGTGACAGGGTGGGAGTGGCCACCTTTTAAAATGTGGTGAAACTCATTTAACAACGCTCTTGCTTAGCAACCAAAATTTTGGACTCAGTTGTGATGATAAATTCTTTCTTTCTTTCTTTCTTTCTTTCTTTCTTTCTTTCTTTCTTTCTTTCTTTCTTTCTTTCTTTCTTTCTTTCTTTCTTTCTTTCTTTCTTTCTTTCTTTCTTTCTTTCTTTCTTTCTTTCTTTCTTTCTTTCTTTCTTTCTTTCTTTCTTTCTTTCTTTCTTCCTTCCTTCCTTCCTTCCTTCCTTCCTTCCTTTCCTTTCCTTTCCTTTCCTTTCCTTTCCTTCCCATTGGATCACTGGCAGTGGCGGGCCAGATTTACTTCCAGGTACATCGGTGGAACCCCCTCTCACCGGTTCTCTAAATTTCACCAACCGGCTCTCGCGAGTAGGTGCAAGCCTGCAGAAACCCACCACTGACGCGAGCCAAAAAAGCTTAGCCATCACTGCCCTATAACATTGCAGGCAAGTCGCTGGTTCAGTCTCTTCTTTAAAACTTCCTGCGATGGAGTGCCCACAGCTTCTGGAGGCAAGCTGTTCCACTGGCTAATTGTTCTCCCCGTTTGGAAAATTCTCCTAAAGAAGAGGGAGCCAAGCTATTCTCCGAAGGACCAGAAGGCAGGACAAGAAACAATGGTTGGAAACTAATTAATTCCAGAGAAGCAACTGGAATTAAGGAGAAATGTCCTAACAGTGAGGACAATGAACCAGTGGAACAGCTTGCTACCAGCAATTGGGGTGCTTCATCACTGGAGGCTTTTAAGAAGAGAATGGACAGCCAGTTGTCTGAGATGGTATAGGCCCAAATAGGGCACGGGTGCCACAGGTGGCACGTGGAGCTATATTTGCTGGCATACCAGTCATCAGTTCCAGCACGCATGTGCCCACCAGCCAGCTGATTTTTTGGCCTTCTGGAGGGCCGGGGGAGGCCGTTTTTGCTCTCCCCAGGCTTCAGGAAACCTCTGGAGGCTGGGGAGCAGTGATGGATTTCTGCAGGCTCGCACCTACTCGCAAGAGCCGGATGGTGAAATTTAGAGAGCCGGTGAGAGGGGGTTCCACCGGCGGACCCAGAAGTAAGTCTGGCCTGCTGCTGCCAGTAACCCAATGGGAAGGAAAGGAAAGGAAGGCAGAAAGAAAGAAAGAAAGAAAGAAAGAAAGAAAGAAAGAAAGAAAGAAAGAAAGAAAGAAAGAAAGAATTTATCATCACAATTGAGCCCAAAATTTTGGTTGCTAAGCAAGAGCATTGTTAAATGAGTTTCACCACATTTTACAAGTTGGCCACTACCACCCTGTCACATGACTGCCAAGCCACGCCCACAAAATAGGCCACACCTAGAGAGTAGGTTCTAAAAAAATTTGAAACCCACCACTGCTGGGGAGGGCAAAAAAACCAGGCCCAACAGGCCAAATGGAAGTTGGTTTCCGAACTTCCTTGCATTACAATCATTATAAAGGCTGGCTATATGAAACGGAAGAAATCCGCAATGCCTTTTTTTTTTTACCCCCAAGAGATGGAACCAGAAAACATAGCTGTCAGAGAAGATTCCTGCTGTGCCGGGACTCTTTTGACCATATAAAATATAAATTAAACAAACCTCTTGATGTTGAAACACATGGAAATCGCCTCCAATAGCTGGCGTGCTCTGCATTTGCTCCATTTAATATGCCCTTTCTCAGCACATTCATTTCTTTGGGGCAGTGGTGCTGACCTATAGGAATGGGTTGATACTGGGTCGATAGATTGTTTTGACTCCGTAACACTGGGGTCCCCAACCTCTTGTCCAGGGACCGGACGTTAGTCTGCGGCATGTCAGAAACCGGTCCACGCAAGCAAATGAACCCCCATCCATGGGATGCAGGCGACACACAAAACCAGTCAAGAGGTCCAAGTAATGCACCCACTGAAAGCAGAACTCCGAGGCAGGCAGATTCCTCAAAGAACAATTTTATGGGGGATACCATACTGGCACAAACTGGTGAAAACCGACTCTGAAAGTTCCTGCGGTTTTCTCCTGATTAAAACGTGAAAGTTCCCCCTTTCCCCAAACAATCAGACACAGGGTCCAATCAAGGTGCTGGCTGCTTGCCTGGTTTCTGTGCTCCTCCTCTCTCCAGCCACCTGTTGGAATGTCCTTGGTTCCTACAGGAAACTATTTTGTTTTGGCTACAAAATCCCCCATGTCACTATGTTCGCCCTCCCTGTCTCTTGTTCTCATTGTGGAAACCCTGAGGCCTCCAAAATGGCCTTCACTTCAGAGTTGACAACCACACCCCCTCGGGCAGTGGTGGGATGCTGCCGGTTTAACAACTAGTTTGGTGAGCGCGCGCTTTATGTATTTATTTTATTGATCAAATTTATATCCCGCACCTATCTCCGGATTGGACTCAGGGCGGCGCACAGGAAAGGAATAAAATGTAAAAAACAATAAATACAGGATATTAAAAAATAAATTAAATTAAATTGCACCCGTGCTAAAATTGCCAATTAAAATCCATTTCTAAAATAAGATTAAAATTTAAAGCTATGCCAGGCCAGCCTCGTGAAAGAGATATGCATGCATATGTGATTTGCACCTGCAAGCTGCACTGAAAATGGAGTGCTAAGAAGCTCAGCTGCTTACCTTCCAAGTCAGCAATGGTAAGTAAAACAGATGTGGCTGGGGAGGGGGGGGGAAATCAGCTGTGCTGCATGCTTGAGATGAGCTAGAAAGCAGGAAATAAAGGACAGGATAGAGCAGGGGCAGGTGGGCAGAGCCAGCTGATCGTCAGAGCTACTGGTTCACCCAAACCAGTCCGAACCGGCTGAATAACGTTCCTGCCCTCTAGTCCGCAGAAAAACTCGCTCCAAGGAACTGGTCCCTGGTGCCCAAAACCTTGGCCGCCATTGCCATAACACTCTTGGGAAGAGATGGGCTTCACATTCGTTAACTATCAGTTCACCTAGTGTTGTTGCACATTGCAAAAAGGTTTGTGCTTGCGCGCGACTTTTAAAAACACAAACATTTTACAATTAAGGTATCTCCCCTGCCAGGTAAGTATATTTCTTAGGAATGGGAAGAATGGATGCTGAATGTGGCCTTTATGTTTTGTTTTGTAAAAAGCTTAATAAAACTGTTTAATAAAAAAAATCCATATAAATAAAAATGAAACAAGAGTTTGTTCAAAACCGCTAATCTCCGAAAGTCCTGCACCGATCGCTTCCAAATTTTCACACAACGTTCCTTTCAAATACAACACCAATGATATATATAGACTGTGTAGCTGTCATACCTGTGCCAGGTACATGTAACGGAAATGTAAAAAATGTAGATAGATGGATACAGAGAGAGCAGCGGGCCACAGGTATTATGTCATCCTTTATGGCATAAAATACTCTGTCCATAAGATAGGTAGGTAGGTAGGCAGCTATAGGGATAGAAAGAGGGAGGGAGAAATACAGTAGATAGGTAGGTAGGTAGAGGGATAGAGAGAGGAAGAAATACAGTAGGTAGGTAGGTAGGTAGGTAGGTAGGTAGGTAGGTAGGTAGGTAGGTAGAGGGATAGAGAGAGGAAGAAATACAGTAGGTAGGTAGGTAGGTAGGTAGGTAGGTAGGTGGGTGGGTGGATAGAGAGGAAGAAATACAGTAGGTAGGTAGGTAGGTAGGTAGGTAGGTAGGTAGGTAGGTAGGTAGGTGGATAGAGAGAGGAAGACATGCAGTAGGTAGGTAGGTAGGTAGAGGGATAGAGAGGGAGACATGCAGTAGGTAGGTAGGTAGAGGGATAGAGAGAGGAAGAAATACAGTAGGTAGGTAGAGGGATAGAGAGAGGGAGACATGCAGTAGGTAGGTAGAGGGATAAAGGGAGAAATACAGTAGGTAGGTAGGTAGGTAGGTAGGTAGGTAGGTAGGTAGGTAGGTAGGTAGGTAGGTAGAGGGATAGAGAGAGGAAGAAATACAGTAGGTAGGTAGAGGGATAGAGAGAGGGAGATATGCAGTAGGTAGGTAGGTAGAGGGATAAAGGGAGACATGCAGTAGGTAGGTAGGTAGGTAGGTAGAGGGATAGAGAGAGGAAGAAATACAGTAGGTAGGTATGTAGGTTGGGGTTTATACGGTGGTTGTGTGTACGTGTTTGTGTGTGCAGGTGTAGATGTACACACAGATTGGTTGGCCATTTAACCATACTGGGCCACAGCAACCCGTGGCCGGGAACAGCTAGTAGTAATAATAAAAAGAAAACACAGACATTTCCTGCCTCTTGAGCAGAGCGAGCTAGACACGGAAATCAGCTGGGCTGCAAGGGCGGGGCGATCGGGCCAGAGAGTGAGATATAGTGATGGCATAGCGTAGGGGTGGGAGGGAGAGCCCAGCTGGTGGTCAGAACTACCGGTCCGCCTGAATTGGTCCGAAACAGCAGCAGCCCACACTCTGCTGCAGCTCACCTCAGCAAGTTCCTCAGCTCTTGGGGCTGAGGACGTTTTCGACTTTCTTTGACAAGAGTATTCACAGAGTAATGATTTCTCGCCCAATGCTTTAATCTCAATGCATTTGCCAAAGAAGCCTGGGATTTTAATTATGCATTGCCTCCTGCAGGAAAGGACAGCAACACGGAATGCAACAGACCTAAATACAAGAGATGTCATAAATGTAACTAATCCCCCCCCACCCCTCCTGAGAATATTAGATTAAAGGAAGAAAAGCCATGAGCATCTTGGAGTCTTTGTCCTCATTTGGCATAACACAAGAAGATTATTTTCTGCTAATTCAGTAGAAAAGTGAGGAAGGGAGGGATATTCCTCCATGGAACCTCCGTGGAAGTTGCAAATTAGTCATTGCATCAAGGATCTTCTTATGGAGAGTCCAAAAAACAAAAAGGTTCCAAGCAAACTAGAGGTCACTTTTAAAATACAGAGTTGGACGGGACCTTGGAGGTCTTCTAGTCCAGCCCCCTGCTCAAGCAAAAGATCTTCTACCATTGTGCTTCAGCTGCCAAAAAAGCCAACATAGGTCTAGGCTGCATAAACAGCGGAAGAGAACTAGGATCCTGTGATGTGTTAATACAACTTTTTTTTCTTTTGAAAAAGTTTTATTGGGTTTACAAATTTTATAAAAATAGGATAAGGGAATATAAGGAATTACAAAGACATTTTTAGAACCTCTATGTCGGAGGTGTCGGCCCCCTCCGAGGCTTCATAAAAAAAAAAAAATAATACAATAAATTTTTCATTGTTTCTACAAAGTGGAAAGAGATACAGATATTTCATTTTAAAATCTATGCAATCAATCATTTGTAAACATCCAAATAAGAGTTGTACTATACAGAAATAAAGTCACTTATGAGATCTAAGTCTTTTGGCAATTGTATCTTCCTCTCCCTGACCTCCAGTGGGCGGAGCCGTGGCCCCCTCCGCTCCCCCATTTTCATCCTCCAGGATTGAGGAATGTTTTTTAAGAAAGGCTTCCCCCCTCCCAGAACAACAACATTCCCTCGGGGATCACCCACTTGAACCACACACCCTTTTTGAATAATCTTTTTGATAAGAAGGAATATTTCCTTCTTATCTCTCTAATCTTTTTCGGGATCTGTTTCAAGATGGCAATCTCATTCTGTTGATAAATTAAAGGACCGTCTCTCTGTGCTCTCAGGATCCCCTCCCTTGTTGACCTTCTTACAAATTTAATATGTATCTCGTGTTAATACAACTTTATAATGCCTTGGTAAGGCCACGCTTGGAATACTGCATCCAGTTTTGGTCACTACGATGTAAAAAAGATGTCGAGATTCTAGAAAGGGTGCAGAGAAGAGCAACCAAGACTGGAGGACTGGAGGCCAAAACATATGAAGAATGGTTGCAGGAAGTGGGTATAGCTAATGTAATGAAAAGAAGGACTAGGGGAGACATGATAGCAGTGCTCCAATATCTCAGGGGTTGCCACAAAGAAGAGGGAGTCAAGCTATTCTACAGAGCACCTGTGGACAGGACAAGAAAAAATAGGTGGAAACTAATCAAGCAGAGAAGCAACTTAGAACTAAGGAGAAATTTCCTTTTGTAAATGCTCCAACACTGGAAGTTTTAAAGAAGAAGTTGGATAACCATTTGTCTGAAGTGGTGTAGGGTTTCCTGCCTAAGCAGGGAGTTGGACAAGAAGATTTACAAGGTCCCTTCCAATTCTCCTATTCCATTGCATTCCATTCCATTGACAGGTAATTTCGGGGCTCAAGCACGGTTGTATCTCAAGGACTGTATATATAATTATTGAAATCAGTCATGTATTTATTTTTTGCTTATGTTAACAGCACAGCAGCCATGGAGCAGCGCTTAAAACCTCAAGCTGGAGGTCATAACTGTGTGATTAAGGGCCCACTCCTTCCTTCCTTCCTTCCTTCCTTCCTTCCTTCCTTCCTTCCTTCCTTCCTTCCTTCCTTCCTTCCTCCCTCCCTCCCTCCCTCCCTCCCTCCCTTCTTTCTTTCTTTCTTTCTTTCTTTCTTCCTCCTTTCTCCTCCTCCTCTTCTTCTTGTTCTTCTCCTCCTCTTCATCATCATCATCATCTTCCTCCTTCTCCTTTCCTCCCTCCCTCCCTCCCTTCTTCCATCCTCTTTCTCCTCCTCCTCCTCCTTTTCAAATCTTGAATTTTCTCCTTCAGAAGGATTACACTGCCAGTTCTCAATCTTCAAAGAAAGGATGGGCTTGTGGGAAGAGAACTAAAGAGTAATCTGGAGACTGAATGACAGTCTGGGGTCTCCCCCTGCCCCCCCCCCTTTATAAATTAACACAGTCTTGTTTTATGCAGAAATGGGCTGCGTTAATGGCATCATCTTAAACCCATTCATTTGGAAGCCAGCTCCACCACCCTTTTATGGAGCTTATCCTCAATGCAGTGGCTGAAGCCCTTCCAGATGCCGAACGAAGTCCGTTAAAGATTATTGGCTGCATTTGCATAATACATGACATTTGCTTAGTTTTAACCTTGCATCTTCTGAGGTTTTCTCTCTCTCTTTTTTAATTCAGTATATTGTACGAAGCCGGCCTGTTCAATTATTTTATGGTTCGCCGTATTGAATGAGCCTACCAAATGGGTTAATTCAAATCGCCATGGTGTGTGAACACAGCCCCTGTGTTTCAGGCTGCAGCCGAAGCTGTAGAAAAGTTAAATGCCAGAATCTCTTCACTTTATTGTCTCTTTTGATAAATGAAAAGAAAACAGAGGCAGATGAAACAAAGAGCCTTCAAAAAAGCCTCTTTCTCCTTATCTGCCTTCTCTCATCATCTCCATAACAGCACTGTGTGATACAGCGGCTTTCACAGCATTATGCAAAGGAATATTTGTGTGTGTGTGTGTGTGTGTGTGTGTGTGTGTATAAAGCAAAAAATCTATTTTAATTTGAATCTAATTACTTGCCTCCAGCCAATCAAAAAGAAAACCGGAGGAATCCAAAAACTTGCAGGCAGCTTAACTCTTCCTTGCCTTCATTCACACATTCTGCTAAACCCCACTTTCCCTAAACGGGCTTTGTCGGAGGAGCCGCACCTGGCTAGGTTCAGCTAGCAGGCTAAATCCGAAACCGAGATGCTAAGATTAAATTCACCCTTTGCGGGATTAAAACAAAATAAGCGATCGCTGAGGTTTTCAACCTCTATGAACAGAGAAGAGTTAATAGCTTCACATCAGATTAATCTACGGGAAGGAAGAATTCGCATTGATGTTCGGAAGTTTGATTCTCCCCAGGCTTAAAGGTTGACTCAACCTTCCATCCTTCCGAGGTGGGTAAAATGAGGACCCAGATTGTTGGGGGAAAGAGGCTGACTCTGTAAACCACTTACAGAGGGCTGTAAAAGCACTGCGAAGCGGTATATATGTGCTATTGATATCTATCTAAAACTATCTGTCTGTCTGTCCATCCATCCATCCATCCATCTCTATATCAGTGTTTGTCAACCTTGTCAACTTGAAGATATCCGGACTTCAACTCCCAGAATTCTCTAGCCAGCGAATGCTGGCTGGGGAATTCTGGGAGTTGAAGTCCAGACATCTTCAAGTTGGCAAGGTTGAAAAACACTGCTCTATATAACAGCTTCGATGGCACAGTGGTTAGAATGCTGTATTGCAGACTAACTCTGCCGACTGCCAGCAATTCAATTCTCAATTCTTCAATTTTCTTCCATTCAATTCCAAAGCACCTGAAGGCCAGACAAGGAATAATGGATGGAAACTGAACAAGGAGAGATTCAAGCTGGAAATTCAAGCTGACAGTCAGAACAATCAACCCATGGAACAGAAGTTGCCTTCGGAAGTTGTGGGAGCTTCATCACTGGAGACTTTCAAGAAGAGAGTGATCTTCCATCTGTCCAAAGGGGTGTAGGGCAATGATGATGAACCTTTTCAGCACCAAGTGCCCAAACTGGAAAGTGTGTGCACATGCGTGTGCTGGAGTCCCAGAAATCCAAAGGCCAGCTGACTTTTGCACATGCACAGAGTGGCCAACTACTCTTCTGGTTTCCAGTGCATGCATGCACACCAGCCAGCTGGTTTTTGGATTTCTGGTGCTCTGGCACTCCAGCACAAAGACCATCTGGCCAGCATGGATGCGTGTACTGGAAGCCAGAAGAGCATGCCCACAGAGAGTGCTCTGCATGCCACCTCTGGCACGTGTGCCATAGATTCGCCATCACAGGTGTACGGTCTTCTGCTTTGGGGGGGGGGGGGGTTGGACTAGATGACCTACAAGGTCCCTTCCAACTCTGTTAATCTGTTAAACTACCTATGGGGGTGCTGTAATAGCTGCTGTCTGCCCTGAGAACAATGTATAACTCAGCAATCTCCAAACTCTAACATTTTTACTCAAGATGACACTACATTATGGAGTAATTAAAGTTTGCAAATCAGGAAAAATCCTAATATCATTCATTTGTGATTTGTGATCCAATTCCCCAATTCAATTGGATTCAGATGAACCTTTGACTCATCCCATCAACCCAATTTAGTTTGGAGTCCAAATTTTGAGAGAGAGAGAGAGAGAGAGAAGTCGCAATTCATTCAACAGCATCTGATTTGAAGCGAAGATCTGAATAAATGTACCAATTCAATCCAGGAACTGAATTTAATTTGGACAGTTGATTAAATCGCCTTCCAACTAAATCTCCCAGCCGAGTATTTGCATGCCTCTAGTAACAGCTTTGTGGAAAAACTCATTCCTTCTTGCTCACTAAGGCTTATCTTAGAAACGAGGTAAATTATTTTTTCTCCCTGATCTAATAAGTTCTTAAAGTCTGTAAAAGGGTTGTTTGCATTATCTAAATGCAAATCTTATACATGCACACACACACAGACGTACATAACCTAGCGAAGCTGAGACACCAAGATCCCAAGGAATCCAAGAAATCTTAGTTAGCGCAGGACAGAATGTGGAATAGCTGTTTCATTACACAGCCAGTCTACAAGACCAATGCCATTTTCCTATTGGCGTCAAAATCCATTGGTAGCAACCCAAAGTCTGTAAGTAGGTTTCATTATGGAAATGCAGCGGTGGGGAAAAAGGGCCACAGGCAGAAAAATCCATTAAAATATTTTCAATTGCTTTACATATTTTTCTGCGATAAAAATAGCCCCTATTTTTTTTAAATATTTTTTTCTGGTCCCCTGAAAGGGGACCAGATGGATTTGAAAGAGATTGTACCAAAGGAGGGCATTATTGACAAAATAAAATAGATACCAGATAGGATGGAAGAAAAGTGTTCCGTTTGTTTCTTTCTTAAATAGCTTTCGAGGGAAAGATCTTAATAGAAAATTTGAAAGGTGTTATCAGCATGGTCACCACACTATAAATATGATGCTGAGATTTTAGAAAGAGTGCAGAGAAGAGCAACCACGATGATTAGGGGACTGGAGACTAAAACATATGAAGGAAGGAGAGAAGGACCAGGGGAGATATGAGAACAGTCTTCCAATATTTGAGGGGCTGCCCCAGAGAGGAGCCGGTCAAGCTATTTTCCAAAGCACCCGAAGGCCAGACAAGGAAGAATGGATGGAAACTGACCAAGGAGAGATTCAACCTAGAAATAAGGAGGAACCTTCTGACAGTGAGAGCAATCAACCCATGGAACAGAAGTTGCCTTTGGAAATTGTGGGAGCTTCATCACTTGAGTCTTTCAAGAAGAGACTGGACTGCCATTTGTCAGAAATGGTGTTGGGTCTCCTCCTTGAGTGGCAGTTGGACTAGATGACCTATAAGGTCCCTCCCAACTCTGTTAATGTGTTAAATTTGGTAAATTCTGATTGAAAATGTGAAGAACCCACAATTCTCTTCTCCCTGTGCTTATTCATAAGTGCCTGTTTCAAAACTGGATAATGTTCCAGGATATTTTCTGGGACCTTCATGACAGCAGTGGTCGTGCTCAACCCAAAATAAATCTATCCAGAATATGTCACTCCAAATAAATGTTTCCTTCATATTTAAACCCTAGTTAAATACAGGTATGAATAGTTACACAGGTAGTCCTCAATTTGCAACCACAAGTGAGTCCAAAATTCATGTAGCTAAGTGAGACATTTGTGAATTTTGACTTGCCACAATTGTTAAGTGAATCACTGCAGTTGTTATAAACAGGATTGTTAAGCAAATTGGGCTTCCTCGTTGACTTTGCTTGTCAGAAGGTCACTGTCGTGGCCTGCTGGCTGCCACCCCATCGAGCAATCAAATCAGAGGGGGGGGAGGAGGAGGAGGTGTGAGAGTCAGGGTCAGCATCAAAGCAACCTGAGACCTCCGAGGGGGAAGAGGGAATGGAGCTGGCACAGAGAGAGAGAGAGAGAGAGAGAGGGAGGGAGACTGGGCCATCCGTCAGCCCTCAGATAGAGAGTCAGCAGAGCCCAGATCTGGAGGTGGTTGATGAGAAAGAAGAGGAACTATTGGGTCCAGTGCCTAATGCGGGGATGAGAAGAAGGCAGAGGAGAGGAGAGCAGTGGAAGTCTGTGGGCCGGTCCTTGGGGCAGAAGAGCCACTGCTGCTAGCGAAGCCCCACCCTAGCTCTGGGGATAAAAGGCAGGGGGCGGAGATGAATAGATGTGGCAGAGGAGAGGAGAGCAGTGGAAATCTATGAGCCGGTCCTTGGGACAGAAGAGCCACTGCTGCTAGCGAAGCCCCACCCTAGCTCTGGGGATCAAAGGCAGGGAGCAGAGATGAATAGATGTGACAGACAACTATTCATCTCCCTGCTGGGCATACTTGTTAGTTCTTGTTGAGAGGGAAACATTTTGCTGGTGCTTCTAAGAAAGGAATAATTGATTTAACTTCAGAGGGTTTGTCGTATTTGGGGAACTGGGTCAAAACAGTCACTTAACAACGGTGGCAAGAAAAGTTGTAAAATGGGACAACATTCACTTAAATGGTTCACTTTGCAACATAGACTTTGGGCTCTTTGTGGTCGTACGTTGATGGCTACCTGTTTTTTTTTTAACTAAAAGTACTTTTAACTTGAGACAACTGTTGTGTCAGGCATAAGCAGAGAAGAGCCCAAGTCACAAAATGCCAAGATAAGTTATCTTAAAGGTGATGGAAGCTCTGAAGTCCCTTGTTTTGACAGTGATAAAATTTTGCTTCTTCGTGACACTGATGTTCTATAGCAAGGTCAACATCAGAATGAAACTTCTCCTAGCCTTTCTGAAGAGAGGTCTAGACTCTTACAGACCTGTGGGTTCCCCCATCCCTCTTGTCATTTGCACTTGTTTTCTTGATTGTTTTTGATGGAGATGAAGGAATAAGTTTCAGAAAAGAGGAAAAATCTTCCATTTCAGTCCTGGGGTGCAGGAAGCTCATATTTCAAAGGCAAATATTTTTGGCATACTTGGAATTCACAGAATGGCAAATGATAGTAGCTTTTATTCAAGTGGTAGCTTTCTACATGGGGCTGCCCTTGAGATGCACCCGGAGGCTCCAGTTGGTGCAGAATGCGGCCGCGCGGGAGATTTTGGGAGTTTCAAAATACTCCCATGTAACACCTCTCATGCGTGAGCTGCACTGGCTGCTGGTAGCCTTCCGGGTGCGTTTCAAGATTTAAGTGACCATCTTTAAAGTGCTCCATGGCAGCGGGCCTGGTTACTTGCAGGACCGCCTTCTACCGCATACCTCCATTCGACCTGTCCGCTCCCACAGGGAGGGCCTCCTTAGGGTGCCGTCCGCTGGACAATGCCGGCTGGCGACGCCCAGGGGAAGAGCCTTCTCTGTGGCAGGTCCCGCCCTTTGGAATGACCTCCCCCCCAGACCTCCGGACTATCACCGACCTTCGCCTCTTCCGCCGGACTTTAAAAACCTATTTCTTCCATATGGCCGGCCTGGCATAGCTGCTACAACCATATTTTATTAGATTTGGGTTTTAAATTGATTGTCTCTTTTTAGCACGGGTTAAATTGTTTAATAGTAGTTTTAAATTTTGTAGAATTTGTACTATTTGTATTGTTGGTTTTTAAGTCCCTGTACGCCGCCCTGAGTCCCTCTTTTGGGAGATAGGGCGGGATAGAAATCTAATAAATGAAATGAAATGAAATATTACCACCACCACCACCCATTTTGGTACCTTCAAGAGGGTCTTGACTCCTGGCAATTAGAATCAGACTAGAGCTGGAAGGGACTTTAGGGGTCCTCTAGTCCAGCCCCCTGCTCAACCAGAAGATCCTACACCATTCCAGAAAAGTGAATGTCCAGTCTCTTCTTAAAAACCTCCAGGGATGGAGCACCTACAACTTCTGGAGGCAACTTCTGTTCCAGTTTACAGTTTATTTGGATTTCTATCCCGCCCTATCTCCCCGAAGGGACTCAGGGCAGCTCACAGGCAAATATAAAACAATACAATAAATACAATACAGTGTTAAAATGAAATTAAATTAACTAGTCTGTGCTAAAATATAACTAAAAACTTTTAAAATCCCCTACCAAATACAGTTAAATTATTTCTAGTCTAAAATCTAGGCTAAAGTCTAAGCTAAAATCTAAAATCTAAGCTCTAAGCTAGGCCAGCTAGGGGAAAGAAGTGTGTTTTCAGTGAACGGCGAAAAAGGCGAAGGTCCATGATGGTACGAAGTTCGGGGGGTAGGTCATTCCAGAGGGCCGGGCCTGCCACAGAGAAGGCCCTCCCCCTGGGCGCCGCCCGCCAGCATTGACCGGCAGACGGCACCCTGAGGAGGCCCTCCCTGTGGGAGCGGACCGGTCGAAGGGAGGTATGCGGTAGGAGACGCATACCTCCACTGGTTAATTGTCCTCCGTGTTGAGAAGTTTCTCCTTAATTCCAGGTTGCTTCTCTCTTTGGTTAGTTTCCAACCATTGTTTCTTGTCTTCCCTTCTGGTGCTTTGGAGAATAAATTGACCTCCTCCTTTCAACCTCTCCAATACTGGAAGACTGCCATCATGTCTCCCCTAGTCCTTCTTTTTTCTCAACTAGCCAAACCCAAATCCTTCAACCGTTCTTCATATGTTTTAGTCTCCAGGCCTTTAATCATCTTAGTTGCTCTTCTTTGTACTTTTCCCCGAAGTCTCAGACCTGGAGAGTTTTCATTACCTGCATACTTTTAAAAGTCAGCACCTCAAACCTATTTTTCTCAACTCTCCTTTTGAATTCTAGTCTTTTATTCCTGTCTTAATTAGCTTTGGCTGTGAACTTTCATCTCTTCATCTCTTCTTTCAGGCCACAGATACACATGCCCATAAAAAAAGAATGTAGACTTTTAAAGATTTTGTTTGTGTAGGTCTGGGTTTAAAAAAAAAAATATCAATATTTTCTTTCCTTGCAATCCATTGGGCTGCTGATATTTTGCCTTTGGTTTCCCCCTATGCTGCTCGTTTAATATTTAATCATCTCTACCCTATCAGAGAAAAGCAGCCCAGCCTCATTAGACAATTAATGGCAGTCCTGCATCTCATTTGCTTCGTTTGAAACGGCAGCCGATAATTAGAAGAGGCCTTTATGAAAAGCTCTGCTTTTGATGCAGTCCCTGGGATTGGCCTGCAATTTGGCAAAGCTTTTTTTCTTTGTTTGAAAGAAAGAAAAGAAAAAGAAAGAAAGAAAGAAAGAAGTAAGGAAGGAAAGAGAGAGAGAAAAAGGAAAGAAGGAAGGAAGGAAGGAAGGAGAAGGAAGGAGAGAGAGAGAAAAAGAAAAGGCAGAATGAAGGAAGGGAGGAAGGAAAGAAAGAAAGAAGGAAGGAAAGAGAGAGAAAGGAAGGAAGGAAGAAGAAAGGAAGGAAAGAGAAAAAAAGAAAGAAAGAAAGAAAGAAAGAAAGAAAGAAAGAAAGAAAGAAAGAAGGAAGGAAGGAAGGAAGGAAGGAAGGAAGGAAGGAAGGAAGGAAGGAAGGAAGGATGGATGGATGGATGGAAGGAAAGAAGAAGGAAAGAGAAAGAAAGAAGGAGAGAGAGAAAGAGGGAAGGAAGGAAGAAGGAAGGAAGGAATGAGAGAGAGAGAGAAAGAAAGAAAGGAGAAAGAAGGAAGGAAGGAAGGAAAGAAAGAAGGAAGGAAAGAGAGAGAGAGAAAGGAAGGAAAGAAAGAAGAGAGAGAGAGAGAGAGAGAGAGAGAATTACAGTTTTGCACATTTATGTGGTTCCAGGAACAATTGGTGACAAAAAAAAATCTGCTGTTTTTAAAAAAAAGAGGGGAGGCCATTCTAAGATAATTGGGTAATTCTATGCAGGACAGAATGTGCAAAACAATCAGCCAAATGAGGCAGAAGTAAAAATAGGTATTAATAAATTACAGTGTTAATTTATAGTACTTTTAATAGTTTACATTTGGGGGAGGGGGGGAGAGATGTGCAAAGCCAGAAACGATGAAGGCCAGTCTGACGGAGAGTAGAAATATTATTATTTTTTGCATTCTTTAAAAAAAAAAAACCTCTTGGATTAAATCTCTAGATTCCCTGCCTAACATGAATGATTCCCATAAGGTCAAAGAGCTTTTCCCCCCTCCCATTCTGAAGAATGTCTATAGCCGTGTTTTTCAACATGGGCCATTGAAGGTATCTGGATTTGAACTCCACGTCTTTGAGACTTCCTGGTGGTTGAACCATCCAATAAACTCTAGTCCTGCTTTTTCGAACCAAGGAAAAGCTACTCAGAAAAGTGATGCCTCCTGCTGTGGGTTCTGCACCATCCAGAAAGGTAGGGGCGGGGGGGGAATACCAAAAGAAAAGAAATACCAAGGCACCAGAGGGTAGAACAAGAAGCAATGGGTGGAAACTAATCAAGGGGAGAAGCAACTTAGAACTGAGGAGGAATTTCCTGACCGTTAGAACAATGAATCAGTGGAACAGACGTTGCCTCCAGAGGTTGTGAATGCCCCAACACTGGAAGTCTTCAAGAAGATGTTGGAGAGCCATTTGTCTGAAACGGTGTAGGGCTTTCTGCCTAGGCAGGGGGTTGGACTAGATGACCTCCAAGATCCCTTCCAACTCTGCTATTGTATTGTATTGTATTGTATAAACCTTCTAGTGCGGTGTTTTTCAACTTTGGCAACTTGAAGATATGTGGACTTCAACTCCCAGAATTCACAGCAAAGAACTCTCTAAGGCCGTGATGGCAAACCTATGGCACGGGTGCCACGTGAAGCCATTTCTGAGGGCACGTGAGGCGTTGTGCCCTGTCAGCTCCAGCGCACATGAGCGTGCTGGCCAGCTGATTTTTGACCTTATGTTCCATAATTGGGTAGAACCAGGAATGCCCCGATTTTTTTAAAAAAAAAACCCACTCAAATTCTTCCGAATTGCCCAATATTTGCTTGTTTGCGTTTTTTTTTTAAACCGAAGATTCCTTAAGATGAAACCTTGAGGTGGTTTCCCCCTCCGCCCCTCTGCAAACAAAGCATCTGCTACAAAAACAGCAGAAGCTTCCAGGTTTTGGCTGCTTGCTGTTCCAGCTGCCTTATTGATTCTGGAGACCTTTGAAGGTCTGACTTTCTTCGTGGCAAGAACAACTTTCTCCTCCTGCAAATGAATCCAGGGTGAGCTGTAGGGGAAGACGGGTTGCTTTGACAAGGAAGGCCCAACAATGAGAATGGCTGATGCGATGGAAGAGATAGCTGGCCAACCCAGAGTCCCAGGGACTGTTTACATTCAGCGGAGGTTTTGCCTTTCATTTATTTATTAAGTTGCCGCTTGGGAATCAATTTCTTCCCTTCCGTGGATTGTTTTAAGAGGGTCTTTGTTCCCCTCTCCGTGAATTCATAAAACCCTCCTGAAGTTACACTCCAAATATGCTTTTTTTCCCCTCTCACGTATTTGAGACTCCCTGGCGGTTGAACCGTCCAATAACAACCAACTCTGCTCCTGGTTTGGTTTGGGTTTTTTTGAACCAAGGAAAAGCTAACCAAGTGTTGACTCCTGCTGTGGTTCTGTGCAATGAAGAAAAGTAGGGGGGAAAGGCTAAAAGAAACCTTATAGAATGGTGTTTTTCAACTTTGGCAACGTGAAGAAGTGTGGACTTCAATTCCCAGAATTCCCCAGCCAGCCTAGCTGGCTGGGGAATTCTGGGAATTGAAGTCCACACATCTTCAAGGTGTCAAAGTTGAAAAACAGTGCTATAGAGATTGTAAAGCCCCTTCAGAATGAAGGGGGGAAATTTCTCATTTTTTTCACGAAAGAAAAAAAAATCCAGGACATTGAAAAACAAAATATCTGGTTTTTCGAGTGCGCTTCAAGGTTTTGACAACTATCTTTAAAGCGCTCCATGGCTCGGGGCCTAGTTATATGCGAGACCGCCTCCTGCCCCATACATCCCTTAGACCGATACGCTCCCACAGAGAGGGCCTTCTCAGGGTGCCGTCGGCCGGACAATGCCGACTGGCGACACCCAGGGGAAGAGCCTTCTCTGTGGCGGGGCCAGCCCTCTGGAATGACCTACCCCCTGAATTACGTACCATCACCGACCTCCGCCTCTTCCACCAATGTCTTAAGACATATTTGTTTCAACAAGCCGGCCTAGCCTAACCTCCCATGGGGACTTTTAGGTAGTTTTAAATTGGGTTTTTAAAATTTGGTTTTAGCGCAGGATAGGTTTATTTAATAGTTTTTTAAATTATATTTATTGTATTTTGTATGTTTTTAAATTTCCTGTGCGCCGCCCTGGGTCCTTTGTGGAGAAGGGCGGGATACAAATTTAAATAAAACAATAAAACAAAACAAAAATATCTGCAATCATTAAGTTCTGAATTAAATTAAATTAAATTAAATTGACACTATGGAGCACTGCACACCAGAACAACTACTCACAAGGACAGCTTTTTCCCGAATGCCATCACTCTGCTAAACCAATAATTCCCACAAAGCTGTCAAATTATTTGCTAAGACTGTATTACTATTCTTCTTCTCATCCTTCCTAGTACCTATCTCTTTCCTAGTTATGATTATAACCATGTTGCTTACATCTTTAAAATTTATATTGTTTTGTTTCCTAGTATGGTTTGATTGCTTATTAGTAACCTGTGACTATCACTAAGTTTTGTATCTTATGATTCTTGATAAATGTATTTTATTTTTATGTTTATGCACACTGAGAGCATATGCACCAAAAACAAATTCCTTGTGTGTCCAACCACACTTGGCCAATAAAGAATTCTACTCTACTCTACTCTACTCTACTCTACTCTACTCTACTCTACTCTACTCTACTCTACTCTACTCTACTCTACTCTACTCCATTTATAATGATATTGTTTCCCGATAGCTTATTTGTACCCTATGATTATCATTAACTGTTGTACCTTATGATTCTTCACGGATGTATTTTGTCTTTTTATGTACACTAAGAGCATCTGCACCAAACTCAAATTCCTTGTGTGTCCAATCAGACTTGGCCAATGAAGAATTCTACTCTACCTTACTCTACTCTACTCTACTCTACTCTACTCTACTCTACTCTACTCTACTCTACTCTACTCTACTCTACTCCATCAGTTCTTCCCATGTCTGAATGTCAGACCAACAAGTATTGTTCCTCTGTGTTCATAAGAAGAGTAGAAGGAAAATTCTGGAGAAGGTCTGCTTTCTCCTCCTGACAGAAACCTAAAATTGACTTCTGGGGGCATTCGGATTAAAGTGAAGTAAGCTTGTCAATCAGAAGATTGGCAGTTCGGTGGTTCAAATGCCTAGTGCTGCTTAATGGAGTGAGCTCCTGTTACTTGTCCCAGCTTTGATCAATCTAGCAGTCCAAAAGCATGTATAAATGCAAGCAGAAAAATAGGAACCACCTTTTAGTGGGAAGGGAACAGCGCTCCATGCGCCTTTGGTATTGAGTCATGCTGGCCACATGATCACAGAGATGTCTTCGGACAGCGATGGCTCTTTGGCTTTGAAATGGAGATGAGCACCGCCCCCTAGAGTCGGGAACAACTAGCACACATGTAGGAGGGGAGCATTTACCTTGACCTTTAATGTTTAATCACATGAGTTTAAAATGTCATTATAGCAGCCATGGTCATGTGACTGAAGCCCTACTCCCTTTTTTTTTTTACATTCAGTTTACATTCACAGCTATCCTATCTAAGACCAAGGAGAGATTCAACCTAGAAACAAGGAGGAATTTCCCGACAGTGAGAACAATCAACCCAGAACAGAAATTGTCTTCAGAAGTTGTGGGAGCTTCATTACTTGAGACTTTCAAGAAGAGACTGGGTTTCCATTTGTCAGAAATGGTGTGTAGGGACTCCTGCTTGGGTGGGAGGTTGGACTAGATGACCTACAAGGTCCCTTCCAACTCTGTTAATCTGTTACAGACTCCTGGATGCTTCATCTACCAAAATACGTTTTATGTTTGCTAGGCTTTCTGTTGTTTTTTTTCCCACCATGCCCTCCGAGCCTCTATTTCCAATCTTAAATGCTCGGAAATGAGCATTTCTCTTTCTATTCCAACATATGGCACTTTATCAAACTTGTATATAAATTACCTGCTTCTTCATACAACTGATATTCTTCCAATTGCTTTAATAGACCATAAAAATGGAAATACCATGGTAAACCGTTAAACACTTAGCCACTTAACCCAGCAGTATTCCTTGTTTAATAGTTTTTACTCATTTAACACTTACGATTTGTAACCAAGTAAATCTAATTTTAAAAGAGGATGAAGAGGTGGAGGCAGTCCCAAGGGGACTCCTTCGCACTCTTCTACCTGAAGGGCAATATTAATTGCTTTCTGAACCCAGAGCCAGCATTAAATGAAGTCAAGCTCCAAGGATTACTAATGAATGAAGTTTCCATTGTACCTGTTCAAAGGCTATAGGATACTTTTTCTTCTCTTTTCTGGAGCAGAGCACTTGAAAGGTGAAGGGTCTGGAAGGTCTCTAGTTGGGAATTTTTTTTAAGGGATCAGTCTTGATCAGAGAAAACCAAATGCAAACTGATCTATCAAAAGGAGAAGGCAAAAGACTTGCACCTTCTAGATTCGTGGGATAGAATCAAGACCACATGACGTGTTCGTAATTCTTCATAAGGCCTTGGTAAGGCCACACTTGGAATACGGCATCCAGTTGGTTGCCACGGTATAAAAAGATGTGGAGACTCTAGAGATAGTGCAGAGAAGAGCAACAAAGATGATTAGGGGACAGGAGGATGAAACATATGAAGAACGGTTGCAGGAATTGGATATGTCTAGTTTAATGAAAATAAGGACTAAGGGTGACATGCTAGCAGTCTTCCAATATCTCAGGGGTTGCCCCAAAGAAGAGGGAGTCAAGCTATTCTCCAAAGCACCTGAGGGCAGAACAAGAAGGAATGGGTGGAAACTAATCAAGGAGAGAAGCAACTTAGAACTAAGGAGAAATTTCCTGACAGTTGGAACAATTAATCAGTGAAACGACTTGCCTCCAGAAGTTGTAAATGCTCCAACACTGGAAGTTTTTAAGAAGATGTTGGATAGCCATTTGTCTGAAGTGGTATAGGGTTTCCTGTCTAAGCAGGGGGTTGGACTAGAAGGCCTCGAAGGTCCCTTCCAACTCTGTTATTCTAGTCTAGTCTAGTCTAGGGAAATTCTCCATCATCAAAAGTAATTTGTCAATTATTTTTCTTTCCTCAAGTCTGTCAATTTCACCATCTCTGCCAGCTTCACCTTCCACTCTTCCACAGTAGGCATTTGGAAATCCTTTAGTGCAGGGGTCTCCAACCTTTGCAACTTTAAGTCTGAAGGACTTCAGCCCCCAGACTTCTCCAGCCAGCTTTGCTTTTTTTTTTTCCTTGAAGATATTTCGCTCCTCATCCAAGAAACTTCTTCAGTTCTGGCTGAATGGTGGAGGATGGAAAGATTTATATTCCTTGCAGCCATTTGGTCATTAGCCCTCTTTCAAGAAGTGTTTAACTATGAATGGGATAATCCTAGGATCCTTCTCCCTCCACTTGTCTCAATGTCCCTTATATGCCATTCGATTCTGTGTTTCATCTTTGATTCCTCGCCCACTTCTCCCAGCAGTTGGTTCATAATAGAAAAAGGCACAGAGGCTCTCTGTGTCGGATAATGATGTACCATTATATTAAGATCCATTTTCTAACTAAGATTCATCAGGGAAGTTGAAAAATTAATCTACACATTAGGTGCTTTGGTAATTCTGCCGTGCAAGAACATTTTGTCCTCCTCCTAGGACAACACAAAGTGATAGATTAATCTACAAGAAGTACAAGTGGGATTTCACTGTTAACTTTAATGGCTAATTTCTTATGTCTCTAATTATGACTTCGGCAAAATTGGATTCATTTTTTGAAGACAGCCTGGTGGAATACCGAGAGTTTGAACAAACGGCAGCGCAAACAAAAGAGTCAAGGAAGGTTGGTTGGAGGAGAAATGGAGTTGAGATCGGGGAAAGAGATTATTGGCTTGGCTTTGGGATCGGGGTTTGCTGAAATATGCTCCTGCAAACCAAGATGCAAAAATAGAAACTCGGCTCTATTGCAACCTTAGTCGCATCTTACAATCGCCGGACAAGCGGGCAGAAACGAACATGGCTGCATAAAGAACTCTGATAAATTGAAAGACAGCGCATATACTTAAATTGGAACGATACAGAGAAGATTAGCATGGCCCCCGCGCAAGGATGACACGCAAATTCGTGAAGTGTTGCATATTTTTTCTTAGAATAAATACATTATTCAACTTCTGATAAATTGAAAGACAAAAAGGACAAGTATAAAAAAGTGGAAGGAGGGGTACATAACAGGGCTTTAGAGCAGGGGTCTCCAACCTTTGCAACTTTAAGTCTGAAGGACTTCAGCTCCCAGAATTCCCAGGCTTTTATATGCACTAAAGCAGGGGTCTCCAACCTTTGCAACTTTAAGTCTGAAAGACTTCAGCTCCCAGAATTCCCAGGCTTTTATATGCACTAAAGCAGGGGTCTCCAACCTTTGCAACTTTAAGTCTGAAGGACTTCAGCTCCCAGACTTCTCCAGCCAGAATTCTGGGAGCTGAAGTCCTACAGACTTAAAGTTGCAAAGGTTGGAGACCCCTGCTTTAGAGAATAGGTTGACCCGCTCTTCTTTGTGATTCCATTGTGTGTGTGGGTGGTTGGGTGGGCACTCGTGTGTGTGTGCTGATATGAAGGCAAAGGCAAATCACTTTCCTGTATCTCAAAGGACACGTTCTCTCCCCCCCCAACTCTTTTGAACAGCATCATTATCTCCCTTGAGATTCTTTTCCCATTCATTTGGACTGTTACTATTTTGGGTCAAGCCAATTGCTTTGCAATGCTTCAGCGTACTGCTTCTTGTAAACCATTATATTTCACTTTCAAACTAAAGCTAGAGAGGTTTGTGTTTTGTAACAATCTTCTTACCCTCTGCTTTTTCTTTTCTGACCCAGTGTAACCATTATATTTCCATATTTATATTTCCCCCTGTTTTGTGATGCAATTTCTCTGGGCAAAAGGATGCAATTACAAATGAGTATATCAGGGAACATATCATCCATCAACCTACAGTGTGGAAGGAAATGGTTCAGGCAAACGTGGTACCTTGGGAAAAGTTTGTAAACAGCACAAAGTAGGAGAAACATACAGAAAACAGAGAACGAATGTCCTGTTTGAACATTGGAAACTGATATGGACATTTCTCACAGGCATGCAAAAACTTTGCCAGACCAATCCTCGAATACAGCTCGTCTGCCTTGAATCCATGCTTTATATTGGACATTAATACAATTGAATGGGTCCAGAGGTATTTCACAAGAAGAGTCCTCCACTCCTCTGCTCGCAATAGAATCCCTTGTGCCACCAGGCTTGAAATTCTGGGCTTGGACAACCTGGAACTGTGCTGCCTTCGATCTGACCTAAGCTTAGCACACAAAATTGTCTGCTGCAACCTCCTACTTGTCAATGACTTCTTCAGCTTCCAATCGCAAAAATACACGGGCAAACAATAGATACAAACTCAAGGTCAACCGCTCCAAACCCGACTGCAGAAAATACAACTTCAGCAACAGTGGTCAATGCCTGGACTGCTCTACCTGACTCCATTATTACATCTTCAAACCCCCACAGCTTCAACCTCAAAGTGTCTACTGTGCATCTCACCCCATTCCTAAGAGGTCCGTAAAGGGGACGTGCATAAGCGCACCAGTGTGCCTTCCATCCCTTCTCCTCTGTCCCCATTTATTTGTATTCCTTTCCCTTGTTGATGTCCATGTTTATACTTATGCCTGTTATCTTGTACATGTTTGACAAACTAAATAAATAAAATGTTGATCAACTCCAACACTCAAAGGTGCTCTTTCCAAAGGCAACCAGATTTCTTGTTTCGCTTCTCATCCAAGAAGTCCCTTTCGTTCTGACTATTGTAACGCTCTCTACATGGGGCTCCCCTTGAGGTGCACCCGGAGGCTCCAGTTGGTTCAGAATGCGGCCGCGCGGGGGATTCTGGGAGCTTCTCGTTACTCCCACGTAACACTTCTCCTGTGCGAGCTGCACTGGCTACCGGTGGCCTTCCGGGTGCGCTTCAAGGTGCTTGTCACCATCTTCAAATCGCTCCATGGCTCGGGGCCCAGCTACATGCGGGACCGTCTCCTGCCACATACCTCCCTGCGTCCGATACGCTCCCACAGAGAGGGCCTACTGAGGGTACCAACCGCCGGGCAATGCCGGCTAGCGGTGCCCAGGGGTAGGGCCTTCTCTGGCAGAGCCGGCCCTCTGGAACGACCTACCCCCCGAACTTCGCACTATCACGGACCTTCCCCTCTTTCGCCGTTCACTTAAAACATATTTTTTTCAACAAGCTGGTCTTGCGTAATAGTTTAGACTCTTGTAATATAGCTTCTGCCTAACACGTAAATGATGTTAGATTTTTTAGGGGGAATTTTTAGCACAGGCTGTGATTTAATTCTTTTTATCTATTTATTGTATCTATCGTATTTTATTATTGTTTGTTTTAAATTCCTGTGCACCACCCTGGGTCACTTCAGTGGAGAAGGCGCAGTATATAAATTGAAATAAATTAAAATTAAATTAAATTAAATGCAGAACTGAAGAAAGATCTTGAATGAACCGTGAAATCTTCCAAGTAAAAACAAAGAAAGTCCAGTTTGCCTCTTGAAGAAGCGCCTTTGGCACAACCATGACCTGGGTGGCTGAGTACCTTCCCAGACATTAGCTCCAACATTATGCACCTTCTGAAAACAGAGAAGATGGGGCTGTGCAGTGGTGGGATTCAAATTATTTTACTACCGGTTTTGTGGGCATGGCTTGGTGGGCATGTGACTGGGTGGGCATGGCCAACTCGATGTCACTCCTGTCAAGGGGCACTTTGTCTAGCCTGGCCTCTCGTGACCCTGGGAATGCTGCAATGGTCATAAGTGTGAAGAACAGTCATAAGTCACTGTTTTCAGTGCCATTGCAACTTTGAATGGCCATTAAACGAACTGTTGTAAGTCAAGGATTACTTGTACAGAAATACAAAAAGCTTCTTGGCTTGCAAAAAGCTGCCCTAAAGACCAATCATTAGATTAGAAATACCTGCAAGCCGGAGTTACAAATCAGGCAGGATGACAGAACCACCTTAAGGAATCAAGATTAAAATTCAATGATAACTATCAGCAGTCAACTCTTGCTCATAAAGTAAAATCCTTTAACAGAGAGCTCATTTAAGTTCTCCAGAAAGGGCACACCCCGGAGAAGCAATCCTTAGGTCCATTTGCACCAGGGGTGACATTCTGGAGAACCGGTAGCGGAAATTTTGAGTAGTTTGGAGAACCGGCAAATGCCACCTCTGGCTGGCCCCAGAGTGGAGTGGGAATGGGGATTTTGCACTATCCTTCCCTTGGAGTGGGGAGGAATGGGGATTTTGCACTATCCTTCCCCTGCCACACCACCAAGCCACACCCACAGAACCAGTAGTAAAAAACTTTGAATTTCACTACTGATTTGCACCACTTAAAGGTATCAGCTGGTCTCACTCACCTCATAAGATACCCTAAGGAAATCATCCAGATTTAAGGAAAGATCACAGGCCCCTCAATAAGGCAGTAAAAAAAAAAAAAACAGTGCCATGCTGCTTCTTGGAAGTAGTACACCCCAAAAGGACAGTGCCAGGAACCACTAAAGCAGCAAAGGAAGACACACACACACACACACACACACTCCCCAGGTAGAAAAAGAAACCATGAGGCAGGAAAAAATTCCAACACAATACAAATAATTAAATCACAAGTTCCAAACAAGTTTTGAAACTAAAACACAAGCTCATTGCCAGAGCTCACATCCCAGGCAAGCTCCAATGGAAACACAACCATAAAGACAAGAGACAGGATTCAACATCACAAGCACAGAATTAAACTTCACCAAAAAAACACAACCAAAAAACCAGTTTTAGACCAAAAGTCAGAAAAGGTATGTAAACTCACGTTTCAATGTCAATCTTTCTAGCTAGCCAAGAAGCCTTGCTGAATGTCACTCATCTTGGTTCCTTGCCATGAAAAGCCTCTTTCCAACAGCCCTGCTTCATTATTCAATTATTTCTTCAAAGTGCTAATCATTGCATCCAGCTGGGAGGACTCCAACAGGGGAGTAGGTCCTCCCAACAGCAGTGTAAAAACAACTTTAAAACAACCCTTCCCCTTTAAGAGAGCCAAGCCCCGTCTTTCTCCTAACAAAGATTGCATCTGCATACGCAGCCACCATGCTACATCTATTCCACGGCTAATAAGTTCCTGTTTTGTCCTTTGCCATTCAATATATCCTTATATCTCACATTTTATTCCCCCCATACTGATAACATTAGAAAACACTTCAAGCTAGAAGCTAACTTCATCTCCTAACAATATTCCTAATGTTGGCCTGCTTTGAGAAGCCACATCTGTGAACCTTGAGCTTTCATACCTCCAAAAAAATGTTTTGTTTGGGCAAATCCTAGTGCAGGGGTCTCCAACCTTTGCAACTTTAAGTCTGAAGGACTTCAGCTCCCAGACTTCTCCAGCCAGCAAGAAATGGCTAGAGAATTCTGGGAGCTGAAGTCCTTCAGACCTAAAGTTGCAAAGGTTGGAGACCCCTGTTCTAGTGGATAAATGTAGCCCTGAACTAGCTTGGTGCCAAGCCAACTTGAGTTGGCTTGGCATCCCTCTCCCCTTCTCCTGACTCTGGGAAGAGGAAGCCACCTATGAACTTCTGTGGACTTGTAATGGTGTGTAGGAATGACCTCGGGGAACCAGAAGTCAGCCCACAGGACAAGAGGTTCAGAGAGCCCCTCTCCAAGTTACCAGACTGTAAACATGACAACGGATATGACGTGTCACATGCCTAACAGATTTCAATTTATCCAAGCCATTCCCTAGTTGTACAGTGATTTCCCACAGCTCGGATTTTCTCCAACCCACTTTGAAATTCAGTCAAAACTCCTAGCTACTGCTTCCTCCTCTTCCTCCTTTTCTTCTTCTTCCTCCTCCCCCTCTTCTTCCTTCTTCCCTCTTCCTCTTCCTCCTTCTTTCTCCTCCTCCTCCTCTTCTTCCTCTTCTTTTCTTCTTCCTTCTTCCCTCTTTCTCCTCCTCCTCCTCCTCCTCCTTCTTCCTCTTCTTCCTCCTCTTCTTCCTCTTCCTCCTCCTCCTCCTCCTCTTCTTCTAGGTAACTAGGTGGCTAAGACACTGAGCTTGTCGATCAGAAAGGTCAGCAGTTTGGCAGTTTGAATTCCTAGTACAGGTCTCCTGCATGAGCAGGGGGTTGGACTAGATGACCTCCAAGGTCCCTTCCAACTCTGTTACTGATTTCAAGAATAGCATTTTAAAAATATGTTATTTCTAGAGTTTTGCAAAATGCAAGGGGCGGGGAGACAAAATACCTGACAGACAAAACTTTTACCATTTAGATATTCTACCATTTTCCTGTTACTAGTTTTGTTTCCCCTTTCCCTCAAACAAATATCTTTCTTTAAATCACCAAGGCAGAAGTTATTGTTTAACCAAAGCCTTCTTCTTCTTCTTCTTCTTCTTCTTCTTCTTCTTCTTCTTCTTCTTCTTCTTCTTCTTCTTCTTCTTCTTCTTCTTCTTCTTCTTCTTCTTCTTCTTCTTCCCCTCTCTCCTACTCTTAATTCCCCTCTCTTACTTCCTTTGCTTTATCCTTTCCACCTTTCCCTCCTCATCCTTCCTCCTTTCTTCTTCCCCTCTCTTTCCCCCTGCTCCTCCTCCTCCTCTCTTCTTCTTCTTCTTCTTCTTCTTCTTCTTCTTCTTCTTCTTCTTCTTCTTCTTCTTCTTCTTCTTCTTCTTCTTCTCCTTCTCCTTCTCCTTCTCCCTCTCCCTCTCCTTCTTCTTCTTCTTCCCCTCTCTCCTACTCTTAATTCCCCTCCCTTACTTCCTTTGCTTTATCCTTTCCACTTTTTCCTCCTCATCCTTCCTCCTTTCTTCTTCCCCTCTTTTCCCCCTCCTCCTCCTCTCCTCCTCCTTCTCCTCCTCCTCCTCCTCCTCCTCCTCCTCCTCCTCTTCTTCTTCTTCTTCTTCTTCTTCTTCTTCTTCTTCTTCTTCTTCTTCTTCTTCTTCTCCTCCTCCTCCTCCTCCTCCTCCTCCTCCTCCTCCTCCTCCTCCTCCTCCTCCCTCAGTCCCTCCCTCCCTCCTCAGAGCTTATATAGCAGAATATAGAGCTTCATCACCATTTGAAAACATGCACCCAACTTAAATGTTAGCAAAACACTTTTATTTTTACAAAAATCTAATTTACAACCCAAAAGGATTTTTAATGCATGATCTCTGCTTGGCAGTAGCTCTCTGAGCTATTTATCTCTTCAAAAAAAAATTGTTGCTGTTTGCTTACCATTTTTTGTGAATATCCTTTGGAAGTCATTTAATAGACTTATTAAAATCTGGCTATTTTTCTCTATCTCGCCCTGATTATCATTCCGGCTGCTTCCGCACCACACACGGTGAGCGTTACTTTTGTTCTGCATCAGAAGCACCCAGGATGCACAATGATGGATGCCCTTCTCCTACACCTGCAGATTTCCATGGAATTGCCCATCGATCATGTCTCCTACTCATTGCTATTATAATCCCTAGTATTTTCTTCCGTGAGGGAGGAAGAAGTAGAGGGGAAGGAGTGAGAAATGGAGCTCTTGGCATGAGATTTCCCTTCTCATCTGACTTTGGTGAAGAACTACCCAGGGTAACAATGGAGGAAATCAGTCCTTTAGGAAAAGATTCCATCCCCAACACTTACAATACAATAGCAGAGTTGGAAGGGACCTTGGAGGTCACCTAGTCCAACTCCCTGTCTAGGCAGGAAGCCCTATACCATTTCAGACAAATGGCTATCCAACATCTTCTTGAAGACTTGCAGTGTTGGGGCATTCACAACATCTGGAGGCAACTTTTGTTCCACTGATTAATTGCTCTCACTGTCAGTAAATTCCTCCTCAGTTCTAAGTTGCTTCTCTCCTTGATGTGTTTCCACCCGTTGCTTCTTGTTCTGCCCTCAGGTGCTTTGGAGAATAGCTTGACTCCCTCTTCTTTGTGGCAACCCCTGAGATATCGGAAGAGTGCTATCATGTCTCCCCTGGTCCTTCTCTTTGTTAGAACTAGACATACCCAATTCCTGCAACTGTTCTTCTGCAATCTTTGGGATGTTTGTGTCACTGATGAGATTCAGCAAAGGGGGATTACTGTCTCGGCCCAGGAAGATAACCAGAAGAGGAATATAAAATGCTACTCCAGGTTGTCCTTTCCATGCTTAAAAGATGCAGCTGAACTAGCAATTATGTCTCCCCTGGTCCTTCTTTTTATTAAACTAGACATACCCAGTTCCTGCAACTGTTCTTCATATCTTTTAGTCTCCAGTCCCCTAATCCTCTTTGTTGCTCTTCTCTGCACTCTTGATTGTTCTGATTTCCACTCATTCAAATATCTCACAATTTCTTTGAATGTTGAATTTTCTCCAAATTGCTTCCAAGGGAGGTTTTTCTTAGATGGGATCTTCTAAATTATTTCATACTAGCTGATAACCTGGTGTTGCCTTTAATTTATTTATTTATCCCCAACCCTCCTTCCATGAACATCACTGCGATTTCTAATGTTGGATTTTCCCCCTTACCAGAGGGAGCCCCCTTGTGGAGTACTTTGAAGCCGTTACTATGGCAACGCCACAGCCCTGTACGGTAGAGGCCATTTTAAGGCAGTACGGTAGAAGCCGTTTTAAGGCACAACAGGCTGTTTCTTAACAGAACACACATCCCAAGGGGTGTTAGGGGTGCCTTACCTCCACAGTGTTTTATTTCCAGAGTCAATCATTTATGTACCAAGTTTGGTTGAAATTGCTCGAGGCGTTCCAGATATATTCCTTCCAGTTGAGTTGATGAAAATGCAAGACAAAGTGTCTATAGTCAGCTCCTAAAGCTGATTGTGAATATTTCAAAAGTCCTTGTTGAAAAATCCTTTCATTATTTCTCCTGTTGCAAGCGTAGAAAGATTAAGCAAATCTATCACTTTCCTAATCTCGGTATAGTGGTGTATTTTCTTTAGAGTATAATTTGGTGTGGCAAAATCAGTTGTAAAGTCCTTCCACTTTTCACAATGATTCCTTTTTAAAAAAAATAAAATATATCTTTATTAATATTTGCCATATAAAACCACACAGTTAACAAATATAGGGTAAGGGTAACTGGAAAGACATATCTAAACATACCGGGGAAATGTCTAGTCCCCTAGATTGAGAATTGAGTTTATCCCAGTCTAACTTATCAGTTATCATTTATAATTATACAAATATTTTTTCTCTCTCTCAAATTTACTATCCTCTTGTCTTATTTATTCCTCACATTGGTTTCTTAGATAGTCTATTTAGTTGGTTTCCTTGGTATCCATTACTCTCCTGTTGTACCATGCATACCATTTATTCCAACATTTGAAAAAGGTTGAGTCTTGTCTATCTTTTAAGATATATGTTAATTTGTCCGATTCTGCACAGTTGAAAATTTTGGCTATAATTAGGTGCTCTGGTGGTAGGTTAGGGTCTTCCCAATGTTGCGCAATAGCCATCCTGGTCGCTGTTATTATGTGCGAGAAGATGCACCAATCTTAATTTTGGATTTCACTTGGTTTGATGCCTAGCAAATACAGGTCGGGTTTGAGAGGAAAATTCATGCCTGTTATTTCCAAAAGCCGAATTCACAATGATTCCTTAACTGCTCTTTTGTAGTATAGTTCATACGTCTAGTCTGAATGGAGTATTTGGCGTATGCTTACATTTCAAATCATGTCTCTGGGTGAACTGTTTATCTTATAATACTAAAATTGAGAGGATTTGATAAAGAATGCTTATAAAGTGTTTATAAAGAATTCTGTAATTCTAAACTTGTAATTCTATGAAGATTGGCACAAAAGCAAGGGCATGGTCCTTTTAGGGATGCTGATCCTCAGCTGAGGAGATATTGAAGTGTAGCATTAAATCAGGCTGAAGGTGGTATAAGTCAAGCATATAAGTGGAAGGTTACTCTGTTTGCAACATCTGAGCTCAGAACCAATCTCCTCCTTCTCTCCCTCCTTTCCTTCCTTCCCTCCTGTCTGCTTGCCTTCCTCCCTGTCTCCCTTGTCCTTCCTTCCTTCCTTCCTTCCTTGCCTGCCTCATTCCTTCCCTCCTGCCTGCTTGCCTTCTTTCTTCCCTCCCTCCTTTTTTCCTTCCTTCCTTTCCTCCTGCCTGCTTGCCTTCTTTCCTCCCTCCCTCCTTTTTTCCTTCCTTCCTTCCCTCCTGCCTGCTTGCCTTCTTTCCTCCCTCCCTCCTTTTTTCTTTCCTTCCTTCCTTCCTTCTCTCCCTCCTGCCTGCTTGCCTTCTTCTCTCCCTCGCTGCCTCCTTCCTTCCTTCATTCCCTCCCTCCCTCCCGCCTGCTTCCCTCCCTGCCTTCTTTCTCCCTCCCTGTCCCCCTTGTCCTTCCCTCCCTCCTTCCTTCCCTCCCTCCTGCCTGCTTGCCCTCTTCCCTCCCTCACTGCTTCCTTCCTTCCTCCCTCCCTTCTCTCCCTCCCTCTCTCCCTCCCTACCTCTTGCCTGCTTCCCTCCCTCTCTTCTTTTCTCCCTCCCTGTCCCCCTTGTCCTTCCCTCCCTCCTTCCTTCCCTCCTGCCTGCTTGCCTCCTTCCCTCCCTTGCTGCCTCCTTCCTCCCTTCCCTCCCTCCCTCCCTCTTGCCTGCTTCCCTCCCTCTCTTCTTTTCTCCCTCCCTGTCCCCCTTGTCCTTCCCTCCCTTTCCCCCTCCCTCCCTCCCTTTTTCAGTTCTAACTAAAAGCATTGTTCTGACAAAGTTGGAAACCCATCAACTTAATGTTCTCTGGTTACCAGGGACCAGCTATAATATCTCCGTAGCCCAATCCGGTGCCTCACTTCTCCAGTTAGCAGCTGGCTGCTACAAATTTGAACTGTACTGTGACCCAACGTAAATTCTTTTGTATTATTTTTCTTTGTTAAGTTAACTTAATGATTTTTGGGATGTTGCTAATGGACACATGGCTGATATTTCAGAAGTCAAATGATAATTCTGAATTATCTGGTTTTTCCCCCCCTTTAAGTATGAAAGTGATCTCGAAGGAAGAATAATTTTCACTTCTCAGGATTAATTAGCTCTGCTAATTAGTGTTTAGGGAAGAGTTAGTAATACACAATTATATATGCAGAGAAACACAGTTTGTCATGTGATGCTGTTGCAAGATAAATAGGCTAAAAAGGAAAAATACATATGTACAATTTAGGAAGGAATGCCAGGGGTATTGGTGATATTTCTTGTTTGAAAATTAAAGCTTCACACTTGCTACTTATGGGCTCATAAAGTGGTTTTCTTGGAATAATGGAAGGTCTGGCAGTCGATCTTACATATTAAACTGGAAATCTTGAGGGGGAGGTCTTGCTGCATTGGGTCACTGGCCTGGAGTTAGAATGTCAGGGTTCCACATAGCATCCGAAAGTAATTCAGAGTCCGAGGCAAAGGATTCCTCAAAGTTCCCATTGATGAACACAGCCATGTTGGCACATCTGGGGAAACCCGAATCTGAAAGCTTCCCGGTTTTCCCCACCCAGTTGAAAGTTCAAGATCTTGCCCCCCACACCCACAAGTCCATCCCATGGTCCAATCTCCTACTGACATGCTGGCAACTTCACCCATCCAGTTCAGGTCAATACAATACAATACAATATACAATACAATACAATACAATACAATACAATACAATACAATACAATACAATACAATACAATACAATACAATACAATACAATACAATACCAGAGTTGGAAGGGACCTTGTAAGTCTTCTAGTCTAACCCCCTGCGTAGGTAGGAACCTTATACCATTTCAGACAAATGGCTATCTAACATTTTCTTAAAGACTTCCAGGGTTGGGGCATTCACAACTTCTGGAGGCAACTTCTGTTCCACTGGTTAATTGTTCTAACTGCCAGGAAATTCCTCCTCAGTTCTAAGTTGCTTCTCTCCTTGATTAGTTTCCACCCAGTGATTCTTGTCCTGCCCCCAGGTGCCTTGGAGAATAGCTTGACTCCCTCTTCTTTGTGGCACCCTCTGACATATCGAAACACTGTTATCATGTCTCCCATAGTCCTTCTTTTCATTAAACTAGACATACCCAGTTCCTGCAACTGTTCTTCATATGTTTTAGCCTCCAGTCCCCTAATCATCTTGGTTGCTCTTCTCTGCACTCTTTCCAGAGTCTCCACGTCTTTTCTACATCGTGGCGACCAAAACAGTATTCCAAGTGTGGCCTTACCAAGGCATTATAAAGTGGCATTAACACTTCACGTGATCTAGATTCTATCCCTCTGTTTATGCAGCCTAGAACTGTGTTGGCTTTTTTGGCAGCTGCTGCACACGGCTGGCTCATATTTAAATGGTTGTCCACTAGGATTCCAAGATCCCTCTCACAGTTGCTACTATTGAGCAAGGTACCACCTATATTGTACCTGTGCATTTTGTTTTTCTTGCCTAAATGTAGAACCTTACTTTTTCACTAGTGAATTTCATTTTGTTAGTGCCCAATGTCAGGTGCAGAGGTGCAAGGACAAAGGATGACCTTGGTTTTCTAGAAAGAATGTTATTATGACTACATCTCACCCAGCTGCGTATAATCCCCCCTCCCATTTTCCCACAATAGAAAATGAACATTAGAAAGTGTGGCAGGCCCCAAGCCCAAAAGAAAAGATGGTTGCAGGCCTGACATATAACTGAAAGTATCTCAGGTGTTATTTCTAGTGCCCAACTCAAGTGGTTGGAGATATGGCCTCATTTTGTTTCAGACCAGTTCTCTGTGCTCTGAAAATAGAGGACATTCCTTCCAATCTTTGATGTGCCCAGATTGCTCCCTGATTTAGATGGGATGGATTGTAACTTGGATCTTCTTGAGGGTGAAGAAAGAACTAAAAGAATGATGTTCAACCAGCACAAGGAAATTGGTCTTTGAGGTGAGAAGGTTCATTAGGAGAATCTATCCTGAGTAGTGATGGATCCAGAAAGATTCCAGAGAGTGCCTAGGGATATTTGCAGCAATCTGAAGGCAGCTCTGTTGGAAACCTGGTTGAACATTGGGATAGAGAGGTGATAATTGTTGGGATAGGCCCAGAGTCACAACCTGTGGCTCTGGAGCCACATGTGGCTCTTTAATCCCTCTGTTGCCAATCCCTGCCATCAGTCGGCTCCACAATTGATAGGGCTTTTGGTTAGGACAGGTAGATAAAAAAGGATGCCACGCTAGGAGGAGACTCTATGGTGGGGGAACTGGACTTCCAGTCGACTCCAGAATTGAACAGGGGGCTTCCGGTTAGGACTTTTGTGGCTCTTTGAGTGTTTAAGGTTGCCGACCCCTGGGATAGGCAGACACTGTTACTAGGTCCTATTCTCTCTCATAGAGCTACTACTCTAGAATGGTTGCAGAAGTTGGTGTGGCTAGTCTAAAGAAAAGAAGGACTAGAGGTGACATGCTAGCAGTATAGGTGGCTCAGTGGCTAAGACACTGAGCTTGTCGATCAGAAAGGTCGGCAGTTCAGAAGTTCGAATCCCTAGTACAGGTCTCCTGCATGAGCAAGGGGTTGGACTAGATGACCTCCAAGGTCCCTTCCAACTCTGTTACTGTTAAATATTTCCGTATTTGAGGGGCTGCCACAAAGAAGAGGAGGGGGGGGTCAACCTACTTTCCAAAGCACCTGAGAGCAAGACAAGAGACAATGGATGGAAACTAATCAAGAAGAGGGACATCCTGGAATTAACAGAATACCAGAGTTGGAAGGGACCTTGGAGGTCTTCTAGTCCAACCCCCTGCTTAGGCAGGAAGTCCTGTACCATTTCAGACAAATGGTTGTCTAATGTCTTCTTTAAAACTTCCAATGTTGGAGAATTCATAACTTCTAGAGTCTTTCATAGGTTTGCCATCACAGGGGTAGCCACTTCACAGTTTAATTGATAGCGTCAGTCCTCAAATTTTTTTTTAAAAAAATGAGCTATTCTTGTAGGGTGTTTGATTGCTCACCCCACCCCACACCCATTGTTAACGATAATTTAAAAAAAATAATGCTGTGGTTTTATGGATGATCTCAGTGTTATCTATTTTATTACTGTCCTGTCTACTACCGCGAGTCATATAATTTGGTACCCTAGCAATGCAGTGCCTGGGGAAAAAAAGTGACCATTCCATGGCTTGCCAACACAACAACAACAAGAAATTTGTTCATGCTTCTACCCAAGAAATCCACAGATGTCAAGCTTAACTCCAAGGAGACTTGACTTCATTAGCCAGTCTTGACCTAAAGCTTTAGAGCTTCATCCTGAGAGTTCTTTGAGTTTCTAAAACAAGGAACAAAATCTCACTCTAAATTAAATCAAAGCCAAATCATGAATCGCTGGAATTTCTTTGCCTCTGGGGTTGGCTTTCACACATCACAATCTAAATGCTGAAGAGATCAGAATGGTGACCCATAAACTATCAAATCCATAGTGCCAGTCTCTCCATCAAGGAGGGAAAAGTCACATCACTACAGATTCTGCCCACATGTCTGTGTCTCATTCATGCTACTTTTATTGATTTTGGGGTTGATGCTTCATTTAAACCAAAGGGACAGTTGGTATCTGGGAAAACAGCCTGCACAATACAATACAATACAATACAATACAATACAATACAATACAATACAATTCAATACAATACAATTCAATTCAATACAATACAATACAATACAATACAATACAATACAATACAATACAATACAATACAATACAACACAACACAACACAACACAACACAACACAACACAACAGTTGGAAGGGACCTTGGAGGTCTTCTAGTCCAACCCCCTGCCTAGGCAGGAAACCCTATACTGGTTCAGACAAATGGCTATCCAACATCGTTTTAGCATGGGATCATTATTTAATAGTTTTTTTAATATGAGTATTTATATGTATGTATTGTTTTAAATTGCCTGTGCGCCGCCCTGGGTCCTTTTCTAGGAGAAGGGCGGGGTATAAATTGGTGTAAAAAAAAAAAAAAGCTTCACCGTGCATGTGTGCATGCCTCCCAGTGGCCAGCTGGTTTTCAGGTCTCTGCCATGCATGCGCGGGAGGTGGGGCACATGTGGGAGATGTGAATGCATGCGCTGGGGACAGGACACATGTGTGGACATCAGGGTGCATGTGCAGGGTGCATGTAAGGTGCATGCACATCAGTGGTGGGTTTCAAAATTTTTAGAACCTACTCTGTAGGTGTGGCCTATTTTGTGGGCGTGGCTTGGCAGTCATGTGACAGGGTGGGAGTGGCCACCTTTTAAAATGTGGTGAAACTCATTTAACAACGCTCTTGCTTAGCAACCAAAATTTTGGACTCAATTGTGATGATAAATTCTTTCTTTCTTTCTTTCTTTCTTTCTTTCTTTCTTTCTTTCTTTCTTTCTTTCTTTCTTTCTTTCTTTCTTTCTTTCTTTCTTTCTCTTTCTTTCTTTCTTTCCTTTCTTTCCTTTCTTCCTTCCTTTCCTTTCCTTCCCGTTGGGTCACTGGCAGCGGCGGGCCAGATTTACTTCCAGGTACGCTGGTGGAACCCCCTCTGACCGGTTCTCTAAATTTCACCAACCGGCTCTCGCGAGTAGGTGCGAGCCTGCAGAAACCCACTACTGATGCACATGTGTGGGGTCACATGCACATGCGCGGGGTGAGGTGCACACAGGGAGTTGCATGCACATGTGCAGGGAGGGTGGGGCATATGGGGGGAGTCGCACACACATTGCTTTATGGGTGTGATGACAAAAAGCTTAGCCACCAATGCTCTATGCCCATGATTGCAAACCTATGGCATGCGTGCCACAGGGGGCACATGGAGCCATTTGTCAGGGCATGTGAGGCGCTGCCCTGTCAGCTTGCCGACACGCATGCGCACGCTGGGAAGCTGAATTTGTCCTTTTTTGAAGCCATTTTTCACCCTCCCCAGGCTCCAGAGGCTTTATAGGAGCCTGGGGAGGGCAAAAAGAGCCTCCCCTGACCCCCGCCCCCCAGAGGCTCTCCGGAGGCTTCATGAGCTTCCCTGAAACCTCTGGAGTGCTCAAAACGACACTCTGACCGAAACCAGAAGTGACATCAGATTTGCTTGGAGCGTCATTTTTAGTGGTCCAGAGGCTTCAGTGGCCTTCAGGAGGATTCCGCTCAAAATGACACTCCGAGCAAATTGGACATCACTTCCGGTTTGGTCGGAACATCATTTTGAGTGCCCCAGAGACTTCCCAGGCCCTCAGGAAGGCTTCAGCGACCTTCAGGAGGCTTCCCTGAAGCCTCCAGAGCACTCAAAATGAATGTTCTGATGAAACTGGAAGTGATGTCTGATTTGCTTGGAGCGTCATTTCGAGTAGTCCGGAGGCTTAAGGGAAGCCTCCTGAAGGTCGCTGAAGCCTCCAGAACACTCAAAACGACGCTCCAAGCAAATTGGGCGTCACTTCTGGTTTGGTCGGAGCATCATTTTGAGTGCTCTGGAGGCCTCAGGGAAGCCTCCTGAAGGTCGCTGAAGCCTCTGGAGGACCTCCGGGGAGGCGGGTGGTAGGCTGTTTTCGCTCTCCCCAGGCTCCTATAAAGCCTCTGGAGCCTGGGGAGAGCGAAAAGAGCATGCAAAAAATGGGTCACGCCTGTAGTGTGTGCAAGGCATGCGCGCTGGGGGTGTCATGCATTGCATTATGGGTGTGGCACGCCTGCGCACGACCCCCCTGCACACACCCCACTTCTGGCACGTGAGCCAAAAAAGGTTCGCCATCGCTGCTCTATGCTGTTGCTCTGTACATTTGTCTGAAACGGTATAGGGTTTCCTGCCTGGGCAGGGGGTTGGACTAGAAGACCTCCAAGGTCCTTTCCAACTCTGCTATTGTATTGTATTGCATTGTACTTCCTGACATCCAATAAGCCAAAGAGTTGGCGCATATATTCCGCTCCTACGTTGACAAGGTACGAACAGTGTAATTTTCTTGTGTCAGACTTTCAAGTAAGTGGTAAGCTCCATGAGACAATGGCAATAAATATGTCAGTGCCAACCTAAGGACAGGTTTCTTAAGGCTGCCATCAAATGAGTAAGCTCGGGATTGATTTTGTTGGGGAATTTTGCTTCTCTCGCTCGGTCTATGCAGAACCTGCATGGCGGGAATGATGGGAGACGCAGCCGCTGAAAATTAAGAAAGAAATCACAGTGGAATGACAGGAAAGGATCTCTTTCCTGTCTCTTGCTCTTATTTATCTCTTATTGGATTTATTTCTTCGCTTTCACTCAGGAGCAAAAATGGGTCTACATTTCATTTATTTCATTTCATTTATTCGAGTTATTAACCGCCCCCTCTCCCCGAAGGGACTCGGGGCGGTGCACAGGAAATATAAAAAACACAATATATCACAAAATAAATACATAAATACTTAAAACTATATTAAATTTACACCCTGTGCTAAAATCTACCCCATTAAAACTAATCCCTGACGCCCAATGTAGAATTTCTCTGTTAAAAAACTAGGCTAAGTACGGTAGGTTAGGCCAGGTCGGCCTGTTGGAAAAAGTAGGTTTTTAGTTGCTGGCGGAAGGAGCGGAGGTCTGGGATAGATCTAAGTTCGGGGGGAAGGTCGTTCCAGAGGGTCGGGCCTGTCACAGAGAATGCCAGTGGGCAATGCCAGTGGGCATCACCCACTGGCATTGCCTAGTGGATGCCTAGTGGACGGCACCCAGTGGATTGCCTAGTGGATTGCCTAGTGGACGGCACCCGGAGAAGTCCCTCTCTGTGGGAGCGGATCGGCCGAAGGGATGTGTGGGGTAGGATGCGATCCCGCAGATAACTAGGTCCCATGCCATGGAGCGCTTTGAAGATGGTAACCAGCACCTTGAAGCGCACCCGAAAGACCACAGGCAGCCAGTGCAGCTCGCGCAGGAGCGGTGTTATGTGGGAATACCTAGAGGTACCCAATATTGCTCGCGCGGCTGCATTCTGAACTAGCTGTAGTCTTCGGGTGCACCTCAAGGGGAGCCCCATGTAGAGAGCATTACAGTAGTCTAGACGGGATGTCACGAGCGCATGAGTGACTGTGCGAAGGGCGTCCCGGTCCAATAGGGGCGCAACCTGGTAAAATGCCCCCCTGGCCACGGCTGTCACATGATCTTCTAAAGACAGCCGGGTATCCAGGAGGATGCCCAAGATGCGTGCCCAATCCACGGGGGCTAGATGTTCACCCCCTATGGCCAGTGATGGAATCAACTGGTTGAACCGGGGCGCCGGGAACCACAGCCACGCAGTAGTCCCTCCTCCTATTCCCCCCCCCACACACAAACTGCATTTGCCCTGTTATGTTTACATCATTGTGACTTGCTGTCGATACTTTTGAGGATTAGCTTGAATGGAACTAAAGCAGATAGCAATGGCTTTAGGGGGACAACTAACAGAATAACGGAGTTGGAAGGGACTTTTGAGGTCTTCTAGTCCAACCCCCTGCTTAGGCAGGATACCCTATACCACTTTAGACAAATGGTTGTCCAGCGTCTTCAAAAACATCCAGTGACCTACTGTGTTTCCCCCAAAATAAGACAGGGTCTTATTTTCTTTTGACCCCCCAAATAAGTGCTTGGTCTTATTTTTGGGAAGGTCTTATTATTTTTGAGGTGCAGGAGACGGCGAGCATGGTCACCTCATGGCTGCTGCTGTATTGCAATATTTTCAGGAAGAGCTTATTTTCAGGGGATTATTATTTTTAATTTAGTGCATGCGCTCAAAAGCCCGATTGGGCTTATTATCTGGGGAGGTCTTATTTTCAGGGAAACAGGGTACAACATCTGAAGGCAAGACACTCCACTGTTTAATTGTTCTCACTGTTAGGAAATTTCTCCATAATTCTAGGTTTCTTATCTCCTTGATTAGTTTCCATCCATTGTTTCTTGTTTTGCCTCCTGGTGCTTTGGAAAAGAGGCTGACTCTCTTCTCTTTGTGGCAACTCCTCAAATATTGGGATACTGCTAGCATGTCATCCCTCATCCTTCTTTTCACTAGATTGCATTGGCATCCATCAGTCTTCAAAGATGATCGTATCGTGCTCTGGGAAGTCAAAGCTGGAGTGTCCTCTCCAAAGCAAGAAGCCTGGGTAGATTAACATGGAGGATAGACTGTTACCCAAGCCACAGATCCCCCATCTCCAAATCGCTGAAATAGCCCAATGGAATGGCAGAGCCGATACGATGGGCTCCAGCTACACCACAGGAGTTACCAGAATGTGGTTGTACACAGTCACGAATTGCTTCCAGGACTCCAACTCTGGATTTTGCCTGGAGGTTGACTCCCGAAGCCTTTTCCAGGAGTGGATAGAGCCACTAGGCAGTGGAGGTTTGTAATGGGAGTTTCCCTTCTCCTAGAAGATGGTTCTGCTGCTTGGTCTGCCGTTGGGGCATAGAGCCCTCTTCCACCTTCAAAACTGTGGACCATCTTCTCCTGTAACCCTGGGAAGGGGCCCTTACGAGGTGCTCCCAGCCGGGCCAGCTGGACCAAGGTTTTTTTAAGGAGGTGTTACTCCTCCATCACTCACCCTTTGTCCTGGCTTGTGACAGGCAGAGCCTGACTTCCCAAACGTTGGGCCCAGGATGGCAGGTTTTAGTTAGAACTAAACATTGCTTTAAGCTCACTTGGACTAGACATATCCAATTCCTGCAACTGATTGGCTTGATGTATTAGGCTGAGGAGATCAACTAAGACCCTTCAAAGTAGACCTGCAGCTCAGAGAGTATCATCATCCAGAAAGGTTAATTTTCTGAAGGATCAGAGCTCCTTTGCACATATTGATCTGCATGAGTAGAATTATGTAATTCACAACCTAAGTATTAACTAGACATTAATCCTGATCCATTCTGGCCACCCATGAAGGTCCATGGGAATACTACCTTCACAGTGGCTGGTTTTGCCTAGATGTCCATAAGCAACTTTCTCAGTGGAATGTTCCTTTTCATCTATGGTGCATACTTCTTTCACGGCTTCATGAAACCATTTAAGATGTTTTCGTTTTCTAGTGCTTTAGTTTCATTTTGTGTGCTTGCTATGGAATACTGGGGCAGTTCAAGCTTATCATTTGAATGTTGTTTCAATCATTGCCCTCCAGAACAAGAAGGAAGGAAGGAAGGAAGGAAGGAAGGAAGGAAGGAAGGAAGGAAGGAAGGAAGGAAGGAAGGGGCAAAGTAGATAAATGATAATGGAAAACATAGGATGATTTTGTTACAACTAACATAATTTTTCTTTACTGTCAAAGGGAGAAGCCCATGACGGAGGTATGCCAAGTTTCTTGACTGAAAACTGAGGCTGGGCATGCCTTCTGCAGTTTTCCTACTCGTTTTCATTCAGTTTCATGGAAAAGAAGGGATTCAAAATTCATTGCAAAAGGAGAAATGAAAGTCAGGGAAACAAGTTTTACTTAGCTAGCCAATGGAGCACCATAAATAGAACAGAAACAGAACAGAACAGAATATTTTTCTGGCCAAGTGTGATTGGACACACATGGAATTTGTCTCCAGTGCATAAACTTTCAGAGTATATAGAATAGAATAGAATAGAATAGAATAGAACAGAATAGAATAGAATAGAATAGAATAGAATAATTAGAAGGGGCCTTGGAGGTCTTCTAGTCCAACTCCCTACTTAGGCAGGAAACCCTACACCACTTCAGACAAATGGTTTTCCTCTTCTTCTTCTTCTTCTTCTTCTTCTTCTTCTTCTTCTTCTTCTTCTTCTTCTTCTTCTTCTTCTTCTTCTTCTTCTTCTTCTTCCTCTTCCTCTTCCTCTTCCTCTTCCTCTTCCTCTTCTTCTTCTTCTTCTTCTTCTTCTTCTTCTTCTTCAAATCCTCTAGCGTTGGAGCATTTATAACTTCTGCAGGCAAGTTGTTCCATTGATTAATTGTTCTAACTGTCAGGAAATTTCTCCTTAGTTCTAGGTTGCTTTTCTCCTTCATTAGTTTCCTCTCATTGCTTCTTGTCTTGCCCTCAGGTACTTTGGAGAATTGGTTGACACTCCTCTTCTTTGTGACGGCCCCTGAGATATCGGAACACTGCTATCATGTCACCCCTAGTCCTCCCTTTCATTAGACTAGATATACCCAGTTCCTGTAACCGTTCTTCATATGTTTTAGCCTCCAGTCGCCTAATCCCCTAATCTTTGTTGCTCTCCTCTGCACTCTTTCTAGAGTCTCCACATCTTTTTTACATCATGATGGCCAAAACTGAATGCAATATTCAGAGTGTGGCCTTACCAAGGCCTTATAAAGTGGTATTAACACTTCACGTGATCTTAATTCTGCTATTGTCTCCCCTAGTCCTTCTATTCATTAAACTAGACCAGGGGTTGGCAACCTTAAACACTCAAAGAGCCATTTGGACCCATTTCCACATAAAAGAAAACACCGGGAGCCCCAAAACCCTTCCCATGCCTGACTGTTTCCTGAGGGGCTACAAAACTACCATAGGTAGTTGAATTAAATATTTTGTTTTCTTCTGAAACTTTTCTTAGATTTATCCATGGTTGGCCTAGCGGGGGTCAAAAAGCTCAATAAATTGCATGGCGGTGGGTGTTGCACATTGGCACTTGTGACACATATTTTGAGTGACAGGGAGCCACAGCAGAAGGATGAAAGAGCCACATGCGGCTCCAGAGCTGTGGGTTGCTGGCCCCTGAACTAGACAGACCCACCATTGGCTGACACCTCAATGGAAGTCAATAAATAGCTTTGTGATACCGTCCTTTCTTTAGCAATCTACTGGCTTCCCATGCTTCCTTTGTGTCTCAGGGAACCAACGCCTGTGAAGCCTTTTTGATAAATTCCTACCAAGGAGTTTAGCTTGGGAAAAGTAGGAAAATTCCTTCTTCCTCTGGGAAATACAAAAAAAGTTATCCACCGAATCTCTCTGGAGACCTGCGGAAACAGTTGTGCCTAATTTACTTAATGCAAGCACTTTGTCTTCTTTAAACAACCTGCAAGCCAATATGTGTCAACTAGAAACTTGAAACACTCTGGTTCTCAGATTCCAGACTAGTGGTTGTATTTTTGAAACCCACTAGTTTGCAGAAGACCCGGACAATTGTTACACACGCAACACATTACTGTCAGCCTGCATCTTTGCTTTCATTCAAGCTTGCTGCCGGCTGCCATGGAAATGGGGGGTGGGGGGTGGGTTGAAAGCACTGGATATCTGGGAGGGGAAGTATGCTGGAGGTAGAAACAGAATTTCTGTGAAGCTTGGACTCAGAAAGTTGTTTAACATTTTCAAGGCCAACCGTCCTGGCATCGGAATGCAAGAAAGGGAGAGAGGCACCAGAGACTTTCTCAAAACATCTTCTTGGCCGAATGAGTGATCTCTCATTTCCTGGTTACTGGGGTTTGTTTCAATTTGCTTCTTTGTGCATTTTTGCTTCAGATCTTGCCTGGCTTTTGCTGTATTCGGTTCTTTCCTAGTAAAAGTACCTTTTTCTCTAAATCTATGGAGTCAAAGGGTTGAGTTTCCCTACCCCCTAAGGATTGAACGGAGGCAGCCCTGACATTTACAATAATTCCAAGAAGATCTTTTCAAAGCGTGGACAATTGATAGCAATATACAGTCCTTCTTTTTGACTATTAGTGTGCCATTTCTGCATGAAAATTGGTTCACGTTTAAAAGAGGGGGGGGGAATCAAATAAATGCTAACTAGTATGCCATGCATTCTGATGTACAATATGCCGTATGACCGCAAGATCAAGGGATTTTTCTGTTTGCTATGCACATCAAAAACATATGGCAAAATGGATTTTATGCATATTTTAAATGCTTGCAGTACCTTTGACTGGGAATGAGATTCAGAGAGAGTGTGTGAGAGAAAAAACCTGGACCATCCGCAACTGGGAAGATAAGCTGTAATGAAAATGCATTGCCTAGTTTTCATCTAGGAGCATAAAGGTATTAGGGAAAAGTCGAACGGAATCTAAAAAAAGAAACATTTTTTTCATAATGTTTCAAGGTTTTGTCCTTGGGATTTCTCCTCTCAGATGATTTAAGAATTTGTCACTTAATGTAGCCAGATATTGCTTGGGCTTGACTAACACCAAGGGGAAATCACACAGTAAAACTGTCTCAGGATGTAACTTGGAATCCAGACATTTACTGGATTCCCACATCACGTGAAAGCAGAATGCATTCAGTTTAACTGAACGTGGAGTCCGAAAACTGTCTTATGACCCAATAAAATATATAGACCTACCAGCTGTCATTTATTCTAAAAAAAAAAACATGGTTGAAAGAAAATATGGTGTCAGGCCCACAACCACTGGCTTCGCACATTGCTGGTGTCCTGCCATTATGGCAGAAGAGGTGTGTGTGTGTGACGGGATTTATTGGGGTCTATTGCAGTGACTTCAAACGTGGGAATAAGGGAGTAGGGAGTGACAATGGAAGAAGACCAAATCACCAAACTGGCTTGTATCAGGATCTTCAAGGCCGTTTTCCCTGAGAATGGAATGCTACCAGTTTGACACCTCGGAGTTTCTCAAAACATTTCACAGGCATCCCATTGGCTGGCTGACGGGGCTGCTTATGGGAGGGAGGGTTTGGGAATCAGAAAGAATAGCTTTGTATTTTGTGCAGATTCTGCCTGACTTTGCTGCAATCAATTTCTTTCAGTAAAAGTCCCTTGGCTTGAAATAAATGGAGTCACGTCTTACGTTCCTGTGAGAGTAGACTGAGATTGTAACACATGGATTGCAGCTTAACATGACAATCACCAAATCTTTATTGCAATCATACAACGGCATATGAGAGGCAGTTTGGTATCTATACCATTTCACACAAATGGTTCTCCAGTCTCTTTTTAAAAGCCTTTAGCGATGGGGTACCCACAACATCTGCAAACCATTCCACTATTCGATTGTTCTCACCATTAAGAATGGAGCAGTGGTTAGAGGGCAGTACTGCAAGGTACTTCAGCTGACTGCTAGCTGCAGTTCAGCAGTTCGAATCTCAACGGCTCAAGGTTGACTCAGCCGTCCATCCTTCCAAGGTGGGTGAAATGAGGACCCAGACTGACTCTGTAAAACCTCTTAGAGAGGGCTGTAAAAGCACTATGAAGCGGTATATAAGTCTAAGTGCTATTGCTATTAGTTCTAGGTTGGTTCTCCCCTTGATTAGTTTCCATCCATCATATCTTGTCTTACCTTCTGGTGCTTTGGTGTGGAAAGTTATCACCCATCCGTCTCCCAGAAAAATGAAATGCCCTAGGAAATATTGAAAAGGCAGAATATTATATTTCCCTAGATGTAAAAAGGAAGAAACATGTTTGTTTCCTGCAGCCTCCTGCCCCCACCCCCTCTGTCAATGGGCCATTAAGGCCTGGGCTAGTCCACTTTACATAATAAAGAGTTCTCCTCTTCAGCTCCAGAGTCATGGGATTAAGGTAGGACTGGCTTTACCAAACCTGGACTCAGCCCATGGGAGCCTGGCAACCAATCAGAGTACAGTTCTTACACAGGAACAAGAAACAGATAGGTGGGGGCCAAACAGTTGATAAAAAGCCCTGCAAGCCCCTTGCTCAGCCCTTCTCTTCCCGTCCACCAACATTGAAGCATGTAAGCACCTTTTCTGTTCAGGGCTCCAGCCATGTGGCCCTGTCCACCATTAAACCATCTTTCCAAGCAGCCTCCATGTCTCCAGTGTCTTCTTCCCCACTTGGAGCCAAACCCAGAAGGACATTTCCTTATAACATTGGAAAATAGGTCAACCCCGTCTTCTTTCTAGCAGCTTTTTAAATATTGGAATGGGGCTATCATGTCTTCCCTAGGCCTTCTTTTCACTAGATTACAAATCTAATTCCTGCAACTGTCCCTCATCTGTTTTAGCCTCCAGCCTCCTAATCATCTTCGTTGCTCTTTTTTGCTGTATATCATAATACAAGCCATTCTCAAATAATTGTTAGTTAAGATCACATGTGAACTCTTCCACGGGGGAAAATAAGTTATTTTCTGGTTCTTGAGATAGGGGAGGGGGACACTTTCAGACATGCGGTCAAAGATTGCAGTAGCCTAAGAGTTCTGGGATAGGATGCCTTGCTGATCCAACTGTATTTCATATGCAGAGGCATCCATCTCTTTTGAGAAAAGAAAAGTACACATTTAAAAAATGGCCATGAAAAAAAATCTACATACTGCAGTGAGAAATGGTTTCATAATTGCATATTTGGGAATCCTCCAGCTATACGGTCATTTTCTCTTCTAATCTGTATGATTGATCACTCCACTTGGAATAATTGTTACTCCCTTTTTGGGGTTCTAATTATTCCTTTTTATTATTCATTATTTTAATGGGCTGTGTAAAAAAAGGTCTATCTGCCTCTTAAAATGTATAATTCATGTAGAATTGTGTGTTGTGCTTTTAATTTCCTCCTTCTCCTAAGAGGTATTTTCTCCCCAAACTCAAGTTTTTTTGCTTTTAACAAAGACCAACTGTTTTCCTTCCAGTACAATTGCATGTATAATTGATTTAAAAATTGAAACACCTGCTTTGGTTTTGCTGCTGTCATTTGCAAGGCCTCTTTAAATAAAGGTTCCCCTCGCACGTCGTAGTGGGTGGTGCTCATCTCTGTTTCAAAGCCGAAGAGCCAGCGCTGTCCGAAGACGTCTCCGTGGTCATGTGGCTGGCATGACTAAATGCCAAAGGCACATGAAACGCTGTCACCTTCCCACCAAAGGTGGTTCCTATTTTTCTACTTGCATTTTTATGTGCTTTTGAATTGCTAGGTTGGCAGAAGCTGGGACAAGTAACGGGAGCTCACTCCATTATGTGGCGCTAGGGATTCGAACTACTGACGTTTCTGATTGACAAGCTAAGCATCTTAACCACTGAGCCACCGTGTCCCTGAGAAGGTCTCTTTACCTTTCTGGAATTGAACTTTATGGTGAACAAGAAGACAAAAATTGGGTTGAGTGGCATATCAAAGTGGCATTCTTCCAGACAAGGAAGAATGGATGGAAACTGACCAAGGAGAGATTCAACCTAGAAATAAGAAGGAACTTAATAATAATAATAATAATAATAATAATAATAATAATAATAATAATAATAATAATAATAATAATAATAATAATAATAATAATAATAATAATAATAATAATAATAATAATAATAATAATAATAATAATAATAATAATAATAATAATAATAATAATTTTATTTGTATACCGCATCCTTTCCCCAAGGGGACTCGGAGCGGTGCATAGGGAAAATTAAAATAACTGTAGAAAATACATAAATAGAAAGAATAAAAACAGATTAAACTAGATTATCCCTGCGCTAAAATCCCCAATTATAAATTACCTAAAATCCCTATCACCCTATTAGACGGAGACTAACCTAGGCCGGCCAAGCAGAAAAAGTATGTTTTAAATTTTTGACGGAAGGAGCGGAGGTCCGTAGTTGTTCTGATTTCGGGGGGAAGGTCGTTCCAGAGGGCTGGGCCCGCCACAGAGAAGGCCCTTCCCCTGGGCGTCGCCCGCTGACAAAGTCTAGTGGACGGCACCCGGAGAAGTCCCTCTCTGTGGGAGCGAATCGGCCGAAGGGATGTATGGGGCAGGATCCCGCAGGTAGCTAGGTCCCGAGCCATGGAGCGCTTTAAAGATGATGACTAACACCTTGAAGCGCACCCAAAAGACGACAGGCAGCCAGTGCAGCTCATGTAAGAGCGGTGTTATATGGGTAAACCTAGAGGTTCCCATTATTGCTCGCGCGGCTGCATTCTGGACCAGCTGAAGTCTTCTGACAGTGAGAACAATCTATCAGTGGAACAGGAGTTGCCTTCGGAAGTTGTGGGGGCTTCATCACTTGAGACTTTCAAGAAGAGACTGGACTGCCATTTTTCAGAAATGGTGTAGGATCTCCTGCTTGAGCAGGAGGGTTGGACTAGATGACCTATATGGTCTCTTCAAACTCTGTTAATCTGTTAAATCTGTTAAATCATCCCAAACTTTAAGTGAGGCCATAAATCTGATCCCACTAGTCTTAGTAAATTAGTAAATTGACTAATTAGGAAAGCAATTAGCAAAGTATATGCTAAACAATTAGATGGGAAATGCACTTTGTTGGCTAGAAGACAAAACAAGTCTTAGCTAATCATCAAATAGCCTTCAAGGCAGAATAATCAACAATAGTTAAATGTATTATCCTGAATAATCTTTTAGTCTGGAGATTCTCTTGATGCCGCCTTTGTAGATTTGAAGATAATCTTCTATCTTCAAATCAAATCTTCTGCAAAAGATTATCGTGGAAATTACGAAATGTATCTATGGATTATCATCTTATCAGATTTATCATAATGCTCTATGGGAATACATAGAAACAAGTTATACGGAGATCTATCATAAAATGAATGAAATAAGGTTGTATCTTCTCTGTTTTTCCTGCTTCATCACACAGTCCAGACAAATTAAGAAAGAGAAAGTGAAAGTAACAATGCATAAACACAAGAAAAAGTATATAGCAATCTGTCTTAAATCTTACCAAGGTTCTGCTGCTGAAACCTTGATGTTAAATAGTAAAACTTTGTAATGTTGTAGCTTGTATTTAAAAAAAAAACTTGAGCAGAAAATCAATGTAGAAATCTGATTATCTAAAAGATTTGGTTCTAGAAGGGTAAAAATAAAGTTTGGACATAGTTTACATCCAGAAATGTTGAGTGTTCCATCAATGGAGGTGTGCAAGAGGTGACCAGATGGACATTTGTCTAGAATGGTACAGGGTCTCCTGCTTAAGCTGGAGACATAAGACCTCCAAGGTCCCTTCTAACCTTATGATTTTATGTTCTACATCAGGGGTGTCCAAACTTGGAAACTTTAAGGCTTATGGACTTCAACTCCCAGAATTTCCCAGCCAGCTAGGAAACGCTGTTACCTTCCCACCAAAGATGGTTCCTATTTTTCTACTTGCATTTTTATATGCTTTCCAACTGGTAGGTTGGCAAAAGCTGGGACAAGTCACGGGAGCTCACTCTATTATGTGGTGCTAGGGATTCAAACTGCCGAACCGCCGAACTGCTGACTTTTCTGATCGACAAGCCCAGCACCTGAGCCACTGAGCCACCATTTCCCCAATTTCAAACAAATGGTTGCCCAATTCTCAGGATAATTTTTTTTAAAAAGGAGGCAAAACATTATTCCATTTACAATTGGCACAAGGAAATTTTGGATATAATTAAGTCCTCCCATGTCAGAAGATATATGTGTGTGTGTGTGTGTGTTAGTTTTATGAGCAGATCAATAAATAAATCAGGCAGACTAGTATAGATCTATTTCGAGCTTTTTAGCTCTCATCAGCTAGCCATACCCTTACTGGGATTCGAACCGGGGCTGTATTGCATATCAGGCAAGAGCCTTTAGCCATTCAGCCAACCAGGTTCTTTTATTGCATCAGCTGAGACAGGAGGATAAGTATCTATATATATACTTTGTTCCACAACACCCTGTTAGGCCCCAATTAAGGGAGGAGACATACTGTTTCCTTTTCTGCCTTTCGGCTCATCACCAGAGACTATCTAGACAGAAAGCCATGAGTTCTGTTGTGTAATTTTTTTATATGTGTGTTACGTTTTTGAGCTGAGATTACTCTCCTCCCTTAATTGGGGCCTAACAGGGTGTTGTGGAACAAAGTATATACTTATCCTCCTGTCTCAGCTGAGCAGGAAGAGAACCTGGTGGCTCAAAGTGGTAAGGCATTTGCCTAACATGTAATACAGCCCCGGTTCGAATCCCAATAAGGGTATGGCTAGCTGATGAGAGCTAAAAAGCTTGAAATAGATCTATACTAGTCTCCCTGACTTATTTATTGATCAGCTCAAAAACGTAAAACACGCACACACACACACACACACACATATAACAATTTAGTTCATATGCTATTGTAAAATGTTCTGGTCCATGATCATAAATAAATGCAGGGGGAAAAAATTAAGAGGATAGAAAGCTCAAATGTGTAATGGGCATGTTGGCACCATTACGAGTATCAATTATTAAATGTATCGAACATATTTCATATTTCTCTCTGCGTGAGTTTCTTATCTCTCTACCCACTTCTGTTTCATTATTGTATTTAATTTATGCTGTAGCTTTCCAATAAACCAAATGTAAGCCTGAGCAGGAAAGTAGGTAAATTATTATTATCATATATTTTGTAGATCATCCTGATGACATTTGAGGAACATTTTCAATCTCTTAAAAGTTTTAATCTGTCTGATTAATTGGTTAGTTGCCCTTCTACTAAACCCACTTGCCCGATCCTCACAATTCCATCTCTGGCTCTGAAATGGAAAAGGTGGAACGTAAATTACACAGTCAAGGCAACTGAGGTGAAGTCCTTCTCCTGTTATTTTCCCCAATGCTGGAAGAGATTAAGAGCTGGTTCCATCTATATTTTTTGACAACTCTGTCTTAATGACCTGGAAAGAAGGTATCTGAGCAAATGCACGAGGCCTCAAACCCCTGAAGGAATACAAACAATTTAGTGTCTATAATTGACACTCACACAAAATGCCATAATGCATCGAACTGAGAATATGCTGAAGAGTTCACCAAAGAAATTCGTATTAAGAATACTCTGAAGAGCTTTGAAGAAATTCATTGCATTTTTTTTCAGGCCGTTGACTCCATGGTTTCCCAAAGTGTGGAGGGGGGATTAATAGTTTGTACCATTTAACACGATGCGTCTGCTGATTAATCCTGTTGTATAAGTACTAAAACAATATCGGTTTGGCTTCCCAAAGCAAGTTCATCTCAAACTCACTAAGTAAATTTATTCACACAAACCATACATGTGAAGAAGAGATAGAGCTCCACCATGGAATTAGATTCAATGTTTATTTGGCTGTTTAGGCAACACATTTGTATGTGTGAGGGATGTGGTGGCTCAGTGGCTAAGACACTGAGCTTATTGATCAAAAAGGTCGGCAGTTTAGCGGTTCGAATCCTGAGCGCTGTGTAACAGAGAGAGCGCCTGTTACTTGTCCCAGCTTCTACCAATCAAGCAGTTAGAAACCAAGTAAAAAATGCAAGTAGAAAAGTAGGGATCGGATTCTGCCCCATACATTCTCCCGGCCGATTCGCTCCCACAGAGAGGGACTTCTCCTGGTGCCGTCCACTAGACTTTGTCAGCGGGCGACGCCCAGGGGAAGGGCCTTCTCTGTGGCGGGCCCTGCCCTCTGGAACGACCTTCCCCCCGACATTAGAACAACTACAGACCTCCGCTCCTTCCGTCAGAAATTAAAAACTCACTTTTTCTGCTTGGCCGGCCTAGGTTAATCTCTACCTCAGGGGTTAATTTTAAAATGGGAATTTTAGTGCAGGGATAGTTAGATTTAATTTGTTTTTATTGTATTTATCTATGTATATATTTTATGTTGTTTTAATTTCGCCCTGTGCACCGCTCCGAGTCCCCTCGGGAAGAGGACGCGGTTATAGAAATAAATATTCTATTCTATTCTATTCTATTCTATTCTAAGAACCACTTTTGATGGGAAGGGAACAGTGGTCCATGTGCCCTTGGCATTTAATCATGCTGGCCACATGTTCATGGAGATGTCTTGGGACAATCTTCAGTCATTTTTGAGAATGGAAATGGACCCTGAGACCACAATGTTCTAGAACATTAGGCTCTGTGGACTCTGCGGAGTTTCCAAAACTCAGTCAGTCTCCGATGCCTTTCTGTAGCCTTACACAGTTCTTGAAGAAACAAACATTGGTGCCTGGAGAAAATAGCTGCAGCTTCTGAAAAATGAAAAATATTATTTCCTTTGTCCTCAAAACTCCTTGGTGGTATGTCTGTCACCAAAATGCTCAAGAGAAATGGGATAAATAGAAGGGAGGAAAGATATAAGCTGTAGTCACAAGAGCACATCTCTATCTCTATCTATCTATCCATCTATCCATCCATCCATATCTATCTATCTATCTATCTATCTATCTATCTATCTATCTATCTATCTATCTATCTATCTATCTATCTATCTATCTATCTATCTAGTTATCTAGTTATCCATCTAGCTATCTAGCTAGCTAGCTATCTATTCACCTCTATCTAGCTATCTATCTAGCTCTGTGTGTGTGTGTGTTTGTGTGTGTGTGTGTGTTCCCCAGCATAACTCTGGAATGTCTTGAGAAATTTCAACCAAACTTGGTACACAGATGACTTAACTCTCTGGAAAAAGAATACCGTGGGGGGGGGGGGAGACACCCCTAACACCCCTCGGGATGTGTGTTTTGTTAAGATTCAGCTTGTTGTGCCTTAAAATGGCTTCTACTGCATTGGAGCAAAATGGATTCTACTGTACAGTGCAGTGGAGTTGCCATGGTAATGGCTTCACAGTACTCCCCAAGGAGACTCCCTCTGGTAAGGGGGAAAGTCCAACATTAGAAATTATGTTTGGTAGGGACATTTCCCCCCTATAAATAAATACCCAGGCAATGCCGGCTTATTGGCTGGTGATGGTATAATATCAGGTAGGATTTTCAGCCCATATTTTCATGTGGCAAAGCAGTATCAAAGCGAACCATTTGGTAATTATTTGAGCAAGTGGGTCATTTTACTTTAAAAAAAAGAGATGTCTTTGTAATTTAGTTATTATACTTTTCCTTCTCCCTGGGAGAAACAGCAAGAAATAGCAACGCCGCCCTGGGTCCTCTGTGGAGAAGGGCGGGATATAAATATGAATAAATAAATAAATAAATAAATAAGGAAGGGAATGCATCCACCCTCAGATGGAGAAGTACTCCAGCTACTTTGCACCAAAGGAGGTTATTTTCCCCCTGAGTTAAATAAAATTGCTTGCGAAAGAATTACACTGGAGAGACGTCTCTAATAGATCCCAGCTAGTCTCATTTAGCCAGTTTATTTATTTATTGTATTTATTTATTTAGTTTGTCAAACATGTATGCGTTAACAGGTATAAGTATAGACATGGACATGAACACAGGAAATGGGGACAGATAAATGGGGACAGTAGGACAGGGATGGAAGGCATGCTGGTACACTTATGTATGCCCCCTTTATGGACCTCTTAGGAAAGGGGTGAGGTCCACGGTAGACAGTTTGAGGTTGGAGCTGTGGGGGTTTGAGGATATAACAAGGGAGTCGGGTGGAGCATTCCAGGCATTGACCACTCTGTTGCTGAAGTCGAATTTTCTGCAATCGAGTTTGGAGCAGTTGACCTTGAGTTTGTATTGATGGTTTGCCCGTCTATTATCGCGGTTGAAGCTAAAATAGTCATTGACAGGTAGCCGTTGACCTCCAAGGTCCCTTCCAACTGGGTTACTCTATGCTTGTCATCTTGTACATGTTTGACCAGCAAATAAAACAAAATAAATACATAAATAAATAAAGTTGCAGCGACCTAAGGATGCATGCAGCTAGAGAAACGGAGGAAGGCAAGAAAGGGGTGATATCAGAAAGAATCAAATAGCAGTTCACTTAATCAAAGACTCTTAATTCCCCAACTGCGGCCCTCAGCTTAATCTCATGCCATGCAGGGGCAATGTGTGGGACATGAGTAATGCACAAACAAATTCATGAATAGCTCTTGTGCTCCTGAAGGACTCAATCTCTGTTCTCAGATTCCTGTTGGGTCACAGTGGGAGCTACTGCACTTACATTTCTCAAGCATTCACAAGTATTTATTGCCCTTCGGTGGGAAGTGCTACAGGCATTTGTCCTGCTCACAATTATAAGGGGAAATTTGATTCGGTCCTTTTCTAGATGAATTCTGGGTCAGTTGAAGACATTGATCTTTCCAGATTTTGTGACAATGTGGGACAATATACAATTGAATTTAAGTGTGTTTGTTTATGCAGGAGCATGCATATGTATGTATGCATGCATACACACACGCACACACACACACACATACACACAATGCAGAAAAATAGGACAGAATGGATTAATGATAGAAACATGTGAAATTGACACAGCCTGGAAATGAATAAATCTCCTGATCTCCTGACACAAAAAGACTTCTTTCAAATCCTTCAAATCAAAACAATGAGGCGGCAATCTCCACCAGGGTTACAAAATGACAAAAGTGTAATAGGCGAATGGTTGCCCTTGGGATGAAATCTATTTACATTGCATTTATTTTTCATGCATACTGTAGTTCCTGCCTCAAGATAGTGGGACGGTTTCAGGATTCCTGCTGGACATGGCTGTAATTTTTGATTTTCCAGAATCTTAATCTTGGCTCCAGGAACTTGACTTTCAGCAGGAGATTAAAAGGCAAACAAAAACGAAGTCACAGAGAACTACCGACTGCGGTGAAATCAAGGCCAATATATGTAGGTCTTTGTTCCAAGGTTTAGATTCTTTGATCTTCCTCTTCTTGCGTTTTGTTTTATTTTTGACTCAATGGCTATGTGGTCATTTTGTTCAAAGCTGTGGGAGGCATTTGGAGGACACTGTTATAATGCTTTTCTCAAACTCCGGGAACTTCTAAGCTCCTAGCTTGCCAACTTTATTTCTGGCAGAAGTTGCTCAGTGATAACATGAAGGGGCAAGACAAATCTTGGGGCATGCACATCTCTTTTCTAAAACAATGCATGACTCTGTCTTTATTTCAAAATCAAGAGATTTTTCAAGAAGGTAAGAAGAAGAATAGCAAAGATGATTAGGGAACTGGAGGCTAAAACATATGAATAATAAATAATAAATAATTTAATTTATAACCCGCTCTCTCTCCCCGAAGAGACTCGAGGCGGGGCACAGGGAAATTAAAAATGCATATAAAACTACAGACAATACAATATTAAACTAAACCCTGCGCTAAAATCCCATGTACGTAAAACTAAAACAAACCCCTAAAAACCCCTAAAAACAGTTAAATTATCCCAAGCCGGCCAAGCAAAAGAAGTGTGTTTTTAATTTTTGACGGAAGGAGCGGAGGTCCATAGTTGTTCTAATATCGGGGGGAAGGTCGTTCCAGAGGGTCGGGCCCACCACAGAGAAGGCCCTTCCCCTGGGCATCGCCCGCTGGCACAGCCTAGTGGACGGCACCCGGAGAAGTCCCTCTCTGTGGGAGCGAATCGGCCGTAGGGATGTATGGGGCTGGAATGGATGTATGGATGAAGAATGGTTGCTGGAATTAAGTAAATCTAGCCTAATGAAGGACTAGGGGTGACATGAGAGAAGACTTCCAATATTTCAGGGGCTTCCACAAAGATCAACCTATTTTCCAAAGCACCAATCGACAAGACATGAAGCAATGGACAGAAACTAATCAAGGAGAGAAGCAACCTAGAACTAAGGAGAAATTTCCTGACAGTGAGAACAAATAATCAGTGGAATGGCTTGCCTTCATCTCTGGAGGTTTTTGGGTGCTCCATAACAGGGCAGGGGGCTTTTAAGAAGGGAAGAGACTGGACAGCCATTTGCCCAGAATGGTATAGGGTTTCCTATTTGTGCAGAGGGTTGGACTAGAAGATCTCCAAGGTCCCTTCCAACTCTGTTATTCTCTTATCCTGTCATTCAACTTCTCTGAAAGGATGAAAATTCCCCAAAGGAACAACCAGAGTTTCCTCCTTACTAGCAAGCTTCCCATGTTCCCTAGCCACTCCTTCCATGTTCCTAATTCATGATCTGAGCGCTAAGCAAGTCTGCATTTCGCAGTTCCAGACCAGCAGCATAAGCAGGGAATGTATTAACCCCTCTCTAAATGAGCCGACTTAATTGTTGTGTAGGTCAATGAGAAGAGGCAAGATTTAATGGTGAGCCAACCCATTTTGCATCATTCTTGGGGCTTACTCTTTGCCTCTGCCAGTTAATAGGTTTGGAAAAAAATAATATCTAAATTTCAGCTTCAATTAGGTTTTCATCCTCTGAACTCCAGATTTGTTTCAGTTGTTTTTGGCATCAGTTTGCAAATGTGGCCAAATTAAATAAAATAAATTCCACATATATTTTCCCCAATAGATACATCTTTATTCCTATTGTTTCTAGAATAGAATAGAATAGAATAGAATAGAATAGAATAGAATAGAATAGAACAGAACAGAACAGAACAGAACAGAACCCTGGAAGTCTTTAAGAAGATGTTAGATAGCCATTTGTCTGAAATGGTAAAAGGTTCCTGCCCACGCAGGGGGTTGGACTAGAAGACCTACAAGGTCCCTTCCAACTCTGCTATTGTATTGTATTATTGTAATTATGGAATGGAATGGAATGGAATGGAATGGAATAGAATAGAATAGAACCCTGGAAGTCTTTAAGAAGATGTTAGATAGCCATTTGTCTGAAATGGTACAAGGTTCCTGCCCACGCAGGGGGTTGGACTAGAAGACCTACAAGGTCCCTTCCAACTCTGCTATTGTATTGTATTATTGTAATTATGGAATGGAATGGAATGGAATGGAATAGAATAGAATAGAATAGAATAGAATAGAATAGAACCCTGGAAGTCTTTAAGAAGATGTTAGATAGCCATTTGTCTGAAATGGTACAAGGTTCCTGCCCACGCAGGGGGTTGGACTAGAAGACCTACAAGGTCCCTTCCAACTCTGCTAATGTTTTGTATTATTGTAATTATGGAATGGAATGGAATGGAATGGAATGGAATGGAATAGAATAGAATAGAATAGAATAGAATAGAACCCTGGAAGTCTTTAAGAAGATGTTAGATAGCCATTTGTCTGAAATGGTACAAGGTTCCTGCCTACGCAGGGGGTTGGACTAGAAGACCTACAAGGTCCCTTCCAACTCTGCTATTGTATTGTATGATTGTATTATGGAATGGAATGGAATGGAATGGAATAGAATAGAATAGAATAGAATAGAAATTAGACTTGGAAATAGAATAGAATGGAATGGAATTAGAATGGGAATTAGAATGGGAATGTAGAATAGAATGGAATGGAATGGAATAGAATAGAATAGAATAGAATAGAATATAGTAGAATTCTTTATTGGCTAAGTGTGACTGGACACACAAGGAATTTGTCTTTGCTGCATATGATCTCAGTGTACATAAAATAAAAGAGACATTCATCACAAATCATAAGGTAGAACACTTAATGATAGTCAGGTACAAATAATACTAGGAAACAATCAATATAGATCGTAAGGATACAAACAACCAAGTTACAGTCCTGCAGTCATAAGTGGGAGGAGATGGATGGATAGGAACAATCAGTAGATTAATAGTAATGCAGACTTAATAAATAGTTTGACAGTTTTGAGGGAATTAGTTGTTTAGCAGAGTGATGGCATTCGGGAAAAATCTGTCCTTGCATCTAGTTGTTCTGGGGTGCAGTGCTCTGTATTGTCATTTTGAGGGTAGAAATTGAAACAATTGATGTCCAGGTTGTGAGGGGCCTGTAGATATTTTCAGGGCCCTCTTTTTGACTTGTGCAGTGTGCAGGTCCTCAATGGAAGGCAGGTTGGTAGCAATTGTTCTTTCTGCAGTTCGGATTCTCCTCTGAAGTCCGTATCTCTCTTGTTGGGTTGCAGAGCCAAACCAGGCAGTGATGGAGGTGCAGATGACAGACTCAATAATTCCTCTGTAGAACAGAATCAGCAGCTCCTTGGGTAGTTTGAGCTCTCTGAGTTGAGCTTTCTAGTGGGTATTTATTACAAACATCCTTTTCCTTAGCAGATAGATTTTGGTAGATGCTTTTGCTTAATATACTTCTTTTCGAGTTTATGTCCCTGAGTTGTATCCTGTATCAAGGATGGATTTCAGGACAAGGATGATCCAATGCATATGCAGGGGTGAGAAATATCCCATGGTTAAATTCCTATAAAAATAGGGACCTGGCAAATTTTTCTTCCTTTCTTTGCAGGCTAAAAGAACTGGGAATATATTATCTACCAGAGACCTGAATGGCTGCTGGCAGCAGAATAGGTCTGAAGTACTCAGTTACACCCCAGATGTTATGTTGAACACAGTTCAAATCCTGAACTGTTTTTTCCCTTTGTATAAAGATGGATCCAAAAAATGAGTTAAGTAGTTCTGCTTTCTCCCTGTTGCTTGTCAACTTCTTGCCACTTTCTCTCATCAATGGACCAATCATTTCCTTGACATTTCCTTGCTTTTAACATGTTGAAAGAAGCTTTTGTTGTTGTTGTTATATTTGACTTTTGTTGCAAGCCTTAATTCATTATGAGCCTTAGCTTTCCTCACTTCATCTTTGCAGGCTTGGGCTATCTGCTGATATTCTTCCCTGTTATCTGCCCCTCTTTCCACTTTTTTATACTTGTCCTTTTTGTCTTTCAATTTATCAGATAATTCTTTATGCAGCCATGCTGGTTTCTTTTGAGAGCTGTTATTTTTCTTCTTCATTGGTATTGTGCTAGACTGGGTTTTTATAACCTCACTTTTCAAATTTTCCCGAGCTTCTTGAGTTGTTTTCCCCTTGAGGATTCTCATCCATGGAATCCTTCCCAAGCTCTCTCTGAGTTTATTGAAATTAACTCTCTTAAAGTCAAATACTCTTGCTTGACTTTGTTCTATTGCTTATGCTTGCATAATGTTGAATTCCAATATTGCATGATCATTCTCCCTCCCCCCAAGGTCTAACAGGTGTTGAAGCTCTCTGTTGAACCATTCTCTCTGTTAGTGAGAATTGAGTCCAATATCTAAGGGATTGCCACAGAGAACTGGAAGTCGACCTATTCTTCAAATTACCTGAGGGCAGGACAAGAAGCAAATGGATGGAAACCAATCAAGGAGAGAAGCAACCTAGAACTAAGGAGAAATTTCCTGACAGTGGGAACAATTAAATCAATGGAACAACTTGCCTCCAGAAGTTGTGAATGCCTCAACTGGAAGGTTTTAAGAAGAGATTGGACAAGTGAGCAGCCAATTGGCTGGAATGATATCCGGTCTCCTGCTTATGCAGAGGTTGAACTAGAAGACTTCCAAAGTCCCTTCCAACTCTGTTATTCTGTTATCCTCATCTCTGTCTCTATGCCCATCTCTAGCCAGAGGCAAAGAAATCTAGATCATCTTTAGAGAGCAAATGGGGACTCCAGGCTTCCAATATAAGGCATTTAGAATGCAATGCTTGAAAGGGGTATAAGAAAAAAAGAATGAACCACTGATGCATCTCTTTATGGAACTTGGTCAGTGGAATGCACACAATAGCTTTGCAGAAAACTGTGCAAAAGCAGTGGCCAGTGACTGATCGTTTTTTGTTTCCAGTAGAAAACCAGAAATATAGTCTGGCAGTATTTCCACAACACCGAGAAGTGTAAATGCCAACAAAATTGTTTTTCTGGTGTGTGATGGTTCTCACAACAAAAAATGACAGCCTGTCAGAGAAGAGAAGCTTATGCAGATGGACAAGTCTAAGAGTATATATAGGAAAACTGGATCAGTTATTTAAGGTGAATGAAATGAAAATGGATTCATTGTGCATTTAAACGCAAGTCCAATGCCTGCGTTTGGGTCTCTTGTTCCCAGAATTTAGGTACTGGGAAACCTTCCTTTTCATGCTCTTCTCTCTCATGCCCATCCCATATCTAATTTATTTATTTTATTTATTTTATTTTATTAAATTTATACCCCGCCCTTCTCCCAAAGGACCCAGGGCGGTGCACAGGAATTTAAAAATACATACAAAATCGAATAAAAAATTTAAAAAACTTATTTAATTAACGTCCTGCGCTAAAACCAAATTAAAATCCCCCAAATTTAAAAACTGTCTAAAATAGTCATTGCAGAGGTTATGCTAGGCCGGCTAGATGAAAAAAAAATGTGTCTTTAGACACTGGCGGAAGAGGCGGAGGTCGGAGATGGTGCGAAGTTCAGGGGGTAGGTCGTTCCAAAGGGCAGGGCCTGCAACAGAGAAGGCCCTTCCCCTGGGTGTCGCCAGTCGGCATTGTCCGGCCGATGGCACCCTGAGAAGGCCCTCTCTGTGGGAGCGGATCGGTCTAGACTCTAAGGGATGTATGGGGCAGGAGACGATCTCGCATGTAACTAGGTCCTCTCATTCCCCAGCACTGAAAAGAGCTTTCTAATATGTGAAGTTGAGGTATCAGGAACAGAATGACAAATCCAGTATTAGTAAAACTGAGATAGGACTTTGTCATGTTTTTTCCCCATAAATTTTTATTTTCAACGTAGAAGACAAGTAAAAACGTTCAATCATTTTCAACTTTGTGTAACATGTCGTTGTAAAACTGAGATAGGACTTTGATGCATTGTCTTATAAAGTGTTAGCATCACTTTATAAGGCCTTGGTAAGACCACACTTGGGATATTGCATCCAGTTTTGGTCACCACAATATAAAAGAGATGTTGAGACTCCAGAAAGAGTGTAGGGAAGAGCAACAAAGAGGATTAGGGGGCTGAAGAGTAAAACATATGAAGAACAGTTGCAGGAACTGAGTATGACTGGTCTAGTAAAAAATAAAAGGACTGAGTGACATGACAGCAGTGTTCTAATATCTAAATGGCTGCCACAAAGAAAAGGGGGGTCAACCTATTTTCCAAAGTACCAGAAGGCAGGACAGGAAGCAATGGATAGAAACTATTCAAGGAGAGAAGCAACCTAGAACTACGGAGAAATTTCCTGACCGTTAGGAGAAATAATCAGTGGAATGGCTTGCCTCCAGAATTTGTGGATGTTCCAACACTGGAGGTTGTTGGTTTTTTTTAGATGAGATTGGACAACCATTTGTCTGAACTGCTTGTGCAGCAGTTGAAGATCTCCAAGGTTCCTTCTAACTCTTGTTCTGTTATTGTTTTCAAGGTTTAGGTAACTCTAGAAAAGGTTTGGAGTGTATCTAAATAGAATAGGAATAGAATAGGAATAGGAATAGGAAAGGGAATGGGAATGGGAGTAGAGTAGAGTAGAGTAGAGTAGAGTAGAGTAGAGTAGAGTAGAGTAGAGTAGAGTAGAGTAGAACAGAACAGAACAGAACAGAACAGAATAGGAGATAATAGAATAGAATGCAATGCAATGCAATAGGAATAGGAATAGGAATAGAAAGAGAAATGGAGAATAGGAATAGGAATAGGAATAGGATAGGATAGGATAGGATAGGATAGGATAGGATAGGATAGGATAGGAATAGGAATAGGAATAGGATAGGATAGGATAGGAATAGGAATAGGAGTAGAACAGAACAGAATAGGAGATCATAGAATAGAATGGAATGCATTGCAATGGAATGGAATACAATAGGAATAGGAATGGAGAATAGAATAGAATAGAATAAGAGATAGAATAGAATAGAATAGAAATAGAATAAAATAGAATTCTTTATTGGCCAAGTGTGATTGGACACACACGTAATTTGTCTTTGGTGCATATTCTCTCAGTGTACATAAATGGGAAAAAATACATTCATCAAGAATCAAAAGATCCAGCACTTAGTGATAGTCTTGTGACATGTGTTGGGTGTAGGGGCAAAGCTGAGAATTTTTGTTAGGAAAGGATCTATGCGTAGGACATGTCCATGCATTTTTCTTGACATTAAGAAGGAAGCGGTGTTGCCATGAAGCTACCAGGAATTGGGGCCCATTTGAACAAAATGTACTCTTAAATGGTCTTTATTGAAAGGGTTTACCCTACGCTTTTAATTTAAAGTACATTCAAGAAAAAAAGTGATGTGAAATGTAAAACAAAACAAAGAAAGAAAGGAAAAGGAAAAAAAGATAGAAAAAGAACAAAAAAGATGAAAATATATATAAAAAGAAGTGGATTCCAATGTTCTTCTCAACAGTTATGAATTCGGTTCTAATCAATCCTCTGTATAATTATATCATGACTTCCTTCTTTCATAATCTATTCTTTCTGATCATCAAAACCATCCATCACAAAATCATTTTCTTTTTGATGCCAAAGGGCATAAAGGCTTTTTCAGTTGCACACTCGAGAAGATTTGTAGCTCTGGAAGATTTGTTGAAGTGTGAGGTTCTTGATGCTTTCTCTGAGCATGGTGGCTTTCTTGCAGAAGTTTCATGACCCAACTAAGTGACACCATCAGTATCTTCTCTGAGAGCAAACCCCACTTCCTTCTAACCAAGCTCCAAGACCACCAAGAAACATTCAATTCTCCTCCTCCTCCTCCTCCTCCTCCTCCTCCTCCTCCTCCTCCTCCTCCTCCTCCTCCTCCTCCTCCTTCTAGAACCCCACATTCAAATGCACAGGGTGGGGCACATGCATGGGACTGCACACACATTGCATTTTTGGGGTTCAGGCTTTGGGCACTCAGTGCAGAAAAGGTTAGCCATCACTGGAATATAGAATAGAATAGAATAGAATGGAATGGAATGGAATGGAATGGAATGGAATGGAATGGAACCTATACAACAAAACCTATACTAATTTAACAACTTAAGTATTCACTTAACAACTATGACAAGAAATGTTGTAAAATGGTGCTAAACTCACTTAACAATTGTGCTGCTTAGCCACAGAAATTTTGAGTTCAATTGTGGTTGTAAGTCAATGTCTACCTGTACTATTTTTGGCCTCCTTTAACACTCTTCTTTGAATTCTGGTGCTGGAGAAGACTCCTGCGAGTCCCTTGGACTGCAAGGCAATGCAACTGGTCAGTCCTGGAGAAGATCAACCCTGACTGCTCTTTAGAAGGCCAGATCCTGAAGAGGAAACTCAAAGACTTTGGCCACCTAAGGAGAAGGAGAAGGACTCCCTGGAGAAGAGCCTCATGCTGGGAACGATGGAGGGCAAAAGAAGAAGAAGGGGACGGCAGAGAAGGAGGTGGCTGGATGGAGTCACTGAAGCAGTCAGCTTGAGGTTGAATGGACTCCAGAGGATGGTAGAGGACAGGAAGGCCTGGAGGAACATTGTCCATGAGGGTCACTTTGCAACCAACAGCAACAACATTCTTCTTGTATTCTTAAAATGTAATAGTATTTTCACAAATTTTCACAGCCCATGACATTATTAAACTTTTTATCCTTCCCTGCCCTTTTTCCCCTGATGTATGAGAAGACCTTTGATGGTTCTGGAACTCTTAGTATTCTACAAGGTCTTTTGCTTCTTCTCCTTTGAAATCGTGCCAACGTTTCAGGTGCTTCTCATTTTGCAGTTAGATCAGTGATTTTCCACATCTGATTATTTTTTGTAATGAAACTTTTTTTCTCATTGCTGCGTTAATGGACTTGTTTGAAGTTAATTTTAAATCTTTCTTTGTAATTGTTCCGTCCCCTGGAGCACTTTTGCAAGAGCAGAAAGTCTTCAAAAGATCTTCATATATAGGGTTACTTTTTCACATTCAAATTCAGAATAGACCTGGAAGGGACCTTGGGGGTCTTCTAGTCCAACCCCCAATTGGAGAGCCACTTATCAATCCAAACAAGTGGCTCACCAATCTCTTCTTAAAAGCCTCCAGTATGGAGCACCCACAACGTTTGATGGCAAGCTATCCCACAGGTTAATTGTTCTCACTGTTAGGATGTTTTAACTTAATTCTAGGTTGCTTCTCTTGATTAGTTTCCATCCATTGCTTCTCTTCTTGCTTTCAGGTGCTTTGGAAAATGGTTTAACCCCAATGAACATGATCAAAGGCCGGGAGACTAAACCATATGAAGAATGGCTGCAGGTTATGGGTCTGGCTAGTCTATGGAAAAGAAGAATTAGGGGTAGCATGATAGCAGTATTCCAATATTTGAGGGGCTGCTCCCAAAGAAGAGGAGGTCAAGTTATTCTTCAAAGCACCAGAGGGCTGGACAAGAAATAATGGTTGGAAACTAATCAAAGAGAGAAGCACCCTGGAATTAAGGAGAAATTTTCTAACAGTGAGGACAAGTAACTAGTGGAGCAGCTTGCCTCCAGAAATTGTGGGCACTCCAACATTAGAGTTTTTAAGAAAAGATTGGACGAACACTTCTCTGATATGGTATAGGTTCTCCAGCTTGAACAGGGAGCTGGATTAGAAGATCTCCAAGATCCCTTTCAGCTCTATTCTATTCTATTCCATTCCATTCCATTCCATTCCAGTCTATTCCATTCCATTCCATTCCATTCCATTCCATTCATTCATTCATTCATTCATTCATTCATTCATTCATTCATTCATTCATTCATTCATTCATTTTTCTTTGTGGCAGCCCCTCAAATACTGGGATACTGTTGTCATGTCACTCCTTGTCCTTCTCTTCTTCAGACTAGCCATACCCAAAACCTGCAACCATTCTTCACATCTTTTAGTCTCCAGGCCTTTCATCATCTTAGTTGTTCTTCTCTGCACTTTTTCCAAAGTTTCAACATGTTTTTTGTAATGTGGTGACCAAAACTGGATGGAGTATTCCAGGAATATTTGATAAAGTAGTACTAACACTTCACATGATTTTGATTCTATGCCTCTGTTTATACAACCAAGGATTGTATTAGCTTTACTCCAGATACTGATTGGAGATATACGGTAGATAAGTAGGTAGGTAGGTAGATAGGTAGGTAGGTAGATAGGTAGGTAGGTAGGTAGGTAGGTAGGTAGGTAGATGGATGGGTGGATGGGTGGATAAGATAGATAGATAGATAGATAGATGGATGGATGGATGGATGGATGGATGGATGGATGGATGGATGGATGGATGGATGGATGGATGGATAGATAGACAGATAGATAGACAGACAGATAGATAGGTATAGAGAGATGAATAGATAGAGATGATAGCAAGAGAGAGATGATAGATATAGATAGATAAATAGATAGATAGATAGATAGAGATAGATAGATATAAATGATAGATAGATAGAGATGATAGATAGATAAATAAATAGATATAAATGATAGATAAATAGAGAGAGATGAATAGATAGAGATGACAGCAAGAGAGAGATGATAGAGAGATACAGATAGATAGATAGATAGATAGATAGATAGATAGATAGATAGATAGATAGATAGATAGATAGATAGATAGATAGATAGAGGGGTTGCTTTTTTGGAGGTAAGGTTAGGAGATTTACAGTTGAATTAAAAAAAAAACTTCCTTTTAACTCCATCAGAACAATTCATGGGTCTTTTCCATATGAAATGATTTCAATTTGCCTCTTGGAAAGTGAGTCAGGCAATCGGGTCACTGAGTTTTGTTTCCCAATGAACCTTTGTGTTAGAACATCATAAAAGTCAGTCGCTACGACCGGGAACATAATAAGATTGTCTCCTCCTTTGGCTTTGAAACTGTATGGCAAATATAAAGCTCTACAAATCTATATTTTGTCATCTGTAATGTTCACTAATGCTTTACAGCCGGTTTCATCAGTGGAACATGAATTAATGATGGATGGCAAATGGAAAAAATAATGAATTCCAAATAAATACTTATTGCATAATTGAAGTTGCAAGACTCTTCTATGAATAAAATATATTTGTATTTACAATGCATAAATTCACTGGAGACATAGTGGGCCATAAACAGATTTCTGATGAAAACATTGATGAGATGTGTTAAATTAGTAATAGGTTGAGTACATTTCTTAATTACGCCACCATATATAAGGGAAGCCATGGCACAGTTTAAAACAAATTGGTTTCCATTTTGAAAGACATCTTGTCACCCTGGATATTATCTTGTGATACTGCAAAACCGAAGTGTTAGAGGATGCTTGAAAAAGTACATTTCTGGCTTTATTCCTGAAGCAAACTGGATATTTTGCAATATTCCCCTCATCCCCCCCCCCCACAAAAATAATGCATTGTATAGATTGAAACAGTTTCCCGTATATTCAAAAGAATATCCTGCAATTTTTATTTTATTTTATTGCCTTTTGATGACCCCATAATCCCTTGCATTGGGGTGGAGTTGGGACAACTGAGTATTTACTAGCCAGATACCCTTCCTGCCTCCAATGCAGAGTTTGCAGCAGATATGTTCACATTGTGCCCAGAAAGAGAAATATCTGCCGCTACCTAGGATCGTATCCTGCAATGATTTTGTAAAAAAATAAATTAAGGAACCGAAGCACAAACAATTTGAGTTAATGCTACAAACTGAATTTTGAAACCAGTTAAGGTTACTCTCAAGGATAAAGAAAGCTCATGTTAGAATTACAATCATAGTCCGTTCAACACCTGGTAAATTCTAAAGCAGGGGTGTCCAACCTTGGCAACTTTAAGACCTGTGGACTTCAGCTCCCAGGATTCTCCAGCCAACATGAAGAATTCTGGAAGATGAAGCCCACAGGTCTTAAAGTTGCCAAGGTTAGATACCCCTATTATAAAGCCTGTGAATCTATACATTCTTCAGATGATGCTAGTGGAAGAAACTGAGATAACATTAAAGGGCAGTGTGTGTGTGTGTGTTTGGGTATATGTTTGTGTGTATATCTATACATCACTGTTTATCTATCTATCTATCTATCTATCTATCTATCTATCTATCTATCTATCTATCTATCTATCATCTAGCTTTACTCAGGTTGACTCATTCTTCTGAACCGTAGTGGTGCAGTGGATAGAGTGCAGTACTGCAGGCTACTTTTGCTGACTGCCAGCTGCCTGCAATTTGACAGCTCAAACCTCACCAGGCTCAAGGTTGACTCAGCCTTCCATTCTTCCGAGGTCGGTAAAATGAGGACCCAGTATGATGATCTTTAAGCTGCTTAGAGAGGGCTGCAAACACACTGTGAAGCAGTGCATAAGTCTAAGTGCTATTGCTATTGCTATTGCTATTGCTATTGCTATTGCTATCTCTCTCTCTCTCTCTCTCTCTCTCTCTCTCTCTCTCTCTCTCTCTCTCTCTCTCTCTCTATCTATCTATCTATCTATCTATCTATCTATCGCTCTCTCCCTCTCTCTCTCTCTCTCTCCCTCTCTCTCTCTCTCTCTAGCTATCATCATCATTATCATCATCTAAAATATTTCAAGTGAGAGCCAATGCTTGACAAGATGCATCATGATATATTTCTTTTTCAAACTAGGTTTTTAAATTCTTTTGGAAACTAGGTTTCCAAACTTCCAATTGGGCCGTTGGGCTGTTTTTCACCTTCCCTAGGCTCCACAGGCTTTCCTGAAGCCCACGGAGGGTGAAAACAGCCTGACCTGGCCCTCTGTGGGGTTGCCGCATGCATGCGTGGAATGGTCATGCGCACAGACACTGGTGGATGAGCACGCGGGCGCATGCAATAACATGTATGCACAACTTTGGCACACCTTTAGAAAAAGGTTAGCCATCACTGGTATAGGGTCTCCTGCTTGAACAGGAGGTTGAACTAGAAAACTTCCAAGGTTCCTTGGAACCTGATTATTCAATGTTCTAAGATCTGGAGAGGTTTAGTAGGAGATGCCCTGGGATGGTGACCATTCTAATTTAAAGACCATCCCATATAAGATGGAAGAGATGTGTGGTCAGAGGTGATATTCAGCATGTTCTAACCAGTTCTGGAGAACCGGTAGTGGAAATTTTGAGTAGTTTAGAGCAGGGGTCTCCAACCTTTGCAACTTTAAGTCTGAAGGACTTCAGCTTCCAGAATTCTCCAGCCAGCTTTGCTGGCTGGATGTCAGTCTCGCTAGTTCTGGCTTCGCTGCCATGGAAACGGGGAGGGTGGGGGGTTTGGGGTGAATGTATGCTGCTGGTGGACAATGTTGATGTTTCGTGTTATCTCCTGCTAACGGACCTACATTCCAGGATGGTGAAGACCTGCCCACCTGATGTTGGAGATGGCTGCATATTGGACAATGCACAGGGGGGGTTTGGGGATTGGGATGGGCTTAAGCTTAATACTTTCTGTTCGCGCCTAAACTATTCATTCTCAGCTTTACTTGGTCTGTACGCTATCGTAACTTAGTAAAAGGAGCCTTAACATTTCAAAATAATGTCTAAGTGTGGTCTTTCCTGAGTCAACGAAGAAACAGGCCTGACATTAAGCTGAGAATCAACAAAACCAAAAACCTGCCCTGATGTCGGACCCTTCACAAGAGGAGCCTCCGTTGGTAGAGGTCCTGCCTGAAACCATTTTGGGAGCTGAAGCATCGCATCCTCCTGCTCAATCTGAAGGGATCAGGTCAGTGATGGAAGGTTTGGCTGGCCTAGATCTAAATCTGCCAGCTGAAGAATCAGTCAAACCTAAACGTTGGTCTGAAGGGGTTGGAATGAGTGGGGTAAACGTCTCCAGGCGTCGAATTTCCCCAAAGAAAGTCATTCCGGAGCTCCTAAGAGAAGAACGGGAACTAAGGGAGATGGCTCAGGACCTACTCCGCCAGGCAGATGAGAAAAGTTTAGCCCTGGAAAAAATCTGGGGGAGGGAGGCGGATCGCCCACAGCCAAGAGGTTCACAGGCAGCTCCGGGCAGACGAAGCAGGGTTTCAACACCATCCCCCCCTCCTCAGGCCGGCAGGGAATTGCGAAGAGAGGCAGCTTCTGCCAGGCAAAGCAGGAGAGCAACTCCCTCCCCCCCCCCTCAGGCCGGAAGGGAAGCCAACCCCATTAACCCCCGCCGACTTGCAAAACTGCCTCCTTTGGGTGTGAAATACAACGGAAGTGCCGACAAACTGGCGTTTTTTCTAATTCACGTTGATAATTACATGCAGTTTTACGCAGCTGATTTGGACGATGAAATCAAAATCAGAATTGTATCTATGACCCTAGAAGATCAAGCTTCTAATTGGTTAGTTTCATTACATAATTGCTGCTCACCGGCACTGCGCGATTTCGATCGTTTCATGAATGCTCTTAGAAGGCGTTTTGAAGACCCCCGTGTTGAGAGGAAAGCAAAAATGAAACTGAAAAGTTTGCAGCAGGGGGACATGTCTATTCAGGCTTACACGCAGATTTTCCAGGAGCTATCAGTGTTTATGATTGGTTATAGTGAACAAGCCCTAATGGACATTTATATTGAAGGGCTGAATAAAGATATTTATCAAACATGTGTGAACAGATTTCGCCCCGAAACTTTGAATGACTGGATAGATCTAGCTTCGGATGTCGAATTGGATCATGCCCACCTGCAGGATCCAGTCCGCTTGGAGAAAAAAGCACAGGAAAATAGCCCCAAATCTCACCCCCCTGCGAGGGAGAAACGCATGCAAAAGGGGGAGGGGAGAACAACCCAGCCTCGTTCAGGCAGCTGTTATCGCTGTGGGAAGGAGGGGCACTGGGCAGACAAATGCCGATCAAAACCACCTCCACGCCCACTTTCTTCCTTGGACCGGAAACAGCCTAGAACGCCAACTGTGCGCGCCAAACCGGCTATGAGTGGGGTGGAGCCCATCAACCTCTCTGCTGACCAGCCCGCCGCTGGCCCTGACGATTGGGAGGCGTCTTCAGACTCTTCTGACGACAATCTGGTGAGTCATCGCTCCGGGCCCCTTTATATTAATTTAAAGCTTTTAGCTCCATCTACTGGTCGTACATGCAATGTGCAGGCTCTCATTGACTCTGGGTGTTCAAAATGTCTCATAAGCCAAGACATCGTGTCTTCGATGGGTTTTCACCTTAAGACCCTGAAAACTCCCATAGCCTTTTGCCAAATGGATGGTTCTGTAGCTGGGGGAACCCCAGCATCTTTTATCACCGAACCAATTCATGTTTCTATAGGCACAGGCCATACTGAGACCATCAACTTTATTGTAACTGCCATTGCCGATAATGCTGTAATTTTGGGGGTCAATTGGCTTCGAAAATGGAATCCTCTGATAAACTGGAAGGAAGGTTGGGTGCGCATTCCTTTATCCCTCCCGGAAGATACCTCTCTTCCATCAGAAACTGATCAACCCCCGCACCATCAGCCACCCCCCCCATATTGAGTCTGCTGCGCATTTATTGGATTTCCCATCACCCGAGGTCATACCAGGTGAGGAGAAAATTCCCAAAGAATATTGGGACCTAAAGGATGCTTTCAGTGAAAGATCTTGTGATTCCCTTCCTCCTCATAGGGCTACTGACTGTTCAATTGATTTTCTTCCTGGGGTTCAATTACCCAAACCTCGTATGTATTCAATGACCCCACGGGAGATGGAGGAATTACGTAAATTCATCGATAAAAACCTTCAAAGGGGTTTCATTGAACCAGCTAGGCCCCGTGTAGCTGCACCAGTTATGTTTAGAGAAAAGAAAGATGGCACTCTAAGATTAATACAGGACTATTCATATCTCAACACCATTTGTGAACACAATATTTACCCCCTTCCGCTCATGAAGGACATGCTTGCTCACCTGGCTACCGGTAAGATTTTTACGAAGCTGGACTTACGTGAAGCATATTACAGGGTCAGGATCAAAGAGGGGGACGAATGGAAGACAGCTTTTAACTGTCCACTCGGATGTTTCCAATTCAAAGTCCTCCCTTTCGGTCTTCAAGGTGCCCCTTCAGTGTTTATGCAACTGATCAATGAGGTTCTCCACGAGCACCTTTACAAGGGAGTAATTGTGTACATTGATGACATCGTCGTCTACTCGCAAACACACGACGAGCACGTTAAACTAGTGCGCTCCGTATTAAATAAGTTGCGTTCCGCTGAACTTTATGCCAAACTCTCTAAGTGTGAGTTTCACCAGGAAAGAATTGACTATTTGGGTTACCGTATCTCCTCTGAGGGAATTGAAATGGATCCTGCTAAAGTCAAGGCAGTGACGGAGTGGGCCCCTCCCCGTACCCGTAAACAATTGCAAAGTTTTTTAGGATTTGCGAATTTTTACCGCCAATTTATTCCGTCATTCGCTGATATTGCCTTGCCCATTACAAACCTTCTGAAAACAAAAGGAGAAGGCAAGCCTCGTCCTGGAACCCCTCTCAAATGGACGATGGAATGTCAGGCCGCTTTCGAAAAGCTTAAATGGTTGTTTGCGGCTGAGCCTGTTCTTAAACACCCAGATGTGAATTCCCCATTTGTGATTCAGGCGGATGCTAGTGATGTCGCGGTAGGCGCGGTCCTGTTACAACTCAATCAACATGGCCAATTACAACCCTGTGCTTACACATCTCGGAAACTCACTGCGTCCGAACGCGGTTGGGCGATTTGGGAAAAGGAGGCTTTTGCTGTTCGGTGGGCTCTCATGACTTGGCGACATTTTCTTGAGGGTGCCCCACATCCTTTCGAGGTCTGGACGGACCATAAAAATTTGGAAGCTCTTACCTCTTCTCGGAAATTGTCCCCAAGGCAACTACGTTGGTCTCATTATTTCCATCGTTTCAATTTCCACCTCAAATACATTCCTGGGGGGAAAAATTTTATGGCTGATGCACTTTCCAGATTGCCTCAATATGATGTGTCTAAGCTCACCATTGTACAACCGATAATGCCACTCACTTTACCTGCTACTCCAGTATCTACTATAGCCCAAACTACTGTCCAGACTACTCCACCTGCTGACCTAATTGCTCGTATTAAGGATGAATTACTTACTGATGATTGGTATTCGGCTCATTCTGGTGATTGTACTACCAGAGACGATCTTCCCTGGATTGGTTCTAAAATATATGTTCCTGCTACATTACGTCCTTTTGTCTTGCAACGAGCACACGACTCACGTTTAGCTGGTCATTTCGGTTTCGTTAAAACTATTCATCTTATCAAGAGACAGTTCTGGTGGCCATCAATGAAGAAAGATGTTGAATCGTATATTGCCAGTTGCCCTGTATGTGCGGCCTCAAAACGTGCGCCGGGTAAGCCACAGGGTCTTCTCCAGTCTGTGGCTACCCCGGAAAGGCCTTGGAAGGAAATTTCAATGGACTTTATAGTTGATCTTCCACCCAGTCAGGGTTATACCGTTATCTGGGTAGTTACCGATCTTTTTTCTAAACAAGTTCATTTTGTCCCCTGTACTAAGATTCCTTCTTCCAAATCTCTGGCTAGACTTTTCGTTTCCCATATCTATCGTTTTCATGGCGTCCCGCAACGCATCATCTCCGATAGAGGAACCCAATTTACTTCCCATTTTTGGAAGGAGTTTTTGAGACTGATTGGCTCCGCCCAAAGCTTAAGCTCCGCCTACCACCCTCAGACGAATGGATCTTGTGAGAGGGTTAATTCCGTCCTAGAACAGTACTTACGCTGTTTTATTAATTTCCAGCAAGATGATTGGGCTGATCTTCTCATACACGCCGAAGTTGCGTATAATAACTCTGTTCACTCCAGTACGAATATGACCCCCTTTAGAATCATCTACGGACAGGACTTTGTACCCATACCCGAACTGCCTCACGTCTCGCCGACAGTTCCCTCTCTATCTGAATGGTCCTCTCGATTATCTTCTGTTTGGCCGCTTCTCCGGAAAACTTTAAACGATGCCCATGACTCGCACAAATTGTACGCTGATAAGAAACGAGCAGTCCCTCCCTCCTACAAAGTTGGTGATCAGGTTTATGTATCTACCAAAAATTTGGATAGCCCCCAAAAATGCAAGAAGCTGGGTCCCAAATTTATTGGACCTTTCACGATCACCAAAATTATCAGCTCTGTGTCGGTCCGTTTGGATCTCCCCAAGACCTATCGGCGGCTATACCCTGTATTCCATGTTCACTTACTGAAACCTGCTCGTACCTCTCATCTCCGCAAAAGATTGCCTGATGCTCCTACGCCTACCTTGGTGGATGGTCATCATCATTACGAGGTGCGGGACATTTTGGACTCCAGGATTCGCAGAAATAAAACTCAGTTCCTAGTCATGTGGAAAGATTTCCCCCCTTCTCACAACGAATGGGTGGATAAAGAGCATCTCAAAGCTCCTAAACTGGTACGCCAGTTTTATGCCAAGTATCCACACAAACCTTGACTCTTTTTCTTTCTCCTCTCCGTTGTTTTGTCTCTCCCTTCTTCTCTTTCAGGTGTAGCCTCTCGTATGCCTATTGCTGCCCTAGATTTCCCGCTGTTCCTGGAGGAGGTCCGGATGTCAGTCTCGCTAGTTCTGGCTTCGCTGCCATGGAAACGGGGAGGGTGGGGGGTTTGGGGTGAATGTATGCTGCTGGTGGACAATGTTGATGTTTCGTGTTATCTCCTGCTAACGGACCTACATTCCAGGATGGTGAAGACCTGCCCACCTGATGTTGGAGATGGCTGCATATTGGACAATGCACAGGGGGGGTTTGGGGATTGGGATGGGCTTAAGCTTAATACTTTCTGTTCGCGCCTAAACTATTCATTCTCAGCTTTACTTGGTCTGTACGCTATCGTAACTTAGTAAAAGGAGCCTTAACATTTCAAAATAATGTCTAAGTGTGGTCTTTCCTGAGTCAACGAAGAAACAGGCCTGACACTGGAGAAGTCTGGGAGGTGAAGTCCTTCAGACTTAAAGTTGCAAAGGTTGGAGACCCCTGGTTTAGAGAACCGGTAAATAACACCTCTGGCTGGCCCCGCCCACATCTATTCTCTGCTTCCCGAGTCCCAGCTGATCAGCAGGAAATGGGGATTTTACTGTATCTTCCCCTGCTACATCCACCAAGCCACGCCCACCAACCCATTTGGTGCCCACCAAGCCATGCCACACCCACCAAGCCATGCCCACAGACCAGCAGTAAAAATGTTTGAATCCCACCACTGGGATTCTTGTTTTTCTGATGGTAAGAATAGGAAACAGTGAATGGCAATGACTAAGACTGCAATAAACTCTCATTTTGTTGGCTTTTCCAATTGCACCCTGATGCATTTCTTTGGGATTGAAATGCTCAGAACAGTGCTCTTTCATTACTGTTAGCAACTCTGGGTTCAGAACCAGTGTCACAATTCTGGTTCCATAACCAGGGTTAGCAAATAAATGCGGAATAGTGTAATTCACCGGACAGTAAGGAGATACGTTGCTGTAAACCACAAACAAACTCTAAAACAGTGATAGTAAGAAAATAAATAGTCTTTACTTTGTCGCAACTAAAATACTTCTTCCGACTATCTTCTCTAACAATGATAACAGTCCTACATCAAACAGAGTTTATCTTACAGTGATGCAAACAAAACCTCCTCCTTCTTCTTCAGCGGCAATCAGGAAAAACACAGGATCACAAGGAATCGAACAGGGATTGAACAGGGAATGAGCTTGTGATTCTGAGCTTTCTTTATAGTAGAACTGTATAATTACAGCCAATAAGATTATAAGTCAGTTCTTAAAGCTACACAATTCCTTAAGAACATAGGCTCATATATATTGCCAACCCAATATAAGGCTGAATATCCTAACAATTACCATTTTATATTCTAATTATGCTTTCCCTCTGCATTTATTGATTAAACTTTGGGTTTTGAGCTGTCCCTTTTTGAGGTGGAAAAGTGTGATTTAAAAGCCCTGTTGATTTTGATATCGTTAATAATAAACCGGTTTGCCAATAGGACGTAGGACTGGATAGATTTCTTCTCTCTCCCTCCTGCAACCCCCCTCCCATCCTGGAAGAAGCTAGAGTTTTATTACATGTTGCATTCAACCTCATTAAAAGAGAATTCATTCCACAAGTGATGCTTACAAGAAGCAAAAATACCACTTCAGAAGAGCTATGAAAACCAGGGTCATAAATACTTCGGCAGCCTCACGGCAGCCAATTCTTAGTGTCTCTTCTGGAAAAAAAAAACACCACTGGTTTTTCTTCGGTTTTATCAAAAACTACCAAGTATAAATGCTTTTGAGAAGCGGAGATTAATTCCTTCTTCCAGACGGATAAAGATTGTAGTCAAATTCTATCAGACCTGTTTTGCTCGCGGCAAGTCAGTTTTAAATATAATTTTGAAGCCATTCGCCAAGCAGATGGTATGAAAGGCATATCAGTAAAACATTTCGTGTAATTTTGTTGTTAGGTTAAAATTCACAACCTCATAAACCGCGCACAAGTTTGGTGCTAAAGTGTCGTCGGTGATTTTATACTTTTCTTTAAATAACCGCAAGCTGCGTATGGGGTTTTTTCCCAACTTGAATCAAAACGACAGACTGGAAATAAAACACCTACACAGTCCGGTAAAGGTCAGAGAATGGAGCGTAGTCACAGCAGGTCTAATTGTTCTTGACTGAGTTAGTTTGAATACCGCAGATGTTCGTGAGGAGAAGGTTGTTTCCAGAGATTTAGGAGAATGAAAAAAAGAAAAGAAAAAACAAGAAAAGGAAGAGGGGGAATGTTTAACCAAACATTTTGAAGAACGAACATTGATACCTCTGCAGAGTTTGGCAATGAATAGGATTCTGCTAATATTCCCTTCCAAAACCATATATCATGAGAACTTCAACAACTTCAGAATGGTTGCACAATTGGCAACTCCAAACCTCAACCAACAACTGCTCCGTCTTACACATTGGCAACAAAAATCAGAACAGCTGGGGGGATACAACCTTGCAGATGACCCTCTGTCAAGGACCTAGGACTACTTATCTCAAACGATATAAGCCCCAGAGCTCACTATAACAGCATTGCCCAAAAGGCATTGCTTTTAACCTAATTGTTAACCTAATTTTGAAAAGCTTCTTCTCTGGTAACATTGTAATAATAATAATAATAATTTAATTTATAGACCGCTCCCTCTCCCCGGGGGGACTCGGAGCGGTGCACAGGGAAGTTAAAAATACAATAAATATACATAAATAACTAAAAGGCAAATTAAACAATTATCCCTGCGCTAAAATTCCCAATTTAATTACTAAAATCCCATGATAAAAGAGACTACTGCAAACCAGGGCATTCCACACCTTTGCCAGACCAATTCTCGAGTACAGCTGGTCTGCCTGGAATCCATGCTGTATATCGGACATTAATATGATCGAGCGGGTCCAGAGGTATTTCACGAGAAGAGTCCTCCACTCCTCTGCTCACAATAAAATCCCTGATGCCACCAGGCTTGAAATTTTGGGCTTTGACAGCCTGGAACTATACCGCCTATGGTCTGACCTAAGCACAGTGCACAAAATTGTCTGCTACAACATCCTACCTGTCAACGACCACTTCAGCTTCAACCTCAATAATACACGGGCAAACAATTGATACAAACTCAAGGTAAACAGCTCCAAACCCAGTTGCAGAAAGTACAACTTCAGCAATGGAGTGGTCAACGCCTGGAATGTTCTACCTGACCCTGTTGTTACAGCCTCTCCACACACACACACACCAGCCCGAGGCCCTCCGGAGGTTTCAGGAGCTTCCCTGAAACCTCCAGAGCGTGAAAAAACAGCCCTATGGGCAAACTGGAAGTTTGAGAATGGACTTCCGGTTTGCTCGTAGGGCTAGTTTTCGCTTTCCGGAGCCTTCAGGGAAGCCTACGGAAGGCTCCGGAAGCCAAAAAAACAGCCCTACGAGGAAACTGGAAGTCACTTCCAGTTTGGCTGTAGTGTCATTTTGTGCCCTCCGGAGCCTTCAGGAGCCTTCAAGGAGGCTTCCCTGAAGGCTCCGGAAGGCAAAAACACAGCCCTACGAGGAAACTGGAAGTCACTTCCGGTTTGGCTGTAGTGCCATTTCTTGCCCTCCGGAGCCTTCAGCAGGCTTCCCTGAAGGCTCCGGAAGGCAAAATATGGCCCTACGGCCAAACCGGAAGTGACTTCCAATTTGGCCGTAGGGTTGTTTTTCGCCCTCCGGAGCCTTCAAGGAAGCCTCCGGAGGGTGAAAAATGGCCTCAAAAGAAGGCCAGAGTCAACTGGCCAGTATGGGTATGTGCGCTGGAGCTGAGAGGGCAACGCCTGGCGTGCCCTCATAAATGGCTCCGCATGCCATCTATGGCACCATATCATTCTGGACAAACGGCTGTCCAATCTCTTCTTAAAAACCTTTCAACTATGCAGGACCCACAACTTTCAGAAATAAGCTGTTACCCTCATCAAAAGGCAAGGGAATTCACACCCACGTCTCTCGGCCACCTTGTTACTCCTTAAATTAATTCCCTTTCATCAAGCTGAATGAAGACAACCTGGGAAGAAATGTGGGGAAATTTCGATGCCCCGACCCTAGCTGTGCATTTCAAAGAAGATTCAGTGTTGTCTTTTTGCCAGTTCAGTGATTTAACTCCGAGGGGCCAGGCAAAAGACTCTCAGACATAAAGAATGGAAAGATATCCCAGCCACTTTTATAGGCATTCCAGCGCAATCTCTCCCAAGAACAAATCTGGGATGATGCTCACACCGAGGTGGAGAGGCGGTTGAAATAAAGACGGTTAATGTTGTTAAACTTGCATTCTGGAATTTTATTTTATTTCATTTTTTCTTTCAATCAGGCCTGCCCCTCACCCCGCCGACATTTTGAAGCCTGATGAACTGGAATGGAGTCACTTCTCTGTGTTTGTTTGAAGCTCTGTGTGAGCGATCACAGATCTAGGGATTTTAAGAGTCTCTTTGCTGGAGGGTTGAATTCCTGTAATTTAAGCCCTGCATAGCAGACAATCAGTATCTTTCAAGTGAACTGTTTCCTTGTCATTAAGACTTGACATTTTCAGTACATGGTGGCAGCTTCGCTGCAATAAACCTTCCCTTGGGGACATGCTGGCTCCATTCTCAGACATGAATACCAGGAAGGGAGGGCATATGAAAAAAAGGAGAGGAGAAATTATTCTCCGTCAAGATAGCCACGGGAAGGGGGAGGGCGGGAAATAAGGAGGCAGAATCTGACAACGGTTTCTGGTTTGCAAGACAAGGTGGAGAGGCTGAAATTAAAAACAGGAAAAGCCCCCAGGCTAATTCGCTGTTGCTTGTCCAAGCCAGAAACCTATCCGTTTGTTTCAGTTATTTATTTATTTTCCAAATATATATATATACCGTATGTATATGAGTCTAACTGCAGATGTGTATATAAGTACGATACGGTACTGATCAGTGGTGGGTTTCTGCAGGCTCGCACCTACTCGCGAGAGCCGGATGGTGAAATTTAGAGAGCCGGTGAAAGGGGGTTCCACCGGTGGACCCAGAAGTAAGTCTGGCCTGCCGCTGCCGGTAACCCAATGGGAAGGAAAGAAAAGGAAGGCAGAAAGTAAGAAAGGAAAGGAAAGGGAAGGAAGGAAAGAAAGAAAGAAAGAAAGAAAGAGAGAGACGGAGAGAGAGAGAGAAAGAAAGAAAGAAAGAAAGAAGGAAAGAAAGAAAGAAAGAAAGAAAGAAAGAAAGAAAGAAAGAAAGAAAGAAAGAAAGAAAGAAGAAAGAAAGAAAGAAAGAAAGAAAGAAAGAAAGAAAGAAAGAAAGAAAGAAAGAAAGAAAGAAAGAGAATTTATCATCACAATTGAGCCCAAAATTTTGGTTGCTAAGCAAGAGCGTTGTTAAATGAGTTTCACCACATTTTACAAGATGGCCACTCCCACCCTGTCACATGACTGCCAAACCACGCCCACAAAATAGGCCACACCTAGAGAGTAGGTTCTAAAAAAATTTGAAACCCACCACTGGTACTGATGAATTGAAGACTTTGATGAGTGCCAGGAGGAGGGGCTCTGAAATTAAACTTTAAAAACATCGTTGCCATGCAAGAACGAGCCCAGAGGGACAATTGCATCTCCTAAAGAATCATCTCAGCATAAAGGTGGCCCTGTTTTTTCAGAAGAGTCGTCTTAAAAGAAGGATGCATCTTGGAAGAGTCATTAGATTGGGTAGGCCCAATGAGCTCCTCAGCCTTGTATCATAGCTACAGAACACAAAACAACAGGGCTGGAAGGGATCTTGGAGGTCTTCCAGTCCATCCTTCTGCACAAGCAGGAGATTCTATACCACTGATGGCGTACCTTTTAGGCACAGCGTGCCCAAACTGGAAGACCAGCTGGCTGGTGTGCATGGGCACCTCAGAAACTTGATGATCAGCTGGCTGAGCTGGGGCCATGGTGTGCTTGTGCCCACAGAGAGGGCTCCGTGCGCCACCTCTGGCACACGTGTCATAGGATCGCCATCACGGTTCTGTACCATTCTGGACAAATGACTGTCCACTATCTTGTATAAAACACTGGAAACCTTTTGTGATGTAGAATAATATAGAGTAAAAGAGGGAAGGAAGGGATCCTGGAGGTATACAGATCTCTGCTCAGACAAGATCTTACTAGGGCTGCTGGGGGTTCGCAGGGATTTGGGAGAAGCTCTAGCTAAGATTCTGTGCAGTTCAGAGAACCCCAAATCCCACTCCTGGCTGGCCTTGCCCTGCCCAGCCCACCCCTCCCAAAAGGCCCCACATGGCCCGTTTTGGATGTAGGTAAGTTCAGGGCGCACATGGAGGCTCAAGGAGGATGAAAAATGGGCCTATTGGAAGTTCAGGAAGGCTGGGAACTGGCCTGTTTCGCATCCCCAAGGGGCCTCTAGAGCCTGGGAAGGCCATTTTCACCTTCCTGGAGGCTTGAGGAAAGCCTCTGGAGCCTGGGGAGGGCACAAATCCCAGTCCAACCATGGTGTAGGTGTCAAGAAGCCTAACGATGCCTGCTTCATAATAAATGACCCGATATTATGATACAAAAAGCAGTGATTTATTAACAGTTTCATTAGGCATTCCTCATTAGGCGTTTCTTGTTTGCAGCCATTTTTTTTGCTTTCTTTATCTACTTCTGAACTTTGCCCACATTACTGTCTTCCCTTCAGCCTTCGTCATAAATCACAGCCAATGAGAGATGGTAGTTTAGACATGCACATTCAGTGGCCAGCTTGAGATTCCTTTTTGACCACAGGTATGTTTGGAATTCCCCCCTCTCTCTATGGCAGTTTGATAGTATTCATAGAGATGCTTCACAAACTGACCGTAGGAGGATGACTAGGCCATGGTCACCATGGCCACACCCACCTAGCAACTGGTCAGAGAACCCCTTACTAAAATTTTTGAATCCCACTCCTGCTTATACCATTTTGGACAAATGGCTGTCCAGTCTCTTCTTGAAAACCTCCAGTGGTGGATCACCTGCCTCTTCTGGATATAAGCCATTCCATTGATTGATTGTTCTCACTGCCAGGAAATGTCTCTTTCGTTCTAGTTTGGATCTCTCTTTAAAGGTCTTCCACCTGATACTTCCCATCCTGCCCTCAGATGCTTTGATGAGTAAGTCAAGACCTTCTTCTTTGTCATAGCCCCTCAAGAATTGAAAGACTGCTATCATGTCACCCCAATCCTTCTCTTTGTTAGACTAGACATACCCAGTTCCCTCAACCATTCATCATACACCTTAGCCTCCAGTCCCCTGACCAGTTGCCATTGTATCTTCCCTAGATTTGTAGTACCAAAATTGGGTGGCCGTTTACATCCAAATTCAAATTACAAATTAAATGTATATGTGTATTTAAACCTTTTGTCCCTGGTCTTCCTCCACCTTCTCTTTACACTGCCCAGTTTCTGGTCGACATTTGGGGCTCAGGACCCTGGACAGTACCCCAGAGTTCAAGGGAGCTGGTTGAATTTTTTAAATGGAATTTGAGTTAATGTCAGGGTTCCAAGTAAGACCCCCAATGAAAGAAAACTCTGAGTCTTGAGTTTCCTCAAAGTTTCATTTTATTAGAGATGTCATGTTGGCACATCTGGGAAAACCCAAATCTGAAATCGTCCAGGTTTTCCCCACCCAAACGAAAGTCCACGTCCCTGCCCAGCACCCACATGTCCATCCCATGGCCCAATCAAGCACCATCCAAAACTGGAGATGCCTCCCAGTCACACCACTCCAGGTGCAGGTCAAGATGTCCTTGACTCTCTGAGAAAGGAATGTTATTTTGACTATGTATCTCCCATACTCCACATAATCCCTCCTCCCAGTTTCCCACAGCATTGAATGTGGCAGGCCTGAAGGCCCAAATCAAAAGACACTTTTATTTGCAACCATAGGTTTTAGCAAAATTAATACAATTACAGCAATCCTTAGTTCCATACATCCCAACTCATATTAACAGCACTATTTCTCAGAATATGCTTTTATATCTTCCTTGCGGCCATTGCAAATTGATAAATTTAATTAATCGTATAGTTTAATAGTTGCAGCCCAAGCCAACAGGTTGATTTTGAGAAGGGAAGCAAGTGAAGGGACTTGCTTCGTGCTAGGATGGGAAACCATCTGAAAATCCAAGGATGGAGACTAGACTAAGGGATAATAAAACATTTCACAAAGGAAGATAATGGTAAATCCTAGTTGTATTGTTGCTATGGAAAGTATAGGACTTGTTCATGATGTTGGAGGAGTCAATCCAGTGATGGTGGGCTACAGATGATGGGCATTTTCACCTCTGAAGCCACAGTTGCTGATGAAATGCCAGGGTATCCAATAGTATCACCACAACCTATTCTCCTGAAAGCGCATCACCATAAGAGATTTTCTCTTTGGAAATCATCATTGTTTGTGGGGCTGCCACAAAGAAGAGGGAGCAAAGCTATTCTCCAAAGCACCTGAGGGCAGGACAAGAAGCAGAGGTTGGAAACTAATCAAGGAGAGAAGAAGCAACTTAGAACTAAGGAGAAAATTACTGACAGTTAGAACAATTAGTCAGTGGAACAACTTGCCTCCAGAAGTTGTGAATGTTCCAATACTGGAAGTTCTTAAGATGTTGGATAACCATTTGTCTGAAGTGGTGTAGGGTATCCTGCCTAAGCAGGTGGTTGGACTAGAAGACCTCCAAGCTCCAAGAAGCAAGCTGTTCCACTGATGAATTGTTCTCACTGTCACAAAATAGAATAGAATAACGATAGTTGGAAGGGACCTTAAAGGTCTTCTAGTCCAACCCCCTGCTTAGGTAGGAAACCCAATACCTTTTCAGACAAATGGCTATCCAACATCTTAAGGAATTTTCAAGTGTTGGGGCATTCACAACTTCTGGAGGCAAGTTGTTCCACTGATTAATTGTTCTAACTGTCAGGAAATTTCTCCTTAATTCTTGGTTGCTTCTCTCCTTGATTAGTTTCCACCCATTGCTTCTTGTTCTGCCCTCAGGTGCTTTGGAGAATAGTTTGACTCCCTCTTTGTGGCAGCCTCTGAGATACTGGAACACTGCTATCGTGTCTCCCCTAGTCCTTCTTTTCATTGAACTAGACATACCCAGTTCCTGCAACCGTTCTTCATGTTTTAGTCTCCAGTCCCCTAATCCTCTTTGTTGCTCTTCTGTGCACTCTTTCCAGAGTCTCAACATCTTTTTAAAATCGTGGCGACCAAAACTGGATGCCTTATTCCAAGTGTGGCCTTACCAAGGCCTTATAAAGTGGTATTAACACTTCACGTGGTCTTGAGTCTATCCCTCTGTTGATGCAGCCTAGAGCTGTGTTGGCTTTTTTGGCAGCTGCTGCACATGGCTGGCTCATATTTAAATGGTTGTCCACTAGGATTCCAAGATCCCTCTCACAGTTGCTACTATTGAGCCAGGTGCTACCTATCCTGTACATGTGCATCTGGTTTTTAACTCTGCAAGACTTTCCTGATCTAAACCTTCTCTCAGTTTATTTATTTATTTTATTTTATTTATTTAAATTTATATCCCGCCCTTCTCCACGAAGGACCCAGGGCGGCGCACAGGAAAATTTAAAAACATACAAAATACAATAAATATAATTTAAAAAACTATTAAATAACCTATCCTGCGCTAAAACCAAATTTTAAAAACCCAATTTAAAACTACCTAAAAGTCCCCATGGGAGGTTAGGCTAGGCCGGCTTGTTGAAACAAATATGTCTTAAGACATTGGCGGAAGAGGCGGAGGTCGGTGATGGTACGTAATTCAGGGGGTAGGTCATTCCAAAGGGCTGGGCCCGCCACAGAGAAGGCTCTTCCCCTGGGTGTCGCCAGTCGGCATTGTCCGGCCGACGGCACCCTGAGAAGGCCCTCTCTGTGGGAGCGTATCGGTCTAAGGGATGTATGGGGCAGGAGGCGGTCTCGCATATAACTAGGCCCCGAGCCATGGAGCGCTTTAAAGATAGTTGTCAGAACCTTGAAGCGCACTCGAAAAACCACAGGAAGCCAATGCAGCTCGCGCAGGATCGGTGTTATGTGGGAGCATCTAGTGGCTCCCATAATCACCCGCGCGGCTGCGTTTTGGACTAGCTGTAGCTTTCGAGTGCACCTCAAGGGAAGCCCCATGTAGAGAGCATTACAGTAGTCGAGTCGGGACGTCACGAGAGCTTGAGTGACTGTGCGAAGGGCAGCCCGGTCCAGTAAGGGGCGCAATTGGCGCATCAGGCGTACCTGATGAAACGCCCCCCTGGCCACGGCCGCCACATGGTCCTCCATGGACAGCCGGGAATCCAGGAGGACACCCAAATTGCGCGCCCTCTCCACTGTTTCATGCAGTGTATTTTAAATGATTCAATGTTGGTACTTTTTTTTTTCATTGTCGTGGCCTTGGCCTACTTAACCATTGGTTTAATTTGCTGTATTACATCCTTGGAAGATGCTATATGGAAACTGGTACAACCATGGATTAAATTAACATCTAAAGCAGTGGTGGGTTTCTGCAGGCTCGCACCTACTCGCGAGAGCCGGTTGTTGAAATTTAGAGAACCAGTGAGAGGGGGTTCCACTGGCGTACCTGGAAGTAAATCTGGCCCGCCGCTGCCAGTGACCCAACAGGAAGGAAAGGAAGAAAGGAAGGAAGGAAGGAAAGAAAGAAAGAAAGAAAGAAAGAAAGAAAGAAAGAAAGAAAGAAAGAAAGAAAGAAAGAAAGAAAGAATTTATCATCACAATTGAGTCCAACATTTTGGTTGCTAAGCAAGAGCGTTGTTAAATGAGTTTCACCACATTTTAAAAGGTGGCCGCTCCCACCCTGTCACATGACTGCCAAGCCACGCCCACAAAATAGGCCACACCTACAGAGTAGGTTCTAAAAAAATTTGAAACCCACCACTGATCTAAAGCTTCAACAGAAGGGGTCAAAAGCTCAAGATGATGGCTATGATCATATCATCCAAGCCTGTTGCACTTTCAAATATGGTGAATCTACATTTATCTGTGACTGGAAATCCCGTATAGATTATTATTATTTTTTTGCTAAAAAAAAAAGAGAAAAAAAATGCACTTGTGATTTATGGGTGTGAAGATTAAAAAGAGTAGGAAGAAGATTATGATGTCACCTTAGAGACAAAGGGTAAAATATAAATATCCACTGTCAAAAAGATGGAAAGCCACAAATTTATAATCTTTTCTTTTTCTTTCTATTTCTTTTTTCTACAGTTAGGCCTCGACTTACGATTACAAGTGAGTCCAGAAGTGACCCTGCTCAGAGGGACATTTTTAAGAGCGTCTTGCCCCATTTTATGATTTTTCTTGCTATGGTTGTTAAGTGAATTACTGCAGTTGTCCAATTAGTGACACGGTTGTTTTCAATCTGGTTTTCCCATTGACTTTGCTTGTCAGAATGGGACAAAGGGGATTACATCACCCTGAGATACAGCCACGGTCATAAATATGAGTCGGTTGGCAAGAATGTTAATTTTGATCACGTTACACGGTTGTTAAGTGTGAAAAACGGTCATAAGTCACTTTTTTCTGACTGTTATTAGCTAGATTTTAATTAGGGGGATTTTACACTATTTTAGCACAGGGTATGGGTTTAATAGTTTTTTTTTTAAAAAAATGTATTTTTGTATATTTGTATTGTTTTTAAATTCCCTGTGCGCTGCCCTGGGTCCTTTTAGGAGAAGGTGTGGGGCAGTGGTGGGTTTCTGCAGGCTCGCACCTACTCGCGAGAGCCGGTTGGTGAAATTTAGAGAACCGGTGAGAGGGGGTTCCACCGGCGTACCTGGAAGTAAATCTGGCCCGCCGCTGCCAGTGACCCATCGGGAACGAAAGGGAAGGGAAGGGAAGGGAGGAAGGAAGGAAGGAAAGAAAGAAAGAAAGAAAGAAAGAAAGAAAGAAAGAAAGAAAGAAAGAAAGAAAGAAAGAAAGAAAGAAAGAAAGAAAGAAAGAAAGAAAGAAAGAAAGAATTTATCATCACAATTGAGTCCAAAATTTTGGTTGCTAAGCAAGAGCGTTGTTAAATGAGTTTCACCACATTTTAAAAGGAGGCTACTCCCACCCTGTCACATGACTGCCAAGCCACGCCCAGAAAATAGGCCACACCTAGAGAGTAGGTTCTAAAAATTTTGAAACCCACCACTGGTGCGGGGTATAAATTCGAATAAATTAAATTAAATTAAATTAAATTTTTCTGTTGCTGTTGTATCTTTGAACAGTTCCTAAATGACATTTGGTCTGGATATCCCCACCCACACCCTTATAAATTAATATCTGGGCAATGCCGGGTTTTCAGCTCGTCTCTAATAAAATGGAACTTTGAGGAAACTCCAACCTCAGAGTCTCCTTTCGTTGGGGGTGTTACTTGGAACCTCAACACAAAAAACACATGTAGGAGAGAGAATACATCAGGATTTTCTGGAACAGGTTTGTAATCACTGTGTAGTTAAATTAAGAAATGTGTTATACTGGCTGCCAATTAGCTCAATTAAAGGGAGCATACGAGACAGTCCTTAGGGAAGAGATTTCCCCGGTTGAGCGGAGCCTAGTCTTGGGAAAGAAAGAAAAAAAGAGAGAGCAATTCCCTAACCATGAAAGATTACGAAAGGAAGCGAAAGGAAGATAGGCAAAGACGAGAATGGACAGATTTTGATTTAACAAAATTGGAAGGTGAACTTACGGAACACGATGATGGCTGCGGAATGAATATTATTAAGATGAAGGCCTAGCCAGAGATGCTTTGACAAAATGAAATATCCCGGGAGCTGTTTTTGCAAGTGGATTTAAACCATTTTATTCCTTGTGCGGGAAAACAATGCGATGGGCTGAAATATTTCTTGCAAGGAGGCCGAGCACAGATTCACACTTTTAAAACAAAAAAAAAACCTGGTGCTTCCACCCCACCCACTCACCTTTTGACAAGTCAGCATCCATTTTCGAAAGCTTGCTTATACTGTACTCATACTTTATTTTTTAATTTTAATTTTTTAAATGCAAATAATGCAAACATAGTAAATACAAAAAAGGAAGAAAAAAGAAAAAGGAAAAAAAACAAATATTACAGTGCACCCCCCACCTCATGGAGACCTCCCCCCCTTATATTTCTTCATCGATAAAAAACTATACAATATATTCCAATTGTGCCCTTATCCCCTCCAAAGCAACATATATTCTTGAGTACGTTTATTCCCTTTGACTTCCACCAACACTGATCTTATAAAATCCCCCCATATTTTATTATAATGGTTTGCTTTGATCATCTTTTTTTTAAATTTAATTTCAGGTGTTAATTTTACCTTTGTTGCCATACTCCAAATTTCATTATACCACTCATTTCTTTGAATATCCCAATTCCATCCCCAATATTCACTAATCTAGCGGCCAATAGGGACCTGATGACTCAGTGGCCGCCCTGGGTCCTTGGGGAGAAGGGCGGGATATAAATGTGATTAAAATAAAATAAAAAATTATGTGGCTAAGACCCCGGGCTTGTTGATCAGAGAGGTCGGCAGTTCAGCGGTTTGAATCCCTAGCGCTACGTAACGGAGCGAGCTCCCGTGACTTGTCCCAGCTTCTGCCAACCTAGCAGTTCGAAAACATGTAAAAAATGCAAGTAGAAAAATAGGAACCACCTTTGGTGGGAAGGGAACAGCGTTCCATGCGCCTGCGGAGTTCAGAAACTGCCTCTCCAGTTAACTCTTATTACATTGTAACAGCAAGGCGAAGTGCCCATTGACACGAGTGACATTGAGTCAACCATGCCCACCCAGTCACATGATCACTGAGCCACGCCTACCCAGCTGGTCATTAGGGCAGAGAACCGGTTGTTAAATTATTTGAATCCTACCACTGCCCCTACTCCATTAAACGTTGTCAGCTTGTGGGATTAAGGAATCTTACCTTGACTTTCATAGGCCCTGCCTCCTGGAGCAACATCCCCAGAGAGTAATGGTGGAATTTCTTCTCCAAGTCTTTTAAAGAGATGACTTTTTTCCAGATCTGGGGTCAAGGCATTTTTGCAGACCCTGCCAAATCTTTTTTTTTGAAGAGCATGGCTTCCGTTTTGTCGGTTTCTTTAATTATGTATTTTAAACCACTGGAAGTTGCCCAAAGCCTTTTTTTTTTTGGAGCTGGGCAGCTTCAAAACCCAGTCAATTAATTGTTAATTGGTTAACCCAGGAAGTTAATTCATTAATTTTTAATTAATGGAGTCACCAAGAGTCGAGCGCGGTTCAAATGAGATTTTAATATATTTCAGAATAGAAATATTTCAACAATTAGAAATTTCCCATCATACATCACCCCTGATTTGCAATCCTTCTTTTCATTCCATTCCATTCTTTTTGTTCTGTTCCTAGTTCTGTTCTGTTCTGTTCCATTCCATTCTGATCTCTATTCTGATTCCTATTCTATTCCATTCCATTCCATTCCTATTCTATTCTAGAAAATAGGAGCAGGAAAGTGTGCTGGATGTATTTAACTGTGAGTCTGGTGAGATTTGAACTACTTGAATTGGGTAGAGTCAGCCTTCTATACTGCATTCTAACCATTGGCAAGAAAGAAAGGGGAGAGGAAGGAAGGAAGGAAGGAAGGAAGGAAGGAAGGAAGGAAGGAAGGAAGGAAGGAAGGAAGGAAGGAATTTGTTTTTGGTAAGGAAGGGAGGGAGGGAACAATGGAGGAAGGAAGGAAGGAAGGAAGGAAGGAAGGAAGGAAGGAAGGAAGGAAGGAAGGAAGGAAGGTCCGTAGCAATATCACTTAGATATATATGTATACTGCTCCACAGTGCTTTACAGCCCCCTCTAAGCAGTTTACAGAGTCAGCCTATTGCTCCCAACAATCTGGATCTTCATTTTACCCACCTTGGAAGGAGGGAAGGCTGAGTCAACCTTGAGCCTGGTGAGATTCGAACTGCCAAATTGCAGTCAGCAGAAGTAGCCCGCAGGACTGCATTCCAACCACTCCTCGCCCTGGTGAGGCATCCACTCAAAGAGAAAGTGCAAGAACATTATACACGTCCACCTACAACATTTCGTCATCCTCCCACTCTAACGAATTTGCCCACAAAATGTAGGAGAACTTTGCCTGGAAAGCCTGCAATACGGGAGCATGATGCGCACAGCCTGATCTCATAAGCCACATTGGTTTATGAGAGCAGCCCGACATTGTATTTATATATTACGCTAGGCTAACAATGTTATGAATGGATTGTCATCTCCCCATACAGAATGCATCAGATCCTTTTCTCTTTCTGAGGCTCTGGATTTGATCTCCAAGGAGCAGCGATCAGATTGCAGTGAGAGTTAAGCAGCATTTAGAGTGGCCCCCATGAGCAAATCTATCCAGGTGCTTTTTCCTTTGACAGCACAGGACTGGATGCCTTTTTAGAAATGCTCTGAATTATTTTCCCTTTCAGCCAGGATAATAGGACTTCTAGATCAGCATAAAATATCTAATATTCAACTCTGCAGCAGTGATGACTTGAGCTACTCTGGAAATACTTGTGTTTTAAACTTTAAAAAGCAAAGGGGGAGAGGACAGAGCAAGAGAGCAAGACAGAGAGGTGGAGAGAGAGAGAAAGAGAGGGAGAGCCAAAGAGAGGCGGGAGAGAGAGAGAGAGAGAGAGAGGGAGAGCAAAAGAGAGTGAGAGAAAGTGTGTGTGTGTGTGTGAGAGAGAGAGAGAGAGCAAAAGAGAGAATGAAAAGTGAGAGAGCAAGAGAGGGAGCGAAAGATCAGCATAAAATATCTAATATTCAACTCTGCAGCAGTGATGACTTGAGCTCCTTTGGAAATACTTGTGTTTTAAACTTTAAAAAGCAAAGGGTGGGGAGAGAGAGGGAGAGACAAAGAGAGGGAGGCTGAGAGAGCAAAAAAGTGTGAGAGTGAGACTGAGAGGCAGAGAGAGCAGGGGAGAGAATGTGTGTGTGTGTGTGTGTGTGTGTGTGTGAGAGAGAGAGAGAGAGAGAGAGAGAGAGAGAGAGAGAGAGAGAGAGAGAATGAAAAGTGAGAGAAAGAGAGAAGAAAAAGCAGAATGGGACCATTCTCTTCCTGCCAAGCCCCGCGCCTATTTCCCCCCCAGGTTTCCGCCCCCAGCCATTAACCTCTGCCATCTCGCCTCTGCTATTAAGACCTTAGCTGTTCGTGCAGGCCAATGGGACCCTGCCTCTTTAGTCCTACACCCTTCCTCATGGGCTTTCGGCAGAAACTCTCTTCACCCTGGGCTTTTGATTGGCTGGCAGTGAACTGTCACCTGAGCCCAAAAGCCCAGGGTGAACAGAATTTCTGTCCAAAGCCCATGAGGAAGAGTGGCTTTCCGGGTGCGCTTCAAGGTGCTTGTAACCACCTTCAAAGCGCTCCATGGCACGGGGCCTGGCTACTTGCAAAACCGCCTCCTGCTACCAAATACCTCCCACCGTCCAGTTCGCTCCCACAGATTAGGCCTCCTCAGGGTGCCGTCGGCCAAACAATGCCGCCTGGCGACCCCCAGGAGGAGAGCCTTCTCTGTGGCAGCTCCTGCCCTCTGGAATGACCTACCCCCCCGACCTACGTACGATCACCGACCTGCGCCTCTTCCGTCGAGCTCTGAACACATACTTATTCCGTGAGGCCGGCCTGGTTTAGTAGCTTTTAATTTGGTCATTTTAAATTGGTTTTAATTCATATTTTAAATTGGTTTCATTTAACTCAAATTTTTAGAACGGGCCCTAATTTAATTTAATATTATTTTAGAATGTCGTATGTATTGATGTTTTTATATGCTTTTACTGATGCCTGTTCACCGCCCTGAGTCCCGCAAGGGAGAAGGGCGGTATATAAATTTAATAAACCGTTAAACCGTGTAGGACTAAAGAGGCAGGGTCCCATTGGCCGGCATGAACAGCTAGGGTCTTAACAGCAGAGGCGAGATGGCAGAGGTTAATGGCTGGGGGCAGAAACCTGGGGGCGAAATAGGCACGGCTAAGGGCAGGTGGAGAACAGTCCTAGAGCTAAGAAAAAAGGAGAGCAAGTGAGAGAGAAAAGAAGCAGCTATAGAAAATATTGGCTTCTTCTTTCCAAGTTACAACTGGTTTTCAGGAAAGTTACATCTACTCATTGAGAAGTGCTTGTGGAGGGTGGGGACAAAAGACAACGCAGGTGTCATGACAGTGCCATCATTTCCCCCCCCCCCTCTATAATATACTACAACACCCTCATTTTTCCATCATAATCCTTAGGACACTTTTTGCTTCTAGCTCTGCTGACATTTGCCAGTTAGCTATAATAGATGTTAGCCTAACAGATCTACATTTTTACAATTTCCCTACCTGTGTAGTAATGGCAAATGGTATTATGGAGGGGGTGGCCCTGGCAGCACTGATGCATTCCTTCCACCCCATTAGCCTTTAATTTTTGAAGCCCCATATGACTTGGCTTTATAGGTAGTCCTTAACTTATGACTGATTGCTTGGAAACTGAAGTTATGACAAACCTTCACAGGGCTACTGTCCAGAATACGGCCGTGCGGGTAATTATGGGTATCTCCAGGTACTCCCACGTAACACCGCTCCTGCGCGAGCTGCACTGGCTACCTGTGGCCTTTCGGGTGCGCTTCAAGGTGTTGATTACCATCTTTAAAGCGCTCCATGGCACGGGTCCTAGCTATCTGCGTGATCGTATCCTACCACACACATCCCTTCGACTGATTCGCTCACACAGAGAGGGACTTCTCCAGGTGCCGTCCTCCTGGCAATGCCAACAGGCGGCTCCCAGGGGAAGGTCCTTCTCTGTGGCGGGCCCAACCCTCTGGAATGACCTACCCCCCGAGCTTAGATCTACTACGGACCTCCGCTCCTTCCGTCAACAATTAAAGACCCATCTTTTCCAGCAGGCCGGCCTGGCCTAACCTAATCTACCGTATCAGCCTAGTTGTAGTAAATATTACCTAATCGGGTTTTTACGTTATAAATTTAAACGAGATATTTTAACACAGGGTAAAACATTGAATTTAGTTTTATTATTTATAATTGTTATATATGTATATGCTCTTAAATTCTTGTACACCGCCTTGAGTCTCTTCGGAGAGAGGGGGCGGTCAATAAATCCAAATAAATAAATAAATACTGATGGCCTGAGGTCTGGATTCAAACTTTTGATAGTCTCTCCCCCCCTCCCTCCCTCTCTCTTTCTCTCTCTCTCTCTTTCCTTTCTTTCTCTCTCTCTTTCCTGTCTCTCTCTTTCCTTTCTCTTTTTCCTTTCTATCTCCCTCCCTCCCCCTCTCTTTCTTTCTCTCCCTTCCTCTCTCCCATCTGTCTCTCTTTCCTTTCTGTCTCTTTTTCCTTTCTCTCTCTCTTTCCTTTCTCTTTTTCCTTTCTATCTCCCTCCCTCCCCCTCTCTTTCTTTCTCTCCCTTCCTCTCTCCCATCTGTCTCTCTTTCCTTTCTGTCTCTTTTTCCTTTCTCTCTCTCTTTCCTTTCTCTTTCTTTTTCTTTTCTCTCTTTTTCCTTTCTCCCCCCCCTCCCTCCCCCATCTATCTCTCTTTCCTTTCTGTCTCTTTTTTCTTTCTCTCTTTCCTTTCTCTCTCTTTTTCATCTCTCTCTCTCTCACACACACACACAAACACATATTTTAAAAGTAATGAAGTGATATCATAGCTGTTCAATTGAGGCTTAGCTGAAGAAAGAGACCCAGGTTTTAGAATGGCTATAAAGACTACTGAACAAATACAAGCCACGGGCAAAATTCAATTGGAAGTGGCAATAGTGTTTGATTATCACTGTTATTACAATTTCACTGAATTTTTAAAAGATCAAGGCCTTTTCAGAAGCCCCAATTATCTGCGTCAAAAGCAATGCTTTAGTGAAATACCACTGGGGTGAATTAGAAGGGCCTTCTCAGAGTCCCAGTTTCTCTATAGCTCTAAAGCTAGAATCTGTAAAAAAAAAATGTTAAAAAATAGTTTCTTTGCAGTGGGAAAAGACGTGCAATATAAAAACCAGATTATCTTTGGAGATAGTGAGCTTTCATGGAATTTTGAAATATGGGCAGATTGAAAAAAAACAACCCTCTTTCTCTCAGGATTCCATCCACCAACTCAGGAGGCGCCATCTGCCCAAGAAGCTGCTGATTCAGTTTTACAGAGGAATTGTTGAGTCTGTCGTCTGCATCTCCATAACTGCCTGGTTTGGCTCTGCAACCCAACAAGACAGACACGGACTTCAGAGGATAATTAGAACTGCAGAAAAAACAATGGCTACCAACCTGCCTTTCATTGAGGACCTGGACGCTGCACGAGTCAAAAAGAGGGCCGGGAAAATATCTACAGACCCCTCACATCCTGGACATGAATTGTTTCAACTTCTATCCTCAAAACGATGCTGTAGGGCTCTGCACACTAGAACAACTAGACACAAAGACAGTTGTTTCCCCGAAGGCCATCACTCTGCTAAAGAACGAATTCCCTCAAAACTGTCAAATTATTTACTAAGACTGTATTACTATTCTTCTGCTCATCCTTCCTAGTACCTATCTCTTCCCAGTTATGACTACAGCCATGTTTTATTTATTTTATTATTTATTTTATTATTCACATTTGTAACCCGCACCCATCTCACCACAAAGGGACTCGGGGCGGCGAACAGAGATTTAAAATAAATATACATAAATACAAAATATTATTAAATAATAACTAAATTAAATCAATACCCTGCTTAAAATAAGTTTACATTTAAAACCCATAAATTAAAATTTTCATTTGTTATAAAAACAATGGGTGTGGAGTAGATCATGGCTAGGCCGGCCAGATGAAAATCATAAGTTTTTAAGTGGCGGCGAAACAAGCAGAGGTCTGTGACGGAACGGAGATCGGGAGGTAGGCCATTCCAGAGGGTAGGGCCCACCACAGAGAAGGCCCTTCCCCTGGGAGCTGCCAACTGGCATTGTCCGGTCGACGGCACCCAAAGAAGACCCTCTCCCTGGGAGCGAGTCGGTCGAAGGGATGTATGTTGCTTGTACCTTTACAATTTATATTGTTTGATTTGTTTCCTAGGATAATTTGATTGCTTATTAATAACCTTGACTATCACTAAGTGTGGTATCTTTTTATTCTTGATGAATGTATGTTATTTCCCTTATGTACACTGAGAGCAATCTGCACCTTGTGTGTCCAATCACACTTGGCCAATCAAGAATTCTATTCTGTTCTGTTCTGTTCAATTCCATTCCATTTCAGCGAACTGTCAATTGATTTGTAGCCTATTGCTAAACTCCTGAAGTCGGACTGGTTCTTCTTTAGATGCTTCCAGATCAAATACAGTTTCATTTGAGTGGGTCTTCTTGTACAGGTTTTTCATACAACATTCCTTCCAGCATTTATTTCTAAATAAAAAGTAAGCTTTTGCAGAAAGTTAGCACCCAGCCCTCTCCTAGAAGAATGAAACATTTTGAGAAATATTAAAAAGGCAGAATATTATATTTTCCTGACCCAGAGAGATACATATTAAATTTATAAGAAGGTCCACGAGGGAAGAACTACTGAGAGCGCAAAGAGGGGGCCCTTTGATGTATCAGCAAAACGAGATGGCCATATTAAAGCAGATCCCAAAGAAAATAAGAGATATAAGAAGGAATTATTCCTTCTTAACTTAAAAATTATTCAAAAAGGGGGTGTGGTTCAAGTGGTTGATGCCTGAAGGGATGCTGGTATTCTGGGAGGGAGGAAGAGTTAGAATCAAAACAGTTGAAGAGGCGCATAATTTTCTTAAAAAACACTCCTCAATCCTGGATGACGATGAGATGGGAACGGGAGGGGCCACGGGTCCGCCTGCTGGTGGGGGGGAGGAGGAAGAGACTATAGCAAAGAGGCTCAGATCGCAAAAATAATTTGTTATATTTTCTTTTTTATGATGGTAATTCCTGTACGGATGTCAATAGAATAAAGTAATTGAATGCATAAAATAATATGAAAATTTATGATTTTAAAATGTATGTACCCCTTCCTTTTAATAATTTCTTTTTAATGAAATATGTACGAAGACTCGGAGGCGGTCATCAAACCCGATGTGGAAGCTCCAAATATTATCTAATACCTTATTTACCCCTTTCCTGATATAAATTGTTGATGAGAAATGGGGAAACATGTTTTTTTTAGAAGCAGAAAGCAGATTCTCTCTCAATAGCCCCCATCTTTCTTAATAGCCCTCAGCAGATGTCAGCGCTTAAGAGATAAAGAGATAGATAACTCTATTCATAAGCAAATACCCTCACCCAAGATCCGACACAGGAAAAAGCCATTAAGCCACAACAGGAATTGCCCAACGCCTCTTCATTGCATCACCTTCAGAAACCTCCACCAAACGTAGCTCAGATAAATTCCTAGGATTTGTACTTTGCCTATGGAGACAGCTATGACCCCTGCGTAACCCCTACATTGCCCCACATATGCACACAACTTTTAAAAAATGTAGGCATGCTTGAAATCCAGGCAGGAGAGGAACATCATGGCTTCAAAAGTAAGCAGCCCTTTTTCGTGTTAATAATAATAATAATAATAATAATTTAATTTATATCCCGCTCTCTCTCCCCGAGGGGACTCGAGGCGGGGCACAGGCAATTAAAAATACAAATAAACACAGACAAGTACAAAATACAGAATTAAAAATAAATTAAATAAATCCTGCGCTAAAACCTATAAACTAAAAATTACCCCTAAAAAACCCTAACCTAAAAAGAGACTACCCAAGGCCGGCCAGACGAAAAAAGTGAGTCTTTAATTTTAAGCGGAAGGAGCGGAGGTCCGTAGTTGTCCTGATATCGGGGGGAAGGTCATTCCAGAGGGCTGGGCCCGCCACAGAGAAGGCCCTTCCCCTGGGCGTCGCCCGCTGACAAAGTCTAGTGGACGGCACCCGGAGAAGTCCCTCTCTGTGGGAGCGAATCGGCCGTGAGGATGTATGGGGCAGGATCCGATCCCTATTTTTGTGTTGACAAAAATAGGATTGCCAAGATGATCGTCAATGTCCGATGACAGACATGGCAGAAGAAGAAGAAGAAGAAGGAGAAGGAGAAGGAGAAGGAGAAGGAGAAGGAGAAGAAGAAGAAGAAGAAGAAGAAGAAGAAGAAGAAGAAGAAGAAGAAGAAGAAGAAGAAGAAGAAGAAGAAGAAGAAGAAGAAGAAGACTAATGAAAAGAAGGACTAGGGGAAATAGAATAGCAGTATTCTAATATTTGAGGGGCTCCTACAAAGATGAGGAGATCAAATTATTTTCCAAAGGACCAAAAGACAAAACAAGAAACAATCGTTGGAAACAGATCAAAGAGAGATTCTACCTAGAAATAAGGAGAAATTTCCTAACCGTGAGAACAATCAACCCAAGGAACCGAAGTTGCCTTCAGAGGTTGTGGGAGCTTCATCCCTGGAAGCTTTCAAAAAGAGACTGGACTACCACCTGCCAGAAATGGGGTAGAGTCTCCTGCTTGAGCAAGGGGTTGGACTAGATGACCTACAAGATCCCTTCCAACTCTGTTAAACTCATCAAAGAGAGAAGCAACCTAGAACTAAGGAGAAATTTGCTAACAGTGAGAGCAATCAATCAATGGAACAGCTCGCCTTCAAAAGTTATGGGTGCTGTATCACTGGAAATTTTAAAGAAGAGACTAGACAATTGTTTCCCTGGTATAGGTCTCCTGCTCCAGCCAGATTGGATTCTTTTTAATCTTTTTTTCAGTTTGAAATCGTATTTCTTTGATTAATAGCTGACTGTCTGATTCACAGTCATCGCCCAGCAGGGTTTTGCAAGTCAGCAGAGAATTCCTCCATCTGCTGCCTATATAAAATGTAAACTATTTGGTTACAGCATTGTCCTTTTTGTCTGAAATTGTGCATCAGTAACAGACCGCTCCGAGTCCCCTTGGGGAGAGGGAGCGGTCTAGAAATTAAATTATCTATCTTATCTAGACAATCATAAGTCCATCAGCTGTTGCCCTGCATCCCAACAGGTTCCTACTCCATTATTTTCCAATAGTGTTCAGCCTTCCAACTTCGAATTGATGCCACTGATGATCACTAGAACATCCTTCTGTGATGCTTGATCTATTACTTGTTATAATCTTCCATAGAACCCAATAACCTCTTCTTCAGGATCTATTATGGTGCATACACCTGAATAATTGTGAAACTGATTAGCTCGTCCTGAATTCTAAATTATTATGTCACTGACAGGATTAAGTCCCATTACACATGCAGTGATGGGGTTTGAGATGATCTTATTCTTTAGGTGAGGATATTTTGAATTTATTTTATTGGAAATATTCTCTTCCTGTCCATTTTAGTTTATTTATTCCAAGGGAACCTAGTTTTGCGAAGCTTCTTCTCTGGTAACATTGTACTGCAAACTAGGGCATACAAAACCTTTGCCAGACCAATCCTCGAGTACAGCTGGTCTACCTGGAATCCACACTGTATATCAGACATTAATATGATCTAGCGCAGGGGTCCTCAACCCCCGGGCTGCGGACAGGTGCCGGTCCATGGCTTGATAGGAACCGGGCCGCAGTGAGCAACTCTTAGAAAGGACCGGAGAGGAGGAGGAGGGAGGAGGGGGCAGCCCCCTGGGCAGAGTGCACACCAAGCGCAGGTGTGGCCGCTTGCACCATTGGGGCCCCGAGAGGGGCGAGTGAGCCGATTCACCCCCCCACGCACGCATGCGCCGCCTGTTCCTCCTCCCCCCTGCTCCCCCTCTATGCTGGCCGAGCCATGGCCACCGGTCCGCAGAATTTTTTTAACATGAAACCGGTCCCTGGTGCCAAAAAGGTTGGGGACCCCTGATCTAGCAGATCCAGAGGTATTTCATAAGAAGAGTACTCCACTCCTCTGCTCACAATAGAATCCCACCAGGCTGAAAACCTTGGGCTTAGACCAGGGGTCTCCAACCTTTGCAACTTTAAGTCTGAAGGACTTCAGCTCCCAGAATTCTGGCTGGAGAAGTCTGGGAGCTGAAGTCCTTCAGACTTAAAAGTTGCAAAGGTTGGAGACCCCTGGTTTAGACAACCTGGAACTATGCCACCTACAGTTTGACAAGCACAGTACACAAAATTGTCTGCTACAACATCCTACCTGTCAACGACTACTTCAACTTCAAGTATAACTTCAATAATACACGGGCAAACAATCGATACAAACTCAAGGTAAACAGCTCCACACTTGTTAGCAGAAAATACGACTTCAGCAACAGAGAGGTCAATGCCTGGGATGCTCTACCTGACTCTGTTGTTACATCCTCAAACCCCCCACAGCTTCAACCTCAAACTGTCTACCGTGGACCTCACCCCATTCCTAAGAGGTCCATAAAGGGGACGTGCATAAACGCACCAGCATGCCTTCCATCCCTGTCCTACCGTCCCCATTTATTTGAATTCATTTGTTAATGTCCATGTTTATACTTATACCTGTTATCTTGTACATGTTTGACTAAATCAATCAATGAATCAATCAATCAATCAATTAATTAATAAGAAAAACTCTACTTCAACAATATCCAGCTTTCCTTATACCGTGTCTTCATCCTCATATTTTTAGTGCATTTTGGAGCTTGGTTTCAAAAAGCAATCACATTCTAAAAGGTTTTCACCCAGTTCAAAGTGAAGTATGGTGACATAATAGCAGCCGCCCAATATTTGAGGGGCTGTCACTCCGTTTCAATATAAGCCAGCTGTGGGCTGCAGCTGCCAAAAAGAGCCAATACAGTTCTAAGCTGCATCAACAGAAGATGGCCTCAAGAGCATATAAAGTGATAGTACTGCTTTGTACTTCACTATGGGACGCGGTGGCTTAGTGGCTAAGCACCACATAAGCAAGTTAGCTCCCGTTACGTGTCCTAACTTCTTGCCGACCCAGCAGTTCGAAAGCATGTACAAATGCAAGTAGAAAATAGGGACCAATAGGAGAAGTAACAGAGAACTAAGGAAAAAATTCCTGACAGTTAGAACAATTAATCAGTGGAACAACTTGCCTTCAGAGGCTGTGAATGCTCCAACACTGGAAGTTTTTAAGATGTTGAATATCCGTTCGTGTGAAGTGGTGTAGGGTTTCCTGCCTAAGTGGGGGGTTGGACTAGAAGACCTCCAAGGTCCCTTCCAACTCTGTTATTCTATTCTATTCTATTCTATTCTATTCTATTCTATTCTATTCTACATTCCCATTCTACATTCTATTCTATTCTATTCTGTTCTGTTCTATTCTATTCTATTCTACATTCCCATTCTACATTCCCATTCCTATTCTATTCTATTCTATTTTTTCTACATTCCCATTCTACATTCCCTATTCTATTCTATTCTACATTCCCATTCTACATTCTATTCTATTCTATTCTATTCTATTCTATTCTATTCTATTCTATTCTACATTCCCATTCTACATTCCCATTCTACATTCCCATTCTACATTCTATTCTATTCTACATTCCCATTCTACATTCCCTATTCTATTCTATTCTATTCTATTCTATTCTACATTCCCATTCTAGATTCCCATTCTACATTCTATTCTATTCTATTCTATTCTGTTCTGTTCTGTTCTATTCTATTCTACATTCCCATTCTACATTCCCATTCCTATTCTATTCTATTCTATTCTATTCTACATTCCCATTCTACATTCCCTATTCTATTCTATTCTACATTCCCATTCTACATTCCCATTCTACATTCTATTCTATTCTATTCTATTCTATTCTATTCTATTCTACATTCCCATTCTACATTCCCATTCTACATTCCCATTCTACATTCTATTCTATTCTACATTCCCATTCTACATTCCCTATTCTATTCTATTCTATTCTATTCTATTCTATTCTACATTCCCATTCTAGATTCCCATTCTACATTCTATTCTATTCTATTCTATTCTGTTCTGTTCTGTTCTATTCTATTCTACATTCCCATTCTACATTCCCATTCCTATTCTATTCTATTCTATTCTATTCTATTCTATTCTATTCTATTCTATTCTACATTCCCATTCTACATTCCCATTCTACATTCCCTATTCTATTTTATTCTACATTCCCATTCTACATTCCCATTCTACATTCTATTCTATTCTATTCTATTCTATTCTACATTCCCATTCTACATTCCCATTCTACATTCTATTCTATTCTACATTCCCATTCTACATTCCCTATTCTATTCTATTCTATTCTATTCTATTCTACATTCCCATTCCCATTCCCATTCCTATTCCTATTCCTATTCTATTCTATTCTATTCTATTCTATTCTATTCTATTCTACATTCCCATTCTACATTCCCATTCTACATTCTATTCTATTCTATTCTATTCTATTCTATTCTATTCTATTCTATTCTATTCTATTCTATTCTATTCTACATTCCCATTCTACATTCCCATTCTACATTCCCATTCCCATTCTAAATTCTATTCTATTCTATTCTATTCATAACCCCAAATTAATGACCCAATTTCATTCACTTTTGTGGGCTCCCTTTTAATCAGACGTCTGGTGTATAGATATCGGAAGGGAGAATTGTATGCCTACATGTCTGATATGAAGAGAAGAGAAGGAAACAAATCGAAAGCACAAACAGCAATCCAGAAAGCCCTTATGAAGACACAGCTGGAGAGTGTCCTTGCGTTTGTATTTTTCTGTGAAAAGGTTGGGTTGAAAAAAAGACAGGTTTGGGTAAACTAGACAGAAGAATAAATGCCAATTTTCTTGCATCATTTTTTTTTTTAACCACACCGTGAAACTGCAATTTATCAGGATGATTTATCACTAAATACATGCAGACTAGAGAAAGAGGTGCTACTGGTAGATCTATGCATCCTTAGATTAAGAATAAAATGAAATCCCTGATATTTCTTTATGGGATACAATCGGAAGCCAATTGGCGATGTCCTTTGTATGCTTTCAACCACCTGAGATTATCTTAATATTTCTGTGATCTTGCAATATTTTTGACCGGTTTGTTTTGTCTGCAAATGCCTGAGAGGTAATTACTTCTGGTGTCCAACATATGACAAGATTCATCACGCACTTTTGATCTATTGACCCTTTTAACCGTAGAGGTTTTTTAGAGCTGGCACATACCATCCGAAGCAATAAATCACTGGACAGGAAGGAAATGTCAAATTACAATAAAAGAACCGAGCACTCTCTGATCCTGAGGAGCTGAAGAGATAGGGCGATCAACCGTTCCTTGACCCAGAACATTTCATGAAGGAGGAGGAGAAGATACTACGACACTTGAGATCTGGGGTGGGCGACATGCCCAGGGAGACCTCTGTGGAATCCAGCATTCTATCGAGTACCCCCCACCTCACATTTTGTAAATATTTAAGTATAGCTTTTCATGTGACAACACTGAAGAAATGACACTTGGCTACAATGTAAAGTAGTAGGTATGCAACTGGTATAACAGTGTAAATGTGGCGTCCCCTCAAAATAGCGCAATACAGAGACATTAATGTCTGAACTGCTGGCAACAAAAGTGACTGCACCCCTAAGTGAATGTCCAAATGGGGGCCAAAGTGTCAGTATTTTGTACGCCCACCATTATTTTCGAGGACTGCCTTAACCCTCTTGGGCATAGAGCTCACCAGAGGTTCACAGGTTGCCACTGGAGTCCTCTTCCACTCCTCCACGATGACCTCACAGAGCTGGTAGATCAGTGGTGGGTTTCAAACTTTTTAGAACCTACTCTGTAGGTGTGGCCTGTTTTGTGGGCGTGGCTTGGCAGTCATGTGACAGGGTGGGAGTGGCCACCTTTTAAAATGTGGTGAAACTCATTTAACAACGCTCTTGCTTAGCAACCAAAATTTTGGACTCAATTGTGATGATAAATTCTTTCTTTCTTTCTTTCTTTCTTTCTTTCTTTCTTTCTTTCTTTCTTTCTTTCTTTCTTTCTTTCTTTCTTTCTTTCTTTCTTTCTTTCCTTTCTTCCTTTCCTTTCCTTCCCATTGGGTCACTGGCAGCGGCAGGCCAGATTTACTTCCAGGTACACCGGTGGAACCCCCTCTCACCGGTTCTCTAAATTTCACCAACCGGCTCTCGCAAGTAGGTGCGAGCCTGCAGAAACCCACCACTGTGGTAGATGTTAGAGACCTTCCACACCTCCATCTCCCATTTCAGGATGCCCCACAGATGCTCAATAGGGTTTAGGTCTGGAGACACACTTGGACAGTCCTTCACCTTTACCTCCAGCTTCGTTAGCAAGCAGTGTTATTTTGAGGGGACAGCACTTTTACACTGTTATACAAGCTGTATACTCACTACTTTACATGGTAGCCAAGTGTCATTTCTTTAGTGTTGTCACATGAAAAGATATACTGTATTTTTTGGAGTATAAGACGCACCTTTTTCTCCCTAGAAGAGTGTGGAAATGTTGGTGCATCTTATGCACTGAAAAATGGAGGGGGTTTTGCCTTCCCTCAGCACCTAGCAGTCCTCTGCAGGCTTCAGCAGGGCTGGAGCAAGGCAAAAATGCGCCCGTTTTTGCAAAAAAAAACGGGCTGTTTTTCACAAAAATGGAGGCTTTTTTGCCTTTCCTCAGCCCCCAGCAGCCCCTTGCAGGCATCAGATGGGCTGGGGCAAGGCAAAACCTTTTTTTTCTTACTTACCTCTTCAAACACTTTGTGCATCTTATAGTCTGAAAAATATGGTACTTAATTATTTACAAAATGTGAGGGGGAGTGTCCCCACTTCTGTGATATATTGTACATGCCTTTTTATAGACAAAAATTGAAGATCGAAATCATCTCAACATTTACAGATTACAGATTAACAGAGTTGGAAGGGACCTTGCAGGTCATCTAGTCCAAACCCCTGCCCAAGCAGGAGACCCTACATCTGCCTCTACCTAGGATTGAACTCACGACCTCCTGATTGGGAGGCGAGAGCTCCATCTCTATACTAGCATCCATTTGAAATGATTCTACTATATCTAAACCAGGGGAGTCAAACTCAAGGCCCACAGGGTGCTTAGATCTGGCCCATGGGGCCACCCTGGAAATAGTGAGGGCCCGACCCACGGTGCCTCTAGCAGCAAAAATGTCTTTGCTGGCAGAGAGTTGCAGGAAGCCATCACAGCTGAAAATGGAGCTCGAGAGGGCTGTGCGTGGCCCTCCCGGGCTCCGTTTTTGCTGGCAGATGGTTGCAAAAGGCTGTTGAAGCCAGAAATGGAGCTTGTGATCCCGTGTTCTCTAGTAGAACACTTGGGCCACCAAAGGTGTCCCAAACACAAGTGATGTGGAGCTGGCCACACCCACACTGGCCATGCTCCCAACGGCCCTTCGAGGTCAAACACAACCCTGATGCGTCCCTCAATGACATTGAGTTTTCCACCCATGATCTAGACACTTCAACTTGTTGAAGTATCAAGTTAGTCAATCATAATTGTACTAACAATAATGTACCCCTGACCCGCGCCCCGATGGAGGACCTCGTGGCCACGAATACTGCGGCCACGGGAGCCTTGGATCGGGTCGCGCCCTTGCGGCCTCTCTTGCGGCGGCGAACCACCCTGGCCCCTTGGTTTACCGAGGAGCTGAGGGTGATGAAACGCCGCAAGAGATGCCTAGAGAGAAGATGGAGGTCTACTCGATCTGAATCTGACCGGACACAGGTAAGAGCCCATTTACGAACTTACATTGTGGCGCTGAGAGTGGCCAAACGCCATCATTGTGCTACTCTCATAGCATCCGCAGACAACCGCCCTGCCGCCCTGTTTAGGGTGACCCGCTCCCTACTTCAACAGAGGGTGCGGGAAGCCCCGCTACAGGGTAGAGCAGAGGAATTTGTGACTTTTCTGCAGGAGAAAATCGCTCAGATACAGAACGAGCTAGCCCCCTTATATAAACAGCAATTGAATAATATATGAGTCAGACCTTCTACCTCTTCAGCTCCACAGATACATATACATTCATTGTATGGGATGGGATGGAATCTCCCAACTCTAACCATTGCAAGCTCATCATCTCCTAGTGGTTGGCTCAAAGCTCCCCAGGCAGCTTTGGTGTCTTAAAGTGGAATTAGAACTCACAGTCTCCTGTTTTCTAGGCTGGTGCCTTAACCACCAGACCAAACTGGGTCTTAATCGCAATCATAAATCATAGGGATGCTTGAGCCTGAGGACTGTGTAGTCTCTTGGTAACCAAAGCCTGATGAATTCATTGATTGATTAATTGTAGAAGGCAAAACACCTGACTAAAGAGTAAACATTACCTATTTTTAATTAACATAAATGAAGTGAAATATACTTTTTGGGAACCTAGGGCCTTGAGCACATCATTCAAAGATTAGCTGTAGCCTTTAGCCCAAAACATTGCACTCCCTATTAATCACTGTACTCAATAGGTATGCATACTATAGATGGATAAAAATAATATGTTTCTACACAAGAGATTTCACTAAGCAGTTCTTTTTCCTTTTAATAACTCCGTAATCCCTTAATTCGGGATAGAGACAGTACAACTGAATGGAGCTGAGAATTTACTGGCCAGGTGCCCTTCCTGATGCCTATGCTGCGTTAGCAACAGATATTTTGTCTTTGCACCCTGAGATAGAGAAAAATCTGTTCCTGCCTAGAATTGAACTCCCAACTGAAGGTATAGAGGTAAAAGCTACGAAAAGACATGTGTATTATCTCAGTAGCTGGCTACCTTGAATACCTACGAGTTCACATAATTAGCAGAACCAGATGTGGGAAGAGAGGAAAAGGTTATGTACAGACATGTGCAAACTGCCATGTTCTCAGTAGCCCTTTGTCTTTCAACCCATTATCTCACCCAGCAGAGACAGGCCGTCTTGGGAAGTGAGATTTAACCTTGGCCTGGATAGCTTTCTGGATTCACAAAGGAAGGGAGTAAAACAAAGAACAACACAGTTGCTATATCTGTGCTCTATTTTGCTTTGCTTGTAAAAACTGTATAAAAAGCCAAATAAACTCTGCGTAAGGAGCCAGACATTTTGGGCACAAACTGCTGTGATGGATTTCTGAAGCCTACACCCAACCTTCAGCATGAGAGGCAAGCGTTTTCACCTCTTGGCTACCACACACCACTCAGATTTCACTAAAGAGTAAACCAGCAACAATACCAAGGCAATTGAGAATTATGGATTGCAACTGGTGAAAGATGGGTTATCATTGATGCCCCCTTGCTCTCTTTCTCCCTACAGCAAGACACGTCTCAAAGTTTCAATCATGAAGAGTTAAGAACACAAGAGCAGGGGGCGTGGTGGCTCAGTGGCTAAGACGCTGAGCTTGTAGATCAGAAAGGTTGGCAGTTCAGCGGTTTGAATCCTTATCGCCGCGTAACGGAGTGAGCTCCCATTACTTGTCCCAGCTTCTGCCAACTTAGCAGTTCGAAAGCAGGTAAAAAATGCAAGTAGAAAAATAGGAACTGCGTTTGGTGAGAAGGTAACAATGTTCTGTGCACCTTTGGTGTTTAGTCACGCCGGCCACATGACCACGGAGATGTCTTCGGATAGCGCTGGCTCTTCGGCTTTGAAACTAAGATGAGCACCGTCCCCTAGAGTCGGGAACGACTAGCACATATGTGCGAGGGGAACCTTTATGTTTAACTATCAGGGACCTAAAGAAGCTTGGTCGGGGTGGATGGAAAGGGCATGTCTTATGCCTCCTGCCAAATTGATTCCCTGCAATATATATATATATATAGCTATTAATTTGTAGAAAGCCTCCCTATCATTCTGTCTGGGTGTATTTTATACAGGAACATGCCCTCACAAATCTTCCATTTGTATATTTTGAACCACATTGTCGTTGCACGCTTATTATTTTCATAGGTGTTAATGCTCGCTTTGTTCTTTCCCCTTTGCTGTGGGGGGAAAATATAATTTAAATCACTTCTACCTCTGTGCCACTTTTATAAGGCATTAAAGAATACAAGGATCCCCGATGTACTTAATTTTTTAAAATTCATTTTACTTCTATCCTGGCTGGGGAAAGAGTCAAATTTTTAAATGCAAGATGACATATGGCTGTTCATTATTTATACATTCTGTAGCAGACTATAAATTTTACTTTGGATGGATATCAAAGCTCCGGTGCTATTCCAGTTACAAACACATAAATCATAGTTATGGTTATTAGTCTAAATGCAATGCCACCCAAATTCTCGATCAAAACCCTTAAAAATACTTTAAAATTGATGGCTGCTCTGTAACGTATGCCTGATTTTATTAAATAAGTCCATTATTACGGAGAGCTTTGAACTATTATATTTTTAGCTGGTTATAAAAAAAAAAAGTTAAGATTGAACAGGAGTAGAAAGTTGTAGCTGGGGACTAGCTTAGACGCAGAAAGGAAATGAGATGGATGCAACAGCTCTCGCATTGAGCCCGATATTATAAAAATAGAAATGCAAGATAAAAACTCCAATCATCTGGCAGCAAATATGGACCATCGACCTCCTGCCCCAAGACACACAGTAACTGTGGTTGCTCGTCACACAGACAGTAGCAAGTGTAGGCAGTACTTATTACAAGTCGTCTTCAACGTATGAACACAATTGAGTTCAAAATCGATGTTGTTAAGGGAGAAATTTACCCTATATTATGACCTTTTCTTGCCCCGCATGTTAAATGAATCACTGGCGTTCTTAAATGAGTAACCCAGTTGTTAAATGAATCTAGTTTCCAAAGACACCTGAACTTTTTTTTTTGGAAGATGTTTCACTTCTCACCCAAGAAGCTTCATCAGTTCTGGCAGGATGGTGGGAGCGATAGAAGAATGAGTTCTGATAGGATGGGGGGGAGTTTGGAAGGATCATATTTCTTTGCAGTCATCTGCATAGCCCGTAATTTAAAAAAAAAATATTTGTGTTCTATCTTTCTTTATTATTTAACTAGCCGATAACCCAGCATTGCCCGGGTATTTAGTTATAGGGGGGGAAATATCCGGACCAAACATAATTTCTAATATTGGATTTTCCCCCTTACCAGAGGGAGCCCACTTGTGGAGTAATGTGACGACGTTACCATGGTTGTAAAAGCCATTTTACGGTAGTACAATAGAAGCCATTTTAAGGCACAACAGGCTGTATCTTACAGAACTTTAATCCAAAATGCGCACTATCACTGTCAAAACTACTGTGACTTGACACTATAGATATAATTCAGTCCTTTTCATTTTAGTGGCCCAGGCGTTCCAGAGTTATGCTGGAACACACCCACACCCACCCACACACTGAGGGGTGTTAGGGGTGTCTTACTCCCACAGTATTTGTTTCCAAAGAGTAAGTCATATGTGTACCAAGTTTGGTTGGAATTGCTCGAGGCGTTCCAGAGTTATGCTGGAAAACACACACACACACACACACACACAGCCATTTATATATATATATATATACCGCCCTGGGTCCTAACAAGGTGAAGGGCGGGGTATAAATTTAATAAAATAAAAATAAATAAATAAATATAGATTATGTATTGTGAAATTATTGTGAAATGGAGCAGTTTGGTAAGATAATAGTCTGAAACAGTTTGGAAGCAGTTTCAACATTTCGATTATTTCAGAATTTGTGCAGACTTTGGATCTGATAGATGCCACCTTGAATTTTCCCCAGGATCACAACTCTGTAAAGTATTCCGGTTTGCTTTTGTAGAGTTCTCTTTGAAGAAACTCTCAAGACTGTGACTGACATCCAATCTGGGCTGAAGAAAAATCAGAACTGGACTGGGAAAATAAATTTTAAAAAACCCACTTCAGGGAGAGCAAACTATTTTCCAGGGCGAGCCAAAAACCTTGAGGAAAACAAGTGCATTCTTGAGGAGATGTTTGAATCAACTCCAGCGGTACGATTTTTGCCGAGTTCGTAGTAGGATGGTACGATATCATCCAAGCATGATTTGTGTGATAATGCCTCCGAGTTTGAAGCCGAGGTATTTAGGTTTGCACTTTGTGTGACTTTCGTTGAACTATGAAAGATGATTATGACTGGAATTCAAAAAGGAGGGAAAATCAGGGCGAGCGAGCGAGCGAGAAGCATTTGCTCAGTATTAAAAGTTTTATGGTTTGATGTTAATTTTGGCTCTTTCAGTTCCAGCTAAATAAGATCACGGTTAACATTTGCAAGTCTAATTCGACAAGAGAGAAAGCAACGGGTCTCTGGAGCCCAATCAAGCATCTGAGGAGGAACTTCAAAGGGATCGCCAAGTTAGAGACTTCCAAATTCAATAGGAACACTAGGCTTGGTGAGTGGAGAGAAAGCTCACATTAGAAACCTAGGGCTTTGTACTTCTCCGTAGATTATTATTATTCTTTGCTCTGAAAATCACAGATATTTATGGAACCTGCCTTCTTCCAAGTCACATTTTTGTCCTTCTTTCATAAGAAAGGTCTCTTATGGGCAACATTATCAGCTCATCATCAGCTCCAGAACTGGGAGGGGCGTAGGGGGAGGGAAATCCCCATCAGTTAATCTGAGACTTTAATAGATTTAACAGATTAACAGAGCTGGAAAGCACCATTTGTTCGACTAGATGAGTCATCTAGTCCAACCCCCCACCATTTCTGACAAATGGCAGTCCAGTCTCTTCTTGAAAGTCTCCAGTGATGAAGCTCTCACAACTTCTGAAGGCAACTTCTGTTCCATGGGCTGATTGTTTTCACTGTCAGAAAATGTCTCCATATTTGCAGGTTGAATCTCTCCTGGGTGAGTTTCCATCCATTATTCCTTGTCTGGCCTTTGGAAAATAGCTTGACCTGCTCCTATCTGGAGCAGCCCCTCAAACTCAAGATGTTTCTTACCCATTATGTTCCAGAACTGAACTATCTACCTACCTATCATCTACCTACGTACCTACCTACCTATCATCTATCTATCTATCCATCCATCTATCCATCCATCTATCCATCCATCTATCCATCATCTATCCATAACATCCATCCATCCATCCATCATTCAGCCACCTATTGCACAAGAAATGATTCTGTGCAGCACACAACAAAAAACAATAAATATGTCAAAGAATATGTCTCTTTAAAAAAAAGGACACAGAAGAGGCTCCTCCCAGCTTGATGCCATTTGCAAATTTGATGAGTGGGCCTTCAATCCCTTCATTCAGATCATTTATGATGACATTGAAGAGATGTGGGCCAAAGACAGAACTTTGAGGTTCCCTACTGCCTTTCTTCCTTTTGTCCCTTCCCTCTTTCCTTTCTTCCTTCCTTATCAAAAACAATTTCCTTCCTTCCTACCCTTCCTCCCTTCCTTCCATCCAACCTTCCTTCAATCCTTCCTTCCTTCCTTCCCGCCTTCCCTCCCTCTCTTCCTTCTTTATCAAAAACAAATTCCTTCCTTCCTTCCATCCTTCCTTCCATCCATCCATTCCTTCCTTCCCTCTCTTCCTTCTTTATCAAAAACAAATTTCTTCCTTCCTACCCTCCCTCCCTCCCTGCTTTCCTTCCTTCCTTATCAAAAACAAATGCCTCCCTCCCTCCCTTTCTTGTTAGATCTATTAGATACGACAGAACTTTATATTTTCAATTTTGATAGTCCAGCTGTATTTTCCATGGTTGAGTTATACGCAACCTTTTTCAGGGGATCTGATGTGATCAGATATTAGCATTTACAGATCATACAGCCAGGGGTCTTGGAAGGAATCTCCGAGCAGTGCAGGAATCCAAATTTAAGCATCCCTGACAGCCCCAGTTGCACACAGCCTGTGAAGAAGGTGTGTTCATCACTCCCCTAAGAAATTGGTTTTGCTTTCAAGCTGCTGTTATCATTAAAAAAAATTTCTCCCCCTAATATTCAGCCAGAATCTGCCTTGCTATAACTTACAAATCATTCTTCCCAGTGCCCAGGTGCTCTGAGACAATTGATGTTGTGGTCTTCTTCGGTGTGACACTTTTTCAGCTCCTTGGAAAAAAAACATTCTGTATTAGACTTCAGACCTTTTCTCTCTCAAGGCTAAACGTACTGAGTTCTACTAGTGAGCACAACCTGTTTTGTTATCAACAGAAAGAGGGGGGGGGGAATTCCCATCCCGCTTCAAATATTCTACTGGAACATTTCAAATCACTTGTCTTGCCACCAAACAAATACTGTAAGCTTGCTATAATTTAAAAAGCAGGATCTGAGCGGTGAAGACAACGTTGCAATCCTCACTCCACCCAAGAAAGGAAAATAGCAATAGCACTTAGACTTATCTACCGCTTTACAGTGCTTTACAGCCCTCTGTAAGCAGTTTACAGAATCAGCCTCTTGCCCCCAACAACTGGGTTCTCATTTTACCCATCTCAGAAGAATGAAAGGCTGAGTCAACTTTGAGCCTGGTGAGATTTGAACTACTGACAGTGGGCAGAGTCAGCCTTCTATACTGCATTCTAACCACTGGCGAGGAAGGAAGAGAAGGAGGGAGGGAGGGAGGAAAGGAAGAAGGAAGGAAGGAAGGAAGGAAGGAAGGAAGGAAGGAAGGAAGGAAGGGCAATAGCAATAGCTCTTACTTATGCTTCTCGGTGCCTTACAGCCCTCTCTAAGGAGTTTACAGCCTCTAGCCCCCAACAATCTGGGTCCTTATTTTACCCACCTCGGAAGGATGGAAGGCTGAGTCAACCTTGAGCCTGGTGGGATTTGAACTACCGATTGTGGGCAGAGTCAGCCTTCTATACTGCATTCTAACCACTGGCAAGGAAGGAAGGAAGGAAGGAAGGAAGGAAGGAAGGAAGGAAGGAAGGAAGGAAGGAAGGACCATAGCAATAGCACTTCAGACTTATATACCACTTCACAATGCTTTTACAGCCCTTGCTAAGCGGTTTACAGAGTCAGCCTCTTGCCCCCAACAATTTGGGTCCTCATTTTACCCACCTCGGAAGGATGGAAGGCTGAGTTCAACCTGGAGCCTGGTGAGATTCGAACTGCGAAATGGCAGGCAGCTGGCAGTCAGCAGAAATAGCCTGCAGTACTGCACTCTAACCACTGAGCCACCGTGGTTCATAATGAAAGAAAGCATATCCTTGCCTATTCATACATTGATCTGCCACTGCGAGTAATTACTTGTCTCTTGTGCTTTCACTTGCAAAATATTGAATATCTTCACAGAAGGAATCCTAACCCAATCTTAGTATCTTGGAGTTTCCCTCTCTGTTCTTCCCTGTTCTGGGATCAGCCTCTATGCTCCTTCAAATCTTACATCTATATTCCAAAGGTTCTTTTCCAAAAAGTCACTGGACTTTCTTGTTTGTTTTGGTTTTTTCTTGAAAGAAGTTTCACTTCTTATCCAAGAAGCTTTTTCATTACTGACTTCAGCTTGGTGTTCTGGTTTACCAAGTACGCAGGAATGGAGGACATGGGATGTTCAGGTCCCCCTGTTCAATGATTGATCAATAAACTCTTGCTTCAGACAGAACTGAAGAAGCTTCTTGGATGAGAAGCAAAGCCCCTTCAAAGAAAAGAAAAGGAATTTCAGAATAGAATGGAATGGAATGGAACAGAACAGAATTAGAATGGAATGGAATGGAATGGAATGGAATAGAATAGAATAGAATAGAATAGAATAGAATAGAATAGAATAGAATAGAATAGAATAGGAATTAGAATGGAATGGAATGGAATGGAATGGAATAGAAATTAGAATGGGAATTAGAATGGGAATGTAGAATATAATAGAATAGAAAAAGGAATAGAATGGAAGGGAATGGAAGGGAAGGGAAGGGAAGGGAAGGGAAGGGAAGGGAAGGGAAGAGAAGAGAAGAGAAGAGAAGAGAAGAGAAGAGAAGAGAAGAGAAGAGAAGAGGAGAGAAGAGAGATGGGGAGAGAAGAGAGGAGAGGAGACACTAGCAGGACATTTCTCCTTAGTTCTAAGTTGCTTCTCTCCTTGATTAGTTTCCACCCATTGCTTCTTGTTCTGCCCTCAGGTGCTTTGGAGAATAGCTTGACTCCCTCTTCTTTGTGGCAGCCCCTGAGATATTGGAAGACTGACATATTGGAATGGTTCCAGGTCACCAACCTGCTTCTTTCTTTCAGCTACACTGTAAATGTGAATGTTTCCTGCAAGGATAATTTCAGTCTGATCCATTTTAGCTTCAGTTCACAGGATAAATGATTTGAAGTGCAGGTTTTCTTTTGACACTATGCAGAAGAGAAGATAAAATTCCTAAATACGGTCGACCTTACACTCTCTAAACATGATGCGTCCTATTAAGTCAATGAAACACTGAGAAGTATAGCAGCAATTTACATCGTACATCAATGTTTCTGAATTTTCTCATAATTTTACCACCTCTGGAAAAACAGAGCTGGGAATTATGTGTCGTTCAGCGATGAACACAGGAACCCAAAAATATCATTTAAAAAAAACAGAGGGGAATAAACCCTTTCCCCCCCTGCTTTTGTTTTTCACTGGCCTAATTTTGCTCTCAAACATAAGTGTACCCATTTGAAAATACATCATCAAAGCCTACTTGAGTTCTCACTCTTCAGGGGCTGACATATCAAAAGAAACTTGCTGACATAAACTGGTTATGTGGACTTTGATCTATTCTAATATATGATTTTAATGTTTCTCATTTCCCTGGTTTGCGAACTCGCATCTATCATACAGTGTCACATTTAAGTTTCCTAAATTACGGCTTTTAACTTTTCTTTTGTTGCTTCCCACCACAGAGATCTATTCTATAGCTTTGCTCTCCCTCTCCCCCAACACCCCCTCCCCTCCCCATGATTGTATCTTAATATTAATACGTTGAAGAGAAAATGGAAAATTTTGCTCACTTAAAAAGGCAGCCCTTTTTTTTTCTTTTTTCTTTTGATAGGGCTTTAGAGATTCAATATTGTCCTGTTTTTCAAATCCAAGGCTTGATTTAATCTCTGGGCACATAAAATGAAATCCAGAATGGCAAATGATGACAAATCAAACAACAGAAAGGGAAGAAGTAGAGTTAAATCTTTGAGCATTTTAATTAGGGACTGAAGTGGAAAAACATACACAATTATCTATTTGCAGATAAAGGGAGTTTGTGTGTGTGTGTGTGTGTGAGAGAGAGAGAGAGAGTATCTAGGTAGGTAGGTAGGTAGGTAGGAAGGAAGGAAGGAAGGAAGGAAGGAAGGAAGGAAGGAAGGAAGGAAGGTAGGTAGGAAGGAAGGAAGGAAGGTAGGTAGGTAGGAAGGAAGGAAGGTAGGAAGGAAGGAAGGAAGGTAGGAAGGAAGGTAGGTAGGTAGGAAGGAAGGAAGGAAGGAAGGAAGGAAGGAAGGAAGGTAGGTAGGTAGGTAGGAAGGAAGGAAGGAAGGAAGGAAGGTAGGGAGGGAGGGAGGGAGGGAGGGAGGAAGGGAGGAAGGGAGGAAGGGAGGAAGGAAGGTAGGAAGGTAGGTAGGTAGGTAGGAAGGAAGGAAGGTAGGTAGGTAGGTAGGAAGGTAGGTAGCTAGGTAGGTAGAAAGGAAGAAAGGAAGGAAGGAAGGAAGGAAGGAAGGAAGGTAGGTAGGTAGGTAGGTAGGAAGGAAGGTAGGTAGGTAGGTAGGTAGGAAGGAAGGAAGGAAGGAAGGAAGGAAGGGAGGGAGGGAGGGAGGGAGGGAGGGAGGGAGGAAGGTAGGTAGGTAGGTAGGTAGGAAGGAAGGTAGGAAGGTAGGAAGGTAGGTAGAAAGGAAGAAAGGAAGGAAGGAAGGAAGGTAGGTAGGTAGGTAGGTAGGTAGGAAGGTAGGAAGGTAGGAAGGTAGGAAGGTAGGTAGAAAGGAAGAAAGGAAGGAAGGAAGGAAGGAAGGTAGGTAGGTAGGTAGGTAGGAAGGAAGGAAGGAAGGAAGGAAGGAAGGAAGGAAGGTAGGTAGGTAGGTAGGTAGGTAGGAAGGTAGGTAGGTAGGTAGGTAGAAAGGAAGAAAGGAAGGAAGGTAGGTAGGTAGGTAGGTAGGTAGGTAGGAAGGAAGGAAGGTAGGTAGGTAGGTAGGAATGTAGGTAGGTAGGTAGGAATGTAGGAAGGTAGGTAGGTAGGTAGGTAGGTAGAAAGGAAGGAAGGAAGGGAGATGATAGATAGATAGATAGATAGATAGATAGATAGATAGATAGATAGATAGATAGATAGATAGATAGATAGATATTTGCAAGAACAACAAAGGGAGAAAATAGTAATAACAATAACAACAACAACACAGCAGAAACAACACATCCCTGTGAATTCTTCTGTTCCGAAGATTAAAGGAAATCTGGTCTATTATAAAGTCGAGCCTTCTTCAGGAACATTGACGCCTATTTTCTAGGTATTGTTTTGATCTCCAAATCTCTGAATTCTTTAGTAATTTGGCTTTGATCTCGTTTTCCTTTCTTTCTCTTCTGCCAGATTTGCATCCAGGAATGTACAGAATGAGTCTGGTAGAAAGGCCCGTCAAGGATCCATCAAGGTGATTTTGGGCTTAAGGGGAGAAGCTGATATAAGGATGGATATAATGCAATCCTAAATTGCATTAACAGAGGGATACAATCAAGATCAAGGGAAATACTAAGACCACTCTAAAAAGACCACACCCAGAGTCCTGCATCCAGTTTTGGTCACCACGCTATTAAAAAGATGTTGAGACTCTAGAAAAAGTGCAGAGGGGAGGCAGAGACCCATGGCTACCACGCCTCCAAACCAGCATGGTCCACCCCCACCCCCACCCCATTTTTTAATGTTCTGCGCATGCACAGACCTATTTATGGGCAACTGTGCATGCGTGCAAGCATAGCAAGAGAGCAATGCTGGCAGCAAACCACTCCTGTAGCATAGGTTTGACTGTTTCTGATTTACAGCTATTGTACTGGGGCCTCCTCAACAAAGCATCAGCAAGGAATTTTATTTCCTCCAGGCGAGTAGCTTGCGATAAGGTTGAATTGCTGAAAGTATAGGGACCACCGCACCTGTTTAGTGGAGAGCCTGTTTAGTGGCTTTTGTGATCAGTCCATACCTGGAAAGGGATTTTACTCCCCTCTAAGAAGAGAAGAGAAGAGAAGAGAAGAGAAGAGAAGAGAAGAGAAGAGGAGAGGGAATGGGAGAGGAGAGGAGAGGAGAAGAGAAGAGAAGAGAAGGGGGAATAGAATAGAATAGAGAAGAGAAGAGGGAATGGGAGAGGAGAGGAGAGGAGAAGAGAAGAGAATGGGGAATAGAAGAGAAGAGAAGAGAGAAGAGAAGAGAAGAGAAGAGAAGAGAAGAGAAGAGGGAATGGGAGAGGAGAGGGAATGAGAGAGGAGAGGAGAGGAGAAGAGAAGAGAATGGGGAATAGAAGAGAAGAGAATAGAGAAGAGAAGAGAAGAGGGAATGGGAGAGGAGAGGGAATGAGAGAGGAGAGGAGAGGAGAAGAGAAGAGAATGGGGAATAGAAGAGAAGAGAATAGAGAAGAGAAGAGAAGAGGGAATGGGAGAGGAGAGGGAATGAGAGAGGAGAGGAGACGAGAAGAGAATAGGGAAGAGAATAGAATAGGGAAGAGGAGAAGAGAAGAGAATAGGGAATAGAAAAGAAGGGAATAGGGAATAGAATAGGGAATAGAATAGAATAGGAATAGAAGAGAAGAGAATGGGGAATAGAATAGAATAGGGAAGAGAAGAGAAGAGAAAAGAAGAGGGAATAGGAGAGGAGAGGAGAAGAGAAGAGAAGAATTAGAAGAACCTTGGAGGTCTTCTCTCCTGGAGGAACACCTCTAGGAGATGAGCACCCATCTAACAGCATAGTCTTCTTTCCCCCATATGGTCCAGCATTTTTCCGTGTCAGTTAGCTTTTTGGAGGTGTACACACACAGGTGCAAGCTGCTCATTTTCCTGCATCAGCAGGGCCCCTACTGCTACATCACCAGCATTCGCCAACTGGCAATTGGCTGTTTCCTTTTTCTGCCAAGCCTTCAGCTCCTAAGTACTTGATAACCAGCATTCCTATTCAATTCCCAGGCTTCCCTGGCTATAATTTCCCTGGCTATCTTTGTACCTGCTCGGCCAGCAATCTTAGTAGTAGCTGCAAAGTTGAATATACTGTATGTCCCTCTCTTCATTGCAAATGAAGCTACTAATGAGTTTGGGTCTCCCTGTCTGACCACTCACTTGTGTTCCTGCAATCTGGTGGTTAGCTTCCTCCCTAATTCTCTCTACATCACAGTCACAGGGGCAATCCATGCAGGGGATCTGGTAGATTACATTAGAAGAATCTCTCACTTCCAAGCAATCTTTGCAAGGCGTGATTTGTTCTTGTATGGTAGCCTCTGAGTGTGTGGGTTTTTTCCTGAGGGTTCTGAGCTAATAAACCTATCAAACTCCCCCCCAAAAGTTTTATTTTCCTGAAAATGTCTCTTTTGTTATTCACGAATGCCAAATTTAATGTACTACAAGAAACCCTAATTCGTTTCTCAACACCACAAGGCATGAGCGTTAGCCATTCATCTTAACCTTCCATTTGGAGGCCTAACTTAATTCTGACTTAATTAACATGATGTTGTTTACTATTTTTCATGGGAAAATGCAGATAAATATGTTAATCCATCACTGGAAATTTGTCTTAATTAGCATGAGGTTCACTGAGGGATTCTAGGCATCCTAACTGCAGTGAGCTCACAAATTGAGGGTCCTAACAGGAAGTAGGGAAACGACATGGAAACAGTTAAGAGTCAGAGGTCCTGAAATAGATTTCTTAAACTAAAGATAAATTGTGGGGTGGGTGGAAAGCACAAGCTATATACCTTGCAAAAGTTTTTGGCTACTTCAAAAAAAAAAAAGACATTAGCTATTGTTCTGACCTAGGCTTCTCCAAAAAGCCAGAGGCAGATTCCTGGTCCCTACAAAACCCTTTTATTAAACAAATGTGAATTTCTCTCCTTCACATCCAGCAAAAGCCTGGCAAACAGTCTTTCACAGGTGAAGTTATGACCACAGACCTTATCTAGCTTGGAAAGCTGCCATGTCAATATTTTCCAAACACAATGCTGTGCAAAGAAAGACTGGGCCCAGAGTCTCTGAGATTCACGGGCAGATCTTCACACTCCTGAAACAAATCTAATGACCGAATTAATTGTTTCCTGCAAAAGCCCCCCTCCCTTTTGCTCCTCTTTTATTTCCTATGGGAGGGGCCATTCACCTTCCACTTGTGGCTTTACTCCAGTGGTGGGTTTCTGCAGGCTCGCACCTACTCGCGAGAGCCGGTTGGTGAAATTTAGAGAACCGGTGAGAGAGGGTTCCACCGGCGTACCTGGAAGTAAATCTGGCCCACCGCTGCCAGTGACCCAACGGGAAGGAAAGGAAAGGAAGGAAGGAAGGAAGGAAGGAAAGAAGGAAAGAAGGAAAGAAAGAAAGAAAGAAAGAAAGAAAGAAAGAAAGAAAGAAAGAAAGAATTTATCATCACAATTGAGTCCAAAATTTTGGTTGCTAAGCAAGAGCGTTGTTAAATGAGTTTCACCACATTTTAAAAGGTGGCCACTCCCACCCTGTCACATGACTGCCAAGCCACGCCCACAAAATAGGCCACACCCACAGAGTAGGTTCTAAAAAATTTGAAACCCACCCCTGCTTTACTCCCAAGTCGGCCCTGATTTCTTAGTTGTTCTTGTCTTCTGGCAGCTCTGCGCAGACAAGACAAGCACACTGGGAACAGGCTCCAGCTGCTCCTCTGCCTCACTGCTGTCTAGCTCCGAAGGCAGCTGAGAACTGCCAGACGGTCTTGGTCCCATCTCGGCTTCCAACGCAGAGCCCTCCTCAGAGCCTTCCCCAGACTCCAGGACTGGCCCATGTTCCTCCCCAACCTCCTTACTGTCTGAGTCTGCTGGCCACTGGCAGGCCACAACAGCTATTGCCCAGTGCAATTTGTTTCAAGATACAAAGTGCCCTCGACGTATGACCACAACTGACCGGTTGCTGGTTGAGACAGTTTGCAAATGTATTTTGACGCATTTGACAGCTTTTCTTGCCACTATTCTGAAGTGAATCGCTGCAGTTGTTAAGTAGGTAACAGGGTTGTTAAGTGAATCTTGTCTTCCCCCATTGACTTCGATTGTCAGAAGGTCACAAAAGGGGATCCCATGACCCCGGGACACTGAGATGGTCATAAAGGTGAATCAGTTGTCAAGCATCCAAATTGTGTTGTCACACAACCATGGGGATGCTGCAATGGTTGTGTAGAAAGCTGTCATAAGTCCCTTTTTTCAATGCCCTTGTAGCTTTGAACGGTCACTAAATAAATCATTATAAGTCAAGGACTATTTGTACATCACACACAGCGGTACTCTGTTCTGGCAAAGCAATTGACCTGAACATGCGGAGACACTTTATTTAGAACATAGTGGTGTGTCTCGCCAGCAGCCAGCAGAGCAGCAGATTCGGACAGTGAGGAGGTTGGGGAGGAACCTGGGCCAGTCCTGGAGTCTGGGGAAGGCTCTGATGAGGACTCTGTGTTGGAGGCAGAGAGTGGGTCAGAGCCGTACGCCAGTCATCAGCTGCCTTCAGAGTCAGACATCAGTGAGGCAGACAAACAGCTGGAGTCTGTTCCCAGTGTGCGCATGTGCAAAGTTGCCAGACGAAGGGAACCGCTAAAGAACAGGGGTCGACTTAGGAGTAAGGCCACAGGTGGACGATAAATGGCCCCTCCCAGAGGAAATAAAAGAGGAGCGAAAGGGGAGTGGAGTTTGCAGGAGACAAGTAGTTCGCTTAATTGATTCGTGACTCTCTGAGACTCCTTGCCAAGTTCAGCAGATATCAGCCTGGCAGCCCTCCAAGCCAGATAAGGTCTGTGACTGTAAATCCTCCCTTGAAAGACTTTGCTGGATGTGAATGAGCAGAATTCACAGTCAATTAATAAAAGGGTTTTTTGTCGGGACCAGGAGTTGGCTTCATGATCTTGGGAAGCCTCAGTCAGAACCCATAGAATAATAGGGACGGAAGAGATTTTGGAGGTCTTCTAGTCCAACCCCCTGTTCAAGCAGTGGACCCTGTATCATTCCAGACAAATTGCTGTCCAGTCTCTTCTTGAAAACCTCCAGTGATGGAGCACCCAAAATGTCTGGAGGCAAACTGTTCCACTGATGAGTTGTTCTCACTGTCAGGAAGTTTCTCCTTGGCTCTAGATTGGATCTCTCTTTAACGATCTTGTTCTGTCTTCAGGTGCTTTGGCAAATAGATTGACCCTCTCTTCTCTGTAAATGCAAGCAGACCATTGCTGCGGTGAACGGTTCAGTCCAGTGGTGGGTTCCAGATCTTGTTCCAACCGGTACAGTTGGAACGGGCCCAGCGTCGCCCACATGCAGCGCGCGCATAGGTTGTAGCTGCCAGTGACACCGCGAAGCTTCAACTGCTCAGCCGGCGCTATATTTGCCATGCATGTGCGTGGAAGCACAGAAGCCTTAAAAGGCAGGTAAGGAGCTCGGGAGGTTGGGTGGGCCCTTCGGAGTACCGTACCGTAACGGTAGCCAGTGCTCTGGGTAGGCTCAGGTATGTCCGTACCGGGACGTACCGCCTGCAACCCACCACTGGTTCAGTCTGTCTTGATGGCCTGCCTTATCCAAGCGGATGGAGTTTGTGTATCCAGAGCAATTCCACATCTTAGCTGGAACAGAACAAAATAGGCTTGGTCTACTTTATTGTTATGAAATGGGATGCTGCATTGCGGAATCCTCGTGTAGGTAGAACACAGACCCACAATTTGTTAGCTAAAGGCAGCCATAAACTTGTTGGCTTTCAAAGGGTTTGCCGTTGGCCTAAAGTTAACACTGTAGATGATATAGATTCATAGAATTCTGGAGCGGGAAAGAACGTCAGGCGTTATCTAATAGAAGCACCTGTTCCATGCCAGTTCCACTAAAGCATTTTGATAGAAGAACCGTTTTGAAGACCTCCAAGGGAAGATAACTCAAAGCTTTATAGAGCAGCTTGTTTCGCTGGCTGACAGCTCGAATAACCTAGCCTGCACTTCCCTTCTTGTAATCTCATTGTCAGGAAATTTCTTCTTTGTTCTAAGTTGGATCTCTCCTTGATCCGTTTCCATCCATTGTCCTGCTCTCTGGTGCTTGGGAGAATAGGTTGACTCTTTCTCCTCTGTGACAGCCCTTCAAATATTGCAAGACGGCTATCATGTCACCAGTCGGGACGCAGTGGCTCAGTGCTTAAGATGCTGAGCTTGTTGATCAGATTGGCAGTTTGGTGGTTCGAATCCCTAGGGCCGCATAATGGAGTGAGCTCTCGTACTTTTCCCAGCTTCTGCTAACCTAGCAGCTCAAAACCATGTAAAAATGCAAGTAGTAAAATAGGAACCACCTTTGGTGGGAAGGGAACAGCGTTCCGTGCTCCTTTGCCGTTGAGTCATGCCGGCCACATGACCACGGAGATGTCTTTGGACAGTGCTGGCTCTTTGGCTTTGAAACAGAGATAAGCACCACCCCCTAGAGTTGGGAATGACTAGCACACATGTGTGAGGGCAACCTTTACCTTATCATGTCACCTGTAATCCTACCTTTCATTAGACTAGACATTCCTAGCTCTCTCAACTATCCATCGTACACTTTAGCCTTTCAGCCTCCTAATCACTTTTGCTGCTCTTTGTCTTCTAGAATCTCAACATCTTTTTATACCATGGTGACCAAAGTTGGATGCGGAATGTGGCCTACTAAAGCAATATAAAGCTTTACTAACACTTCACATGCCTTTGATTCTATGCCTCTGTTGGTGCAGCCTAGGACTGCAGGGGTCTTTTGGCAGCTGCAGCACACTGCTGGGTCATGTTTCAGTGGTGATCCACTAGGACTGGGATGGCGAACCTATGGAACACGTGCCACAATTGGCACATGGAGCCATATTTGCCAGCAGGGCAGCCCTTGACCTTCCGGAGGACTAGGGGAGGCTGTTTTGCCCTCCCCGGGCTCTGGGGGCTTTCCTGGGGAAGGCGAAAAACAGCCCAATGGGCAAACCGGAAATTCATTCCTGAACTTTGGTTGTTTCCTGAAGATTATTTAATGATTATTTGATTATTGGTGATGTTACCTAACCTCCCTCTCCATTTCCCCTTCTCTCTCGTGCCCGCTCTCTCCTTCCACTTTTTCTCCCCCTCTCTCCCCCTCTCCTCTCTTCTTCTCCCTTTCTCTACCTCTCTCCTCTCTCTATCTTACTCTCTCCCTTTTTCTCCCCTCTCATTCTCCCTTTCTCTTCCTCTCCTCTCTCTTTCTCACTCACTCTTTCCCTCCCCCTCTCCCCCTCTCTTCTCTTCTTCTCCCTTTCTCTCCCCCTCTCCTCTCTCTATTTACTCTCTCCTTTTCCCCCTCTCTCATTCTCCCTTTCTCTTCCTATCCTCTCTCTCTCTCTCACTCACTCTTTCCCTCCCCCTCTCCTCTCTTCTTCTCCCTTTCTCTACCTCTCTCCTCTCTGTATCTTATTCTCTCCTTTCCCCCCCTCTCTCATTCTCCCTTTCTCTTCCTCTCCTCTCTCTCTCTCACTCTTTCCCTCCCCCTCTGTCCCCCTCTCCTCTCTTCTTCTCCCTTTCTCTCCCCCTCTCCTCTCTCTATCTTACTCTCTCCTTTCCCCCCTCTCTCATTCTCCCTTTCTCTTCCTCTCCTCTCTCTCTCTCTCTCACTCACTCTCTCCCTCTACTCTTTCTCTCCCTCCCTCCCACCTCTCTCTCCCGTGTTACAATAGCCAGCAGCTCAACAGAGACCAAAACTGCAAACTCAGCATAGGAGTTAGATGAATCTCATTCCAGGCTCTAGCCTGATCACCCCCTTTGAGTTGTCAGAGAGGATTCAAAAAAGAGATGGGTAATGCAGACTCCCTTTTGGCAAAATGCCACTTTATTTCTCTGAATAAGAAATGGGCCTCCATCTCCACCCCCTGCCTGGAAGAAACATTACAGAGAAATAAAAGGATGAAGGCCAATTGAAGCCCCGGTAAACAGATGCACAGAGGGAGTTAGAGCATCAAGAGTCTTTCCCAAAACCTATTGTCAGCCTTATTGAAATTTCGTTGGCTTCCTCCGGGATTCTCCCACCAGCCTTTAATGCTGTGCTCCAAATCTTCGTTGCAACTTACAGAAGTTCCAGCCACACGTAATCTGCAAAAGAGATGAACTCTTATTTCCAACCGTATTCTAGCTTTTAGATTTCATTTATATCCTGTCTTTCTCTTTCTTATGCCGGCTTTAGCCTTCTCCCTTCCATTTTCCTCTCTCCTGCCATTCCTTCTTTTTTTCCATCCTCTCCATCTTCCTTTTTTCCCCTCATACCCTTCCTTCCTTCCGCCTCTTTTCTCCCTTTCTTTCTCTCTTCCTTCCTCTCTTCCCTCCTTTCTCCCTTCCTTCTCTTTTCATCCTCTTCCCCTTCCCCATTTTCTTCATTCTTTCTGCTCTTCTCCTTCCCTTCCTTCTTTCTTCCCTTCCTCCTTTCCTTCGTTCTTTTCTTCTTTTTTCCATCCACTTCACCTTCCTTCTTTTTTCTCCCTTCCTTCTTCTCTTTCCTCTTCCCTTCCTTCTCCTCCCTTTCCATCCTCTTCCCCTTCCCGCTTTTCTCCATTCCTTCCGCTCTTCTCCCTCCCTCCCTCCCTTTTACCATCCACCTCACCTTCCTTTGTTTTTCTCCCTTCCTTCCTTTCTTCTCTTTTTTCCTTCCTTCCTCTACACTTCCTTCCCTCCCTCCTTCTTTCCTTCTCCTCCCTTTCCATCCTCTTCCCCTTCCCGCTTTTCTCAATTCCTTCCACTCTTCTCCCTCCCTCCCTCCCTTCTTTCCTCCCTTCCTTCTTCCCTTCTTTTTCTATTCACCACACATTCCTTCTTTTTTCTCCTTTCCTTCCTCTCTTCCCTTTTTTCTTTCCTTCCTCTTCCTTCCCTCCTTTTTTCCTTCTCCCCTCTTTCCATCCTCTTCCCCTCCCCCCCTTTCTCCATTTCTTTCGCTCTTCTCCCTCCCTTTCTTCCTTTCTCTTTACAAAAGAAAAATAGGATAGAAACAACAATGACTAAGTATGAATGAAAAGCACTGGGGAAAAACCTTTCTAGAAACACATCCTTCCCTTCCATTTAAGTCCCCATTAACCTCAATTTAGGTATTTATTCATTACATTGAATGTTAAGAATTGTTAGTAGCTTCTGTTTAAGTGCTTCCATCCATTATTTTTAATTGGTTTCAGAACTTTTTGTGAAACTATATTCCAAATATTTGGCTATATTCTCCCTGTAGAATATGCAAAAGAGATGTCCTTGCTGAAATTTAGTTAAATTTCCATTATGGAGCTGGGAGTTTTGCACACAATTTGTTGAATGTGTAGCTAAATAATTTCAAAACTTTATATTCTGGAAATTATATTATATTCTGCCACCTTCCCCAGCCCCCCAAAAAATTCCTTTGTGCTTTGAAAGAAGTTTCTAATGATTTTTTAAAAAATTGATTGAATGAGAACTGCTAGAAAAAAAACCCACCACATCAGTTTTTCTCTGCCTGCAACAGCCTTTGCTTTAAATAATTTTCTTATTCCGTCTTACTTTTTTGATCAAATTAAATGCAAGTTGTTGGAGGAGAGGAGAGCCTGATGAAATTTCCTTCCACCCTGGATTTAGCAATATAAATAAAAAGTGTATCCATTCAAAAGGGGTCGATTGTCATCTTCACGTTGTCATTTCACTTCAACTTTATTATTGTTTAAATTTCCAACATTTAAATGAATGTTGGAAATGCAAAAGTAAAGAAGGGAACCTTTTATCACTTATGTGTGACAAAGCAATGAAATATTGGAGTAGGATTCACATCTTAGAATAGAATAGAATAGAATATCAGAGTTGGAAGGGACCTTGGAGGTCTTCTAATCCAAACACCTGCTTAGGCAGGAAACCCTACACCTCTTTAGAAAAATGATTATCCAACATCTTCTTAAAAACTTCCAGGGTTGGGGCATTCACAACTTCTGGAGACAAGCTGTTCACTGATTAATTGGTCTAACTGTCAGGAAATTTCTCCTTAGCTCTAAGTTGCTTCTCTCCTTCATTAGTTTCCACCCATTGCTTCTTGTCCTGCCCTCAGGTGCCTTAGAGCAGGGGTCTCCAACCTTTGCAACTTTAAGTCTGAAGGACTTCAGCTCCCAGACTTCTCCAGCCAGCTTTGCTGGAGAATTCTGGGAGCTGAAGTCCTTCAGACTTAAAGTTGCAAAGGTTGGAGACCCCTGCCTTAGAGAATATCTTGACTCCCTCTTCTTTGTGGCAGCCCCTGAGATATTGGAAAACTGCTATCATGTCACCCCCAGTCCTTCTTTTCATTAAACTAGTTCCTGCAACCGTTCTTCATATGTTTATACCTTAATACAGAAGATTCTCAAAGTGAATAGAATGATAAAACCAGAAACTTTTATTTGGGGTTAAATGGAAGAAAGGCTTGGAAGAATTATTATTATTATTATTATTATTATTATTATTATTATTATTGTTGTTGTTGTTGTTGTTGTTGTTGTTGTTGTTGTTGTTATCATCATTATCATTATCATTATCATTATCATTATCATTATCATTGAATTTTTATATTATGTATGTTGATGGCAGCAAGGTTATGCACAAAATCAGAAGAACTTAAAAAAAAACACTATTACTTTTGTTTCTACTTGGAAATCACTTTTGGACTTTATGCTCGAGATGGGGGGAAAATGAAACTTTGATTTTGGGTTTTACCAATTAAATAGAGGTTTGTTGTTAGAGAAACAGCTAGTTTATACTATTACGTAAAAGTAAAAAGTTGTGGCTTGATGTTATTATCTTATTTTTCTGCACCACAGGGAGTCAGAAGTCAATGCTTTTTCTTCCCTTTCTTCTCTTTTTTTCTACATTTTTCCCTTCCCTTTCCTCTCCCCTTTCTTCCTACTATTTTCTTTTGTACTTTGAAATATTATATTATAAATGAATAAAAAAGTTATTCATCAAAGATCCTCATTTTGTGTCATGGTATTAATACAACTTGTTTAGATCAAACAGAGTGTTAATACAACTTAATAAGGCCTTGATAAGACCACACTTGGCATATTGCATCTATTTTGGTTACCATTTTACAAAAAAGATAATTGAGACCAGTTATGGTTTTCTCTTGCCTTTGCTACAGGTTTGGATCTACAATACAATACAATAGCAGAGTTGGAAGGGACCTTGGAGGTCATCTAGTCCAACTCCCTGCCTAGGCAGGAAACCCTATACCGTTTCAGACAAATGGCTATGCAACATCTTCTTGAAGACTTGCAGTGTTGGGGCATTCACAACTTCTGGAGGCAAGCTGTTCCAGAGGTTAATTGTTCTAACTGCCAGGAAATTTCTCCTCAGTTCTAAGTTGCTTCTCTCCTTAATGAGTTTCCACCCATTGCTTCTTGTTCTGCCCTCAGGTGCCTTGGAGAATAGCTTGACTCCCTCTTCTTTGGGGCAACCCCTGAGATATTGGAAGACTGCTATCATGTCTCCCCTGGTCCTTCTTTTCATTAAACTAGACATCCCCAGTTCCTGCAACCGTTCTTCATACGTTTTAGTCTCCAGTCCCCCTAACTGGGAGCATGCAGATACGTGCGCTCATTTCACTTGGGCATGGCACTTCTGCGCATGCACAGAACTGTCTGAGCATGCGCAGAGTGTCCATGATGATGCCTGGGTGGGTGGGCGGAGCCTCCCGCCAATGGCGCTACTGGTTTGCCCGAAACGGGGTGAACTGGCAGAATACTCCCTCTGGTGGAGATTATGGGAAGAATGCAGAAAATAGCAACAATGATGATTAAAGGCATGGAGACTAAAACATATGAAGAACAGTTGCAGGAATTGGGTGTGTCTAGTTTAATAAAAAGAAGGACTAGGGGAGACATGATAGCAGTCTTCCAATATTTGAGGGGCTGCCACAAAGCGGGTCAACCTATTCTCCAAACGACCAGAAGGGCAGGACAAGAAGCAATGGGTGGAAACTAATCAAGGAGAGAAGCAACCTAGAACTAAGGAGAAATTTCTTGACAGTAAGACCAATTTTTTTTTTTTACCAATCTGTGGACGGTGGACATTTAAGTCTTCATGTATTAAAAAAAATACGTGCCTATGTTTCACATATGTATTAATATTCAAGCATGCTGATATGGTATAGTTAGTTAATCTTATATAGCTATATACGAGACCGCCTCCTGCCCCATACATCCCTTCGTCCGATCCGCTCCCACAGAGAGGGTCTTCTTCGGGTGCCGTCGGCGGGGCAATGCCGGTTGGCGACACCCAGGGGAGGGCCTTCTCTGTGGCGGGCCCGGCCCTCTGGAACGACCTACCCCCCGACCTTCGTACTATCTCGAACCTCCGCCTCTTCCGCCAACGTCTTAAGACGTATTTATTTCTTTTTTTTATATTGAAAGAGTTTTATTGGATTTTTACAATTTTTCCAAAAGGGAAAGGTAAGGGTTACAGAAACATTTTGAGAACTTTTGTGTCGGGATCATTGGCCCTTCCAGGGCTTCACAATAAAACATTAAGAAATACATTTTTCAAAGGTACTACGAGATGAAAATAAGTGCATACATCCTAAATTCTCAATTCTATGCTGGCAGTCATATACAAACATCCAGATAACAAGGTTATAGTATATTAATAAAAAAACAAGCAAAGTCATTTTTTTGATCTAAGTTTCTTGGCAATTGTATCTTCTTTTTCTCCTTCCTGGCCCCCAGCGGGCGGGGCTGTGGCCCCCCCTGCCCCCCCTGAATCTTCCCCCAGGACTGAGGAATGTTTCTTAAAAAAGGCTTCCGCCTCAACAACTGTTTTAATCCTAACTCTCCCTCCTTCCCAGAACACCAGCATCCCTTCCGGCATCGCCCACTTAAACCAAATCCCGTGGTCAAACAATTTTTTGGATAAGAAGGAATACCTCCTTCTCATCTCTCTAATCTTTTTTGGGATCTGCTTCAAGATGACGACCTCCTTTTGTTGGTAAATTAATGGCCCCCCTCTCTGCGCCTTCAAAATTCCCTCTCTAGTTGACCTTCTAACAAATTTAATGTGTATCTCTCTGGGTACTTCATTTATCCTGGCATATGCTGAATTTATTCTGTATACTAGGTCAATGTCCCCCCTGATCTCATCTTTAGGTTTATGTAAATAGTCTGCTAAAATTGTACTCATGAGATCAGGGAGACATTCACCAGCCTCTTCAGAAATGTTCTGAAATCTTAAAAAATATGACATCCTTTCAAAATCCATCCTAGACATATGCCCAGTTAGTTCTCCAAACTCACTCTTAACATTTTAAGCTCTCCCTTTGCCCCAGCCAGCCCCCCTTCCAGCTCCTCAGTCTTCTGTGTGTTCTCCAGCACTTGCTTCCGTGTTTCCAAAAGATCCTTCTTGAAGCTGCAGTTATCTTCTCTCAAGGCTTTAATTTCTTGCACCAAAACTTGCAACACTGTCTCCAAAGAAGACATCCTTTGTTCCAAACCTGCCAATTCTGATTTTTGTGCCATGGTAAACTGTTAAAGTCAGTGCCACTAAAATGGCGTTTTTTGGGTGGGGCCGTTGAAGCAAATCAGGAGGAGAAAAGTCCAAATCAGGGTTAAAAAGTTCAATATCCAGAGAAAAAACACCTTTCACAATCAATAGTTATAGCAGAGAAGGCACTCCAGGGGTGGAATCAATTAATCCAGAAATTTCTTCATTAATAGAGAGAGGAAGTCCCAATCACAAAGGGATGTTGGTAATTTTCCATAAGTGAAATAGTCATTCAAGACAAAGGGGCAGCCATCTTCCACCGCCCAAACTGAAAGCCAGCAGGAGAAAGTAACAAAGGAAAAATTGTTTCAAGCCAGCCGGACTTAGATACATTTTGAAGAAACAAGCCGCAAATCACTTTCGCTTGCTTCAAAGCCGTCCAGATAAGAAACATCCGCTTCCTCACAACGAGGAGCCATTTCCAAGCGCCGCTTTAATTCCGAGGGGGGGTTTAACAAACCAACACCCCCCTCCACATTCTTTCAGTCCAGGCTGCCAGCAAAAAACATTTTAAAGTCACTCACTCTCCACCTCGCAGCCAAAGTCCTGGAAAGCCTTCCGACCCGATCACTCAGCTCTCTCCAAATTCATCGTGCATTACCGTCCTTCATTGGCAAAGGGAAAAACCTCCCCGCAGCATGCCTCCTCTCACCTAGACCGAAGACAAGGGCCGTTTTCCCGCTGCCGCTAAGAAAAACAAACCCAGGCAAGCCAGCCTTACGGAAGGACCCCAAAAAAGGGGTGCCTCGCCCCCGATGGGGGGCAGAAAAAAGAACAAAACGGCGGACGAGTCCAAGACTCGTCCGTTGCCGCTGGAAGGCGGAACCGGAAGTCAAGACGTATTTATTTCAACAAGCCGGCCTAGGATAGCCCCCCGTTTCTGACTTTTTAAAGAAAAATTTATAATTTGGTAAGGGTTTTAATATTGGGCTTTAGCACGGGTTTATTAATTTAATACATTTTAATTGATATTTATTGTATTTTGTGTTTTTAAATATTGCCTGTGCGCTGCCCTGGGTCCTAACAAGGAGAAGGGTGGGGTATAAATTTAATAAAATAAAATAAAATAAATAAATAATCTTGCTTGCTTAGAAATGAGATGGCAATAAATTTTGGTGGAATTTCACTTTATGACTTCATAGAATGAAGATAAATTCCACTGATATTTATTGGAATGTACCAAAACTTGGACTCAGGACAAAAATAGAAGAAGAAGAAGAAGAAGAAATAACTTTGATTGGTTCATTCATGGTAGAATGTAAAAAGGTAGGGATTAGGCAGATGTATAAATTATGGAATTATCGTTCTAAATTTAAAAGGCTATCTTTATTTTATTTTTATTTCCCCCCCCCCCAAAAAATAGAGAAATAAGAAGGAAGTATTCCTTCTTGTCTAAGAAATTATACAAAAAAGGAATTTGGTTCAAGTGGTTATTGCCAGAGGGAATGCTGATCTTCTGGGAGGGGGGCAGAGTAAAAATTAAAACACTAAGTGAGGCGGAGGCATTTATTCAAAAGTATTCTCCCCAGTTGGGAGGCGAAGATGGGGGAACAGAGGGAGCGATGGCCCCGCCCTGGGACAGGGAAGAGGAGTCAATTGTGAAAAGACTTAGATCTCAAAAATGATTTTATTTGAAATCCTATTGTAACTATTGATACAAGATAAAATGGCAAAGAAAAGGATGATTGAATATATGGACTGTACAATGTAATCTTTTTAAATGTCTATCCTTTATTTTTTAAATTGTAAATTTATGAAGTTTTTGGGAGGGCCACCACCAACGGCAGGGAAGCTACCAAAATGTTATTCTCACCCTATATCTTTTTCCCTGTATAAATTTTGAAAACCAATAAAATTCTTTTTTTAAAAAAAAGGCTATCTTTAGACTTACAATGATATTTGAAACTCTGCTTGCGTGTTTAAGTGCTGCTTTTAATTTCCATCCTTTATCTGCTAGCTTCACTGCTTTTAATACCCTTTATTTGTTTATAGGGGCGAGTTAAGGCCACCTTCCAATGAAAAGGATATTCAAAGTAGGATACAATTAAAAATAGCAGTCCAAAGAAACCACAGCATTGCAACCTGAAAGCTGCCAAATGCATTTAAAATATATCTAAAAGCAGCTAAAGATGCTTTAAACTTTTTTTTAAATGCGTCAACATTAAAAAAAAAAACTAACAAAGCTTCAGCTTTATGTTTATTGTGAAGCAAGCACAAATTTGTTCCTGGGCCACATGTCTTCTGTACCACACACACACACAACACAGAGAGAATCTTTTTTGTAATTGTCTAAATCGCCTCTGACCAAATTGTTGACAACCAACATTTCTTACTGTGTGAAGCTGAGGAACAGACAAAAATGATAGTGTAATGTCTAACATTATGCTATCATTTTCATCTATTCATATCTAAAATAAACATAGTAAAGATAACGGTAAAGGTTCCCCTCATACATATGTGCTAGTTCCCGACTCTAGGGGGCGGTGCTCATCTCCGTTTCAAAGCCAAAGAGCCAGCGCTGTCCGAAGACGTCTCCGTGGTCATGTGGCCGGCATAACTAAACGCCGAAGGCGCACAGAACACTGTTACCTTCCGACCAAAGGTGGTTCCTATTTTTCTACTTACATGTTTTCGAACTGCTAGGTTGGCAGAAGCTGGGACAAGTAACAGGAGCTCACTCCATTACGCAGTACTAGGGATTCGAACCGCCGAACTGCCAACCTTTCTGATCAACAAGCTCAGTGTCTTAGCCACTGAGTATTCATGAGGACACCAATAAACCTCCAAGTGGCCTCAACGACCCTCTCAAAGAATGCAAATGACCAGCTGTCTGCAAGGAATATAAATCCTTCCATTACCCACCATCCAGTCAGAGCTGAAGAAGCTTCTTGGATCATAAGTGAAACACCTTCAAGGAAAAACAAGAAAGTCCAGTTGCTTCCCAAAAAAGCACCTTTGGTGACCTGGATGACTGACAATCTCTATAGATTCCTGGTCTCCAGGTTTCTAGCTTTCTGCCTTAACCACTGGATGAAACTAGCCCTCCGGAATGAAAATAATAAAAAGAATTCAAAAAGATCCTGAGAACAATGTAGGAAAGCAGCATATATATTTTGCTACTGAGGAAGATAACCTTTGGAAAAGAGGGACTGTAAGTTAGCATACTTCAATAACTTTCTCTATTGGAATTATAGAATAACTTTCTATATTGGAATTCAAGGGACTGGAAGAGAACGAGGAATGTTGTGCTTTAAATCATATGAAATACAAGCTTCCTGTTTGTTCTGCAATAGCTTATTTGAATCCCCAGGTAATATCTGTCCCCTCCAAGATATAATGTGATGCTGAAACCAAATTATATGTCTTTTGTTTGCTTTTTGCAACATCCTAAACTTTTCTTTTCACTGGGAAAGTAACTTTTCTTTTTTCTTTTTTTGTCGGCCCGCTGTAAATCAAAGCTTTTAAGCCTGCAATTCAGCAGAAATTTAGCAGCGTTATTACCTTGCGCTTCCAAAACCTTGATACACGGTGATCAAGGAGGAGATTAAACTGATTCACACTGGGATAAACGATTGCCTTGGCTTGCAAAATGAAGTGGAGCGTTATCGAAGTTATCGCAAGCCTGCTCCATCCCATCCCTTACTTTAATATTTAGATTCTTTGGCCTCCCGAGAGCCGCTGTGGGTTTATCAGATTTATAAGAACGGGGGAATCCGGAGATTTACGGAGTCAATACCGCTCACTCAACTGCATTTCTCGGCCCAAGTTACTACCACGTTGTAAATTCAACCGGGGCTGGCATGATAAACGCAGAGGCAAGGCACCCCGAGTTGTAAACAAGCTACGCTCTGAAATATTTCTTTAAAGGAACTGATACATGGCCAAGGCACCCCAGGAGCCACAATGGTGTCGGACGCTTTTTAGAACATTTTAAACTTTGGAAAACTGTCTAAGTTTGGAAAAGGAGCTTGAAAGTCTTCAGTCCAGAAGAGAGAGGGTAAAGTCTTTGGCTCTCCATTACAAGCAGTCCTCGATTTACAACAGTTCCTTTAGTGACCGTTCAAAGCAGGGGTGTGTTGCTGCCGGCATCACTGCTGGTTCGGCACGCAAAAAATTGGGTGCACACACCAAACGCATGCTTTGCGCCCATGCACATTTACACCTAAAAAGGTCAGTGTCAACTCGCAAAAACATCACCATGACTCTTTATCACGTTGACATAGAGAAGTGGGAATTCCAAACATTCCTGTGGTCAGTGGGAAATTCCAGGCTGGCCTGTAATGCGCATGGATAGATTCAATTACGCTGCTAATTGGCTAATGTGATTTATTACCAGGCAGAGGGGAGGGGGATACAGGGGTAAAGTGCAGACACCATTAAATGAGTTGCAGTTTTAGCTGCAACGAAGAAACGCCAGGATGTTAATCCTAATAAATGATTGGATTTCTTTTGAACTCTGTCTCAAGGCTCGTAAATTTGTTAGGTTTTCTTCTGAGACCTTCACAGTGAGCACATGTGCACAACCTAAGAAAAGGAAAAATAAATGGATTTCTGCAATGAAGATTGTTCTCTGCATGTGCAGAACCAAAAATCAAGATGGTATCGCCGGCAATAGAACCGGTTCAGGGGCATGGCAGGCCAAGTTTCTACCTACTCAGCCGAACCGGTAGGAACCCACCTCTGGTTCAAAGTTACAACAGCACTGAAAATAGAGTTGTGATGGTTCCTTTTGGATATTTATGACCCTTCCACCATCCTCATGGTCATGCGATCAAAATTCAGATGCTTGACAACTGACTCATATTTATGACCGTTGCAGGATCCCAGGGTCCTGTGATCTCCTTTTGCGACCTTCTGACAAGCAAAGTCAACAGGGAAGCCAGACTGACTTAACAACCAGGCTCCCAACTTATCAACTGCAGTTTTATTCATTTAGCGTATGGCAAATACATGGACTTATAGTAGTTCAAATGTCCAGTCCACCCAGCCATTCAAGGACAAGGTGGTCTATGTTGAAAAAAAAACCCAGACCTTGGGCCAGTGTAAGCTGTTGATGGACATTCGGACACAATGTGGTGGATATTCTGTCACAAACCACCACAGTCACACTGAGGGGTAGAGACAAGACCCCACTTAAACAATGAGTCCTGGCAGACACCATGTTGGGTATGGATCCTATTCAGAGTTGACCACTGCTGGTGAGGAAGGTCAAAACTTGGCACCTTCTGTGTAGGGTCATCTACGTAACTGCCTGTATCTGAGAGTTCAACAGCCCATTTGGCTTTCCGCTGTGCGTTGATGTCAAAGTTGTTAGATAGCTGTTGTGTGAGTGCCAGAGAGGGCTTCCTGGATTTAAGCCTGCCAATTGATAGATGAGGAAGATCCCGTTTGTAGGAAAAAATGGGTTTCTCATAATTTTGTTGTTCTCCTTCACTAAGGCTTCCTGCCTACATAGGGCTGGTGGTGCTATGTGGCTCAAGACGGGGAGCCATCAAGTAGGAGTAGATTTTATGCAACCGCTGATGATCCTCATTGTATCATTTAGTCTACGTTGTCTAGTCCAATCCCCCGCCCAAGCAGGAGACCCTACACCAGGGGTCTGCAAAGTCGGCTCTTTTAAGACTGGTGGACTTCAACTCCCAGAGTTCCCCAGCCAGCATAGCTGGCTGGGGAATTCTGGGAGTTGAAGTCCACCAGTCTTAAAAGAGCCGACTTTGCAGACCCCTGCCCTACACCATTTCTGACAAATGGCAGCCCAATCTCTCTGTTTTCAAAGAAAAAATCAAGGAAGTCCAGTTGCTTTTTGGAAAAGAACCTTTGGGACTACCATATATCATAGAATAATAGAGTTAGAAGGGACCTTGGAGGTCTTCTAGTCCAACCCTCTGCTCGAGAAGGAGACAGCACACCATTTTAGATACATAGTTGTCCAGACTCTTCTTGAAAGTCTCAAGTGATGAAGCTCCCCCAACTTCTGAAGGCAACTTCTGTTCCATTGATTGATGGTTCCCACTTTCTCCTTTTTTCCAGGTTGATCTCTCCTTGTTCAGTTTCCATCCATTATTCCTTGTCTGGCCTTCAGGTGCTTTGGAAAAATACCTTGACCCCCCCCCCTCTCTGTGGCAGCTCCTCAAATATTGGAAGACTGTTCTCCTGTCTCCCCTGGTCCTTCTCTTCCCTAGACTAGCCATGCCCAGTTTCTACAGATGTTGTAGTCTCCAGTCCCCTCATCATCCTGGTTGCTCTTAGTTCTGCATACAGAACTAAGACTGAGATAACCTTGATGGAATTACTATAACATAATTCAGATGTGGACTGTTGTTCAGAAGGCCAGGAGAATGAGTAAAAAGTTTAAATACACCACATTATCTTTGAAACTCCCCAGAACCATCTGACCTAAACCGCATCGGATGATCCCACTCTGAGTTCCTCTAGTAACAATGGGTGCAATCAGGGGTGGGTTGCTACTAGCATTACTGTCAGTTCGCCATGCAAAAAGATTTGCACATGCGCACTAGCTTTGCTTGCATGCACACCAATCGCACGCTCTGCGTGCATGCACATTTGCATCTAAGAAGGTCTGTGCATGCGCACAGCGTTTAGAAAAATTTTTTTTCCAATGAAAATTATTCTGGGTATGTGCAGAACAAAAAATCAAGATGGTGCCACCACCAAGAGAACCGGTCCGGGGGCATGGCAGGCTGAGTTACTACCTACTCGGCCAAACCAGTCCGAACTGTAGTAACCTACCTCTGAGTGCAATGCGATGGTAGCAGTGGTGGGTTTCAATTTTTTTTAGAACCTACTCTGTAGGTGTGGCCTATTTTGTGGGCGTGGCTTGGCAGTCATGTGACAGAGTGGGAGTGGCCACCTTTTAAAATGTGGTGAAACTCATTTAACAACGCTCTTGCTTAGCAACCAAAATTTTGAACTCAATTGTGATGATAAATTCTTTCTTTCTTTCTTTCTTTCTTTCTTTCTTTCTTTCTTTCTTTCTTTCTTTCTTTCTTTCTTCCTTCCTTCCTTCCTTCCTTCCTTCCTCCTTTCCTTTCCTTTCCTTCCCGTTTGGTCACTGACAGCGGCGGGCCAGATTTACTTCCAGGTACGCCGGTGGAACCCTCTCTCATCGGTTCTCTAAATTTCACCAACCGGCTCTCGCGAGTAGGTGCGAACCTGCAGAAACCCACCACTGGATGGTAGTCATAAATACATTCCATAGGAATGGAGTTTTGATAAAAGCAATATGAACAAATCACCCCCACTCATTTTCAAGCTGGAACTTTTAATTTTAGTGGAATGGTGTTCGATTGTTTTGTACCAGCTGCTGCTATCTGAATTAGTAATTTTTATAGCTATATCCAGTCGGGAAACATGAATCATATTCATATTTCTTGATTTATTAGATTGATATTCTGCCTTGCCTTTCCAGGAACAAAGCATAGCTCTCCCTTTTCTAATCCTCAACCCCCCATAATGACCCTGGAGAGGCAAATTGGGCTGAAAGAGCATGTATGACTTTAAGCAACCTTGACAGCTTCTATAGCTGAGTTGGCACTTGAGTCTTCTCAGTCTCCCATAAGACCAGCGCTGGTGGTGTTACCTGTTTTGCGAAATGAAACATCGGCAAGAGAACAACCAAGCTCGGAGAGCACCAAGGACCTCAGTCTTACTCCAAAATGTTATCCCTTACAAAATTCTTCAAAAAAACAACAACAAGAACAGTTGCCTCCTGAAAAAGCACCTTTGGGACAACCAGGACTTGGATGATGGAGAATCTCTACAAACTGTGCAATTTGGGATGGACACCTTTTGAATGGTGTGGGAGTAGGGATGGATTTCCAGGAAAAAAAATGCAGACTACGGGAACCAGGAGCATCAACTCAGGTGATCCTGAGGACACAGATAAACCTCCAAGTGGCCTCAATGACTCTCTAAAAGGATGCAAATGACCAGCTGTCTGCAAGGAATATAAATCCTTCCATTCCTCACTAGCCTGTGAGAGATGATGAAGAAGCTTCTTGGATGCGAAGTGAAACATCTTCAAAAGAAAAAAAACAAGAAAGCCCAGTTGACCCCTGAAAAAGCACCTTTGGGCCAACCATGACCTGGATGACTGAGAATCTCAACAGACTGTTATCCCTTACACTAGTAGCCCCCAATGTTTTAGACACCAGGGACTAGTTCCATGGAGAGAGGTTTTTCTATGGACCAGAGGCGGCATGGTTTTGCATCCCACAGGTGTGTCTTTGTTTGTATGTGTGGCCTGGTTTGCTGGCATGCCATGGCCCTGTGCCAGTCCACAGACCAAGGTTTGGGGGGGCCCTGCTTTGCACTCCACTGCTTTTCGGTGTATCAGGTATGTTGTTGCGATAATGCTCTGCTTCATTTGAAGATGTCACTCAACATCAATCAATAGAAACAAGTCAATGGGCAAAACACATTAGATTTGATTCCAGGATAGTATTGTTGAACGACAGTCAAAGCAATTAACTATAAGTGAGAATAAGTAAAGGCAATTTAAAACAAATGTGTTTTTCCTTTGGAAAAAAAGAAAAAGATGAAGAATGTTAATGAAAACCTTGAATAGGTTGTGGCTCAGCCGTCATGTCCCCTTTTCCTCGATACTTCCTTGGTTTTTAAATAAAATAAAATAAAATCCGCCTGATACGCCAGTTGCGCCCCTTTCTGGATCATGACGCCTTACGCATGGTCACCCAAGCCCTCGTCACCTCCCGTCTGGACTATTGTAACACTCTCTACATGGAGCTTCCCATGAGGTGCACCCGAAGGCTCCAGTTAGTTCAGAATGCGGCCGTGCGGGTGATTCTGGGAGCTCCTAGATGCTCCCCTGTGACACCTCTCCTGCGTGAGCTGCACTGGCTGCCTGTGGCTTTCCGGGTGCGCTTCAAGGTACTAGTGACCATCTTTAAAGCGCTCCATGGCAAGGGACCTGGCTACTTGCAAGACCGCCTCCTGCTACCAAACACCTCCCACCGACCAGTTTGCTCCCACAGAGAGGGCCTCCTCAGGGTGCCGTCGGCCAAGCAATGTTGGCTGGCGAACCCCAGGGGGAGAGCCTTCTCTGTGGCAGCTCCTGCCCCTGGGCTAAGGACGATCTCGGACCTACATCTCTTCTGTCGGGCCCTGAAGACGCATTTATTCTGCGCTGCCGGCCTGTTGTAGTTTTAAAGGGATTTTAAAGTAATTTTAGTATGGGATTTTTAAACATGTAGGCCAAATTTATTTAATATTTTTAATATATTCTTTTAGATTTTGTATCACCGATTTTATTGTGGCTGTACACCGCCCTGAGTCCCGAAAGGGAGAAGGGCGGTATACAAATCAAATAAAACTAAACTAAAACTAAAATAAAAAGCCCCAGTCACCAGCACCGATATGGAAGCTCTAAAACATTGTTAAAAATACCCTATTTACACATCGGTCACCAGCACCGATATGGAAGCTCTAAAATATTGTTAAAAATACTCTATTTACCCCTTTCCTTTTATAAAATTGTAAAACCAATAAAATTACTTGACAAAAAAAAATAAAAAAAATAAAAAGCCCCATGCAACACCCTTGATTGATTAGATTTTCCTATCATTTAGACTGACTTTGTCATCGCGTGGATGGGAGGAAATCCCTCGCATTGTAGAAAGGTTATATTTTCAGATGTCAGAGTGCCTTCTACAAAAACAGGTTGTCAAAGGAAAGAGGGAATGATAAATCAAAAAGCATCTAACACCATGTATGAAATACCTCTAACAATAGCTTCTCATTCCCCTTTGGAGCTACTGATAGAATATGATTTGTAATTCAAGTATGAAAAAGGCAGGCCTTTCATTTGAAGCCAGCCGAGCAGACGGAGAAAGATAACAAGAGAAAGAATATTCAATTTGAAGATGCCTTCAAGGAAAGCCGTCAAAAGCGCCCACCAAAAGATTTATCCGTGTTGAACTACAGATTCAATAAAATCTTTGACACCTTTAGATAAGAAAAGTAATATTTTATGATTCGGAGCGGGCCAAAGGCTTAGGAGTGCCGCCTAAGCAGGTTTAACTGCAAGGCTCATGCATGGAATATTAAAATGGGAGTCAAACAGCCATCCCAGAATACATGAACAGGAGCTACCCCAAGATTTTACAAGTTCTAGCTTCTCTTTGCCCTGTTCACATTGAAGTCTGACATAAATCCAGCATCCTGAGAAATGGTGGCGCAGCGGTTAGAGTGCAGTACTGCAGGCTACTTTTGCTGCCTGCCGGCTGTCTGCCTGCAATTTGGCAGTTCGAATCTCATCAGGCTCAAAGTTGACTCTGCCTTCCATCCTTCCGAGGTGGGTCAACCTACCTAACCTACCGTACCTCGCCTTTAGTTTTTAGTAGAGAAATTATTTAATTGGGTATTATAGGTATAGTTTTTAAAGGGTATATTTTAGCACAGGGTGTTAGTATTTAATATAGTTTTAATTATTTATTATTGTTATATGTATATGTTTTTTAAATTTCCTGTGCACCACCCCGAGTCCCTTCGGGGAGAGGGGGCGGTTAATAAGTCTAATAAAATAAATAAATAAATAAATAAATAAATAAATAAATGAGGACCCAGATTGTTGGGGGCAATAGGCTGACTCTCTAAACAACTTAGAGAGAGATGTAAAGCTAGTTAGGGTAGATTAGCAGAGATAAGGGTATAAGAAATGATACCAAATTATATTTGGGTTTACGGAAATACCATCCCAAGGAAACATAAACGGAGATATGAAAGAGACACCTAAAACAATAGAAAAAGAAAGGGAGAGAGGAGGAGAGAATGAAATGAAGAGGAGGGAAAGAAGAAAGAGGCAAGGAGAGGAGGATGGAAAGGAGAGAAAGAGGAGAGAGGGTAGGAAGGGGAAGAGGAAGAGTAGGAATAGGACAAGGGGGAAGGGAAGAAGGAAGGGGGAAGAGAGGAGAGGAGGAAGGAAGGAAGGAGAGAAGGGAGGGAGGGAGAAAAGAAAGGGGAAATAAGGTGATGTTACAACAGGAGGAAGGGATGGTAAATAAAGCAACCCAAACTGTATATTATATCCTGTTAAATGAAACAATAAATGTATAAGAATGACATATATAAAGAATAGTAATAATTATGTGAATGTATACTTAAAATGGTATGCAAGAGAACAAAAAATTTAAAAAAATTCTGGGGGAAAGCACTGTGAAGCAGTATAGAAGTCTAGTTGCTATTACTATTGCTATCATCACAGGTGAGCAAATTGAAGGAATGGCTAGCTGTTTGACTGAAGGATCCCAGTACTCAAAATCTGTGCTTCCCAAATGGGAGTAAATCCATTCTGTGTGAGCACAGGATTAGGAGGAATGAAGATTAATAACAGAGGATAAAATCATGATCACGTGAAGGGTGAATGCTGCTTTATAGCCTTAGTAAGACCACGCATGGAATTCTGCATCCAGTTGTAGAATTCTGCATCCAAACTGGTTATTATACAATTTGGGAATCTTTTTACTGGTGGTTAGAGAATAGACCAGGGGTGTCCAAAGTTGGGAACTTTAAGACTTGTGGACTTCAACTCCACAAGTCCACAAGTCTTAAAGTTCCCAAGTTTGGACACCCCTGGAATAGACATAAGAATTAATAGTAAGTTATCTAAAGTATAGAAAATGTATTAATAGTTAATATAACTAATACAGTTAAATAAATTACGAAAGGATTGTTATAATATTAGATACTGAAGGTATTGGAAGTTAAGCTAAGATGGGATTAAATCTATATAAATAAAAATGTAAAATAGTTTGTACGAAGCCACTCATCTCAAAAATTACTGGACCGATTTACCTCAAATTTTCACACAATGTTCCCAAGGACTTCTGATAATAGAATACAGTACGTACTCATTTTGTGCCTAGCACACATGTGTCATGTGCAAGGTACACAAATGTAAAATGTACCCACTGATCAGATTTTCACCTCCCTGTAGCCCTGCCCACCCAACAGTCATTTCCTCAGCAACGCATGGAGGCCTCTTAGGGCCAAAAGGCACTGAGATAGCAAACTCCCAGGTGGCCCATAGAGAGAGAGGGGGGGAGGGAGAAATACAGTTTAATAAAAGAGGGACTAGGGGAGACATGATAGCAGCCTTCCAATATCTCAGGGGTTGCCACAAAGAAGAGGGAGTCAAACTATTCTCCAAGGCACCTGGGGGCAGAAGCAATGGGTGGAAACTAATCAAGGAGAGAAGCAACTTAAAACTGAGGAGAAATTTCCTGACAGTTAGGACAATTAATCAGTGGAACAGCTTGCCTCCAGAAGTTGTGACTGCCCCAACGCTGCAAGTCTTTAAGAAGATGTTGGATAGCCATTTGCCTGAAATGGTATAGGGCTTCCTGCCTAGGCAGGGAGTTGGACTAGATGACCTCCAAGGTCCCTTCCAACTCTGCTATTGTATTATTGTATTACAGTAGGAAGGTAGCAGTGGTGGGTTTCTGCAGGCTCGTACCTACTCGCGAGAGCCGATTGGTGAAATTTAGAGAACCGGTGAGAGGGGGTTCCACCGGCGTACCTGGAAGTAAATCTGGCCCGCCGCTGCCAGTGACCCAACGGGAAGGAAAGGAAAGGAAGGAAGGAAGGAAAGAAAGAAAGAAAGAAAGAAAGAAAGAAAGAAAGAAAGAAAGAAAGAAAGAAAGAAAGAAAGAAAGAAAGAAAGAAAGAAAGAAAGAATTTATCATCACAATTGAGTCCAAAATTTTGGTTGCTAAGCAAGAGCGTTGTTAAATGAGTTTCACCACATTTTAAAAGGTGGCCACTTCCACCCTGTCACATGACTGCCAAGCCACGCCCACAAAATAGGCCACACCTACAGAGTAGATTCTAAAAAATTTGAACCACTGGTAGGTAGATAGGGGAATAGATAGAGAGGGAGAAATACGGTAGGTAGGTAGGTAGGTAGGTAGGTAGGTAGGTAGATAGATAGAGAGGGAGAAATAAGGTAGGTAGGTAGGTAGGTAGGTAGGTAGGTAGGTAGGTGGATAGATAGATAGGGAGAAACACAGTAGGTTGGTAGATAGGGTGATAGAGAGGGAGAAATACAGTAGGTGTGTAGGTAGGCAGGTAGGCAGGTAGGTAGGTAGAGGGAGAAAGGAAGAAATATAGTAGGTAGGTGGATGGATGGATGGATGGATGGATGGATGGATGGATAGATAGATAGATAGAGATAGATAGATAGATAGATAGATAGATAGATAGATAGATAGATAGATAGATAGATAGATAGATAGATATAGAGAGAAATACAGTAGGTAAGTAGGTAGGGGGATAGATAGATAGGGAGAAATACAGTAGGTAGGTAGGTAGAGGGATAGATAGAGAGGGAGAAATACAGTAGATAGGTAGGTAGAGGGATAGATACAGTAGGTAGGCAGGTAGGTAGATAGGGGGATAGATAGAGAGGGAGAAATACAGTCGGTAGGTAGGTTGGGGGTTACATGGTGGTTGTGTGTATGTGTGCAGGTGTAGATCTACACACAGATTGGTTGGCCATTTAACCAGACTGGGCCACATCAACGTGTGGCCAGGTATAGCTAGTAATGAACAAGAGTAATGAATAAGATTGTATATTTTAATGTTGGCACAAAATATTTGTACCCAGATGACACACTGAATTAATGGAAAATGGATTGTTTATATAAAAATAAAAAATTTTAAAATTTTAAAAAAACCTTTTTTTCTCTTGACAAAGTCTTGAGCAGAAGACCTTTTAAAATTTAAAATAAAATAAAATAAAATGTAAGCGTGTTTCCCTAATTTCCATCAGACCATTTTCTCCCATTGGATTCTTTTTTTCCCTGTGTAAGAAAAATCAAAGTTAGGGGAATGGACAGACAGAGGAACTGTCTTGATTTTGCTTGGTTTCTTTGACAACTTCCAACTGGGGTATAAATCACACAACGATGCCGCTGAAGCACCCTGGAACATGGTGGCTGCTTTTGGATGGTTGAATGTTTATTATGCACGGCATTAAAACCTTCCCCACATGCACACATCTCTGTCTCTTTTTTCCCCTTAGACAAATGAGAACCAAGTGTGTGCCGGTGAAGCAACTGCCAGGCTTAAAAATCTCACTGTGCGAGGCTCCCTGTGATTTCTAATTTTTTTCCAAGTCACAACAGATGTCAGCTGAGGACAGCTGCTGCATTTTCCTTCCCAAGTTGGTGATGACTCCATCCGCGTGAAGTACATCAGGGGTGTCAAACTCAATGCTCGGGGGCCGGATCGGGCCTGTGGGGTTGCTTAGATCTGCCCCATGGGGCCACCCTGGAAACAGCGAAGGACCAGCCCACGGTGCCTCAGCCAGCAAAAAATGGAGCTTGGGAGGCCTGCATGCGGCCCTCTCATACTCCAATTTCACTGGCAGATGGTTGCAGGAGGCCGTGGCAGCTGAAAACGGAGCTTGGGAGCCCATCTTCGCTGGGAGAGCGCTTGGGCCACCACAGGTACCCCCAACAGGAGTGATGTCAAACTGGTCATGCCCATCCTGGCCCCTCCAGCCTGCCCCCCCCCCAAGGTCAAACACAACCCTGATTTGGCCTTCAATGAAATCAGTTTGACGAAGAAGAAGAAGAAGAAGAAGAAGAAGAAGAAGAAGAAGAAGAAGAAGAAGAAGAAGAAGAAGAAAGGAGGAGGAGGGGGGAGGGGGAGAGGAGAAGGAGGAGGAGGAGGAGGAGGAGGAGGAGGAGGAGGAGAAGAAGAAGAAGAAGAAGAAGAAGAAGAAGAAGAAGAAGAAGAAGAAGAAGAAGAAGAAGAAGAAGAAAGGAGGAGGAGGGGGGAGGGGGAGAGGAGAAGGAGGAGGAGGAGGAGGAGGAGGAGGAGGAGGAGGAGGAGAAGAAGAAGAAGAAGAAGAAGAAGAAGAAGAAGAAGAAGAAGAAGAAGAAGAAGAAGAAGAAGAAGAAAGGAGGAGGAGGGGGGAGGAGGAGAAGGAGGAGGAGGAGGAGGAAGAAGAAGAAGAAGAAGAAGAAGAAGAAGAAGAAGAAGAAGAAGAAGAAGAAGAAGAAGAAGAAGAAGAAGAAGAAGAAGAAGAAGAAGAAGAAGAAGAAGAAGAAGAAGAACAAGAAGAAGAACAAGAAGAAGAAGAAGAAGAACTTACAAATGATGGACTGCAAAGAGAAGTCCACACAAATTGGATTAAGGATATGTTCAGAAGAATCATGCCACAAATGGCAGAAGATGCGATATTGTTTTATTACTGGAAGGATACAAACCGACAGATAAAAGATTAACCTAAAACCAGTTGAGATTAGGGAAAGTTAGTGATAATATACATAGCTAGATAAGTAATTGAAAGTGATAATAATTGTAATAATGAAGAAGAAGATATCCATTCATTCACGTCTGACTCTTGGTGATTCTACGGGCCAGGTATCTGAAGGAAAGTTATTCAAACTAAGTAAGGATGGAAAAATGACCTTCCGATGGAGAAGGGGTCCATCAATGAGCAAATCCACTCCCAAGCCACAGATTTTCACAATACGGGTTTAAAGGTCCCAAAGAAAGAGACAACACAACTGAGTCAGGGTTTAAATCAACTTATCTGTTACCTGGGGGTGCAACCTGAGGGCTTCAATCACCCCATCCCCCACCCAGAAGACTCCATGGGACAAATGCAAGCAATGCTTGAGAAAATTTCTTCCTACACTTAAGAAAAATCTAGAATCTGCCAGAGACTTCATCTTTAGAGGAGGAGGAGGGGGGGGGAGGAAGAGGAGGAGGAGGAGGAGGATATGTAAAATGCTAAGTAAAAAGAATATAAAAAGGGGCAAAGAATAGGTGCTGGGAAAAAGGGAAAAATAATAAAGAAAATAGATATATAAGCAAATGACTTCCCCTTCCATCAGGATGAGTACAAACACCTTCAATAACATATTATCTTCTCTGATATTTCAACAAAAAATATCTTCTTCCCATATTTCATCTCTTATCAATAAACAATGCTTAGTTATTCAATCCCAATAAGCTAAAGTCCATTAAGAGTTACCGGAAATAACACTTATCACTTTCTCTAAAAATATAGCAAAAGAAAAACTCTTATTTCCATATCTTATCACTTATCTATAAACAAATCTTTAAAGCTTCACCATTCAGTTCTAGTCTTTAGTTCATTAAGAACTACCATAAACAATCTACTATATCTATAATCCAACATCTATCTATCTATCTATCTATCTATCTATCTATCTATCTATCTATCTATCTATCTATCTATCTATCTATCTATTCATCAATGAAATAAACTCACTTTGTTTTCTGTTTAGTTTTAAGAAATTTGATTTTTAACCCTTTGAAATAGTGTCCCACAATTTGATTTCTTATCATTTCCCCTCTGCTGCCTTTCAAAAACTCCTTCAGAAGTTGAACAGTTAACTCTCTTTTGTAAGTCCAAGATAAGAAAACTATCCAAGTCACTCTTCTGATTTATTATTTGCATATCCCCTTTAATTATCAAGATATCCGATGGTTCCATTTGTAAATTCAGTGTAACATCGTTTTCCATATCATTCATGTAGCCTGACATTTTAAAATCCATTTTCAGACCCACATTCAAATCAGCTTCAGTCTCTGTTTCATTCAGTAAAATTGCTCCTCTTAAACAACTTCTTTTAAATTGATTTTTTTTTTTACCAAAGCAGAGTAATTTCTGAGACCATTGTCCTCAAACCTCACAGACACAAAACAGAACTACATCTACATGAAAGGAAGGAAGCAGTAGGAGTTAGTTTACTTGCTTTTTGCTGTTTAAAAACAATTTTAATAGCCCTTAAACTAGCCTGAAACGTCTTTCACGAAGAACACAAGGAAAGTACTGAAACATGCTTTTCTGAAGTTCTTAACATCCCAAAAGCCATTAACAAGCAATTTCTTAAAGCAGTTAGGACAGAACACATGCAAAGCCATGACAGTGTTGAGTAAAAAGCTTGTGAAATGACCTTACTTTGACTTCCACAGCTCTAAAACCTGACAGAGATCACTATCTTACACTCTTCCCATGTGGAGCTGCTGCAGTGATGAAATTCATTTTTTTTTTACTACTGGTTCTGTGGGCATGGCTTGGTGGGCGTGGCAGGGGAAGGATGTTGCAAAATCTCCATTCCCATCCCACTCTGGAGCCAGCCAGAGGTGGCATTTGCCAGTTCTCCAAACTACCATATTTTTCGGAGTATAGGACGCACCGGAGTATAAGATGCACTTCCAGTAGAGTGCATCTTATACTCCAGTGGAGCCAGCTAAGAGTGGGGTTTGGAGGTTCTCTGAACTGCACAGAATCTTAGCTAGAGGTTCTCCTGAACCCCTGCAAAACCCTAGCAGCCCACCCCTGGTTCAAAGGCATCTTGGAGGTCTTCTAGTCTAACCCCCCACCCCATGGCAGGAGATCCTATATACCATTCCATACTTTCTTTGGGATTGATAGGATGGATACATGTGATCATAGAAAGCATAATAGAATGACAGAACAGAATAATAAGAGTTGGAGGCGATGCCAGAGACCTTCCAGTCCAACCCTCGTCCCACTGCCCAAGCAGGAGACCCTGTACCATTTCAGACAAATGGCTGCCCAATCTCTTCTTAAATACAATACAATACAATACAATACAATACAATACAATACAATACAATACAATACAATACAATACAATACAATACAATACAATACAATACAATAGCAGAGTTGGAAGGGACCTTGTAGGTCTTCTAGTCCAACCCCCTGCGTGGGCAGGAACCTTATACCATTTCAGACAAATGGCTATCTAACATCTTCTTAAAGACATCCAGGTTTGGGGCATTCACAACTTCTGGAGGCAAGCTGTTCCAGAGGTTAATTGTTCTCACTGTCAGGAAATCTCTCCTTAGTTCTAAGTTCCTTCTCTCCTTGATTAGTTTCCACCCATTGCTTCTTGTCCTGCCCCCAGGTGCCTTGGAGAATAGTTTGACTCCCTCTTCTTTGTGGCACCCTCTGCGATATCGGAACACTGCTATCATGTCTCCCCTGGTCCTTCTCTTCATCAAGCTAGACATACCCAGCTCCTGCAGCCGTTCTTCATATGTTTTAGTCTCCAGTCCCCTAATAATCTTGGTTGCTCTTCTCTGCACTCTTTCCAGAATCTCCACGTCTTTTCTACATCGTGGCAACCAAAACTGTATGCAGTATTCCAAGTGTGGCCTTACCAAGGCACTATACAGTGGCATTAACACTTCACGCGATCTAGATTCTATCCCTCTGTTGATGCAGCCTAGAACTGTGTTGGCTTTTTTGGCAGCTGCTGCACACTGCTGGCTCCTATTTAAATGGTTGTCCACTAGGATTCCGAGATCCCTCTCACAGTTGCTACTATTGAGCAAGGTACCACCTATACTGTACTTGTGCATTTACCTCCATCACTTTCACAACGTAGTGTTTTTTCTAAGTAAAGTCAAGCTAGCAACTTGTTTGTTTGCTTTTATAGGTTTGCAGATGTTTGTCACTTTAGCAGAATGCTTATGGGCAGAAGATTTTATGAAGTTATTTTTGCTTGTTCAAGTGGAGTAAACCACCTTCAGACTCCGAAAGCAGGCAGTATGCAAGCAATGGTAATAGAAAAATAAATAAATAAGAGGAGAGACAGATGCATTTTAGTATCGTCAGAGCATCTTCCCATTCTTAAAGCCGGAAACACAACTACAAACCATCACATCTTTTCAAGGTGAATTCAAACCTTGACATTATTTAAAAAACACACACACACACCACACAACAAATGTATTGCCTTTGTTTAGTTTTCTTTCCCAACTGCCAGTAAGCAGATGGTTGAAGTGTAATTGAGTTCCTCCCAGATAATGAGAACAGTACCGCGCAGGTAATAATTCAGTGAACAGGAGCTGTTAAGAATCTATTTCTTTCAATCTTTAGGGAAGGAACGAGGCATCTTCTGAATTTGAGAGAACCGCCGGTGTCCCAGGGAATGCCAGATTCTGAAACAAAAAGAAGGTGATTTTATTTATCAGGCCGGAATTTCGTTTAATGTTGCCCTATCCGATCCATCATGCGGCAGACAAGTCTTCAAAAAAAACAAAGCTGTTTTCCCAGGCATGATGATGGCTTTCAGTTATGACCTGCTTTTTTTTTTCTTCAAAACTTATAATCATCAGCAATCTCTTTTTGCCAGAGAGACAATCATGGCACAAAATAAGACAAAAATCCCCATGCTTGATCGTTATTGTCGTTATCATTTCTTTCTTCTTTTAAAGTACTGATACACAGCAGAAATTTCCCAATGCATTATTATTCTGTGGTTAATCTTTGGTGAGATTCACAGCCTTTGGGGCTGGTTGGTAGCTCAACAGCTCGAGTCCTAATGAAGGACCTAGGAACTGTTAAGGTGGTATTATTATTATTATTATTATTATTATTATTATTATTATTATTATTATTATTATTATTATTATTATTATTATTATTATTATTATTATTATTATTCTGTGGTAAATCTTTGGTGAGATTCACAGCCTTTGGGGCTGGTTGGTAGCTCAACAGCTCGAGTCCTAACCAAAGACCTAGGAACTGTCAAGGTAACGTCGGAGGATAGAAGCTGTTCCAAGCAGGGTGGCCCTTTGTAGAGTCAGAATGCTCAAGTCCGGCAAACCTAGAACCTCCACATAGCGAGGCAGTCCCCTAGGTATTGCTCCAAGGGCTCCAATCACAATCGGGACAACACACAACTTTCTCTTCCACAGTTGCTCAACTTCAATTTGCAAGTCCCGGTATTTTGTGATTTTTTTCTTGCTGCTTATTTTCAATTCGTGCATCACCAGGTATTGCAATGTCAACGAACCTTACTTTTTTCTTTTCAATTATTGTTATATCAGGTGTGTTGTAGGACAAGTGCCTGTCAGTCTGAATTCTAAAGTCCCACAAGATCTTGACTTTCTCATTCTCTAAAACTTTCTCAACCTGATGTTCCCCGTGGTTTTTGATGTACTCAAATCCAAACTTCTGGCACAATTTCCAGTGAATGATCTTAGCAACATGGTCATGGCGTTGTAGGTAGTCAGTTTGTGAAATTTTGCTGCACTCACTGATCAGGTTTATTATTATTGTTGTTGCTGTTGTTGTTGCTCACAGACTGGTGTGGAATATTCCACACAAACATCTTATTTGAATAGGATGGTCTATGGAGATCTTCACTCATCCATGTCATTATTGTCTCAACGATGTTTTGTTTTCAAAAGTCAATTGCAGTTTAGCAAGAGCAAGAGCACTGAGACTTCTATACCACTTCACAGTGCTTTACACCCTCTCTAAGGGGTTTACAGAGTCAGCCTCTTGCCCCCAACAATCTGGGTCCTCATTTGACCCACATCGGAAGGATGGAAGGTGGTCAGGATTGAACTCCTGGCTGAGCTGCATTCTAACCACTGTGCACCATGGATGGATGGATGGATAGGTGGAAGGAAGGAAGGAAGGAGGGAGGGAGGGAGGGAGGGAAGGAAGGAAGGAAGGAAGGAAGGAAGGAAGGAAGGAAGGAAGGAAGGAAGGAAGGAAGGGTTTACAGAATCAGCCTCTTGCCCCCAACAATCTGGGTCCTCATTTTACCCACCTCAGAAGGACGGAAGGCTGAGTCAACCTTGAGCTTGGTGAGATTTGAACTACTGGAAGTGGGCAGAGTCAGCCTTTTATACTAACCACTGTCAAGGAAGGAAGGAAGGAAGGAAGGAAGGAAGGGCCATAGCAATAGATAGATAGATATACCGCTTCACAGTGCTTTACAGCCCTCCAACTCTGTTAATCTGCTATCTGAAGTCTGGCAGATTGTAGATTTTTCTTAAGCGTAGGACGAACTCTTCTCAAGCATTGCCTCTGCTTGCATTTATCCCATGGTGGATTCGTTGGGTGGGGGGAAGAGGTAGGATTCAGCCGCTTTGGGCCAATTCAGGTGAACCGGATGCTAATTTTACATCTGGTTCGCCAAACCGGTAGTTGAAAGGACTGGCTGGCCCCTCCCACCCCTCCCCTCTCCTTCCGTCCCAGGAGTCTCCATGTGGCCAGTATTGGATGCCAAGTAAGTGCAGGACCTGCGCAGAGGCTCTGGGAGAGCAAAAACGGGGCCTCTTGAAAGTTCCAGAAGTTCAGAAACAGGCTCGTTTCTGGCCTTTGGAGCCTGAGGAGGCTGTTTTTACCCTCCCGGAGGCTCAAGGAAAGCCTCTGGAGCCTGGGGAGGGCAAAAGTGCCCCCCCGTGGTACAAGAATCTGAGTATGCCACACCCACCATGGCCATGTCCACCCAGCAACCGGGCAAAGAACTGGTTGCTAAAAAAATTCAATCTCACCCCTGGGCAGGAGGTGGTGGTGACTGAAGACCCCCCAGTAACACTCCCAGGTAACAGAACAGTTGATTTAAACCCTAGCTCAGTTGTGGGACCGTTAAGCCCATAAGGGCTCCATGGCACGGGACCTAGTTATCTGCGGGATCGGATTCTGCCCCATACATCAATGCGGCCGATTCGCTCCCACAGAGAGGGACTTCTCCGGGTGCCGTCCACTAGGCTATGCCAGTGGGCGACGCCCAAGGGAAGGGCCTTCTCTGTGGCGGGCCCTGCCCTCTGGAACGACCTTCCCCCTGAAATCAGAACAACTACCGACCTCCGCTCCTTCCGTCAAAAATTGAAAACACACTTCTTCTGCTTGGCCGGCCTAGGTTAGTCTTCCGTCTTTCAATTGGGTTTTAGGGGATTGTAATGTAATTTTTTAGTATTGGGGGTTTTAGCGCAGGGATAATCTTGTTTAATTTTTATTTTATCTATTTATGTATTTTGTATTAGTATTTTTAATTTCCCTGTGCACCGCTCCGAGTCCCTTTGGGGAGAGGAGGCGGTCTACAAATAAAATTTATTATTATTATTATTATATTGTGAAAATCTGTGGCTTGGGAGTTGATTTGCACATTGATGGATGCCTTCTCCATCGGAAGGTCATTTTTCCACCCTTACTTAGTTTGAATAACTTTGCTTCAGATATATCTCCTCTTCAACCAATGCAAAAACAAATATTATTATCCTGAGCAGCTCTTACTATAGACAAAGAGATTACAAGATAGGCTCTTTTGGCCAAGATTTATTTCGTCACCTGAAAAACAAAGTCACCTCCTTTTGCTACACGTCTTCTAAATTAGAAGTCTACGGAGATTCTAAATTAGATGTACTTTCCCAAGTTGTCACCTACATACATACATATTTCCACAACACCTACCCATCCAGAATGGTGGTATATCACAGCTTGGTAAAATTAAACCATCTATTTTAAGTATGCAAGGAATTCAAATATGAGTTATAAAAGATATTCCGTAAACGGAATCCAATGTCAGCTGGATTCATATTTTTAAAAAGCAATTGGTTTTCCTTTCTCAGTTTATTGGTGGCTAAGACGCTGAGCTTGTCAAACAGGAAGGTCGGTAGTTTGGCGGTTTGAATCCCTAGCACCGCGTAATGGAGTGAGCTCCCATTACTTGTCCCAGCTTTCTGTCTCTCTGTCTTTCTCTCTTGCTCTTTCTCTCGCTGTCTCTGTCTCTCTTGTCACTCTCTCCCTCTGTCTCTCTCATGCTCTGACTCTCTCTTGTCTCTCTGTCTCTGTCTGTCTCTCTCCGTGTCTCTCTTTCTCTGTCGCTCTCTAGTCTCTCGCTCTGTCTCTCTTTCTCTGTCTCTCTCTCGCTCTTTCTCTCTCTTGTCTATCTGTCTCTGTCTATTTTCTTTCTCTCTCTCTCTCTCTTGCTCGGTCTCTCTCTTGTCTCTCTGTCTCTCTGTCTCTCTCTCTCTGTGTCTCTCTTTTTCTGTCGCTCTCTTGTCTCTGTGTGTGTCTCTCTCTTTCTCTGTCTCTCTCTCTCTCGCTCTGTCTCTCTCTTGTCTCTCTGTCTATCTGTCTCTCTCTCTCTCTGTGTGTCTCTCTTTCTCTGTCGCTCTCTTGTCTCTCTCTCTCTCTATGTCTCTCTTTCTCTGTCTCTCTCTCGCTCTGTCTCTCTCTTGTCTCTGTCTATCTGTCTCTGTTTCTCTCTGTGTTTCTTTCTCTGTCGCTCTCTTGTCTCTCTCTCTCTGTGTCTCTTTCTCTGTCTCTCTCTCGTTCTGTCTCTCTCTCTTGTCTCTCTCTGTGTGTGTCTCAGTTTCTCTCTGTCTCTCTCTCTCTGTGTCTCAGTTTCTCTGTCTCTCTCTCGTTCTGTCTCTCTTTCTCTCTGTCTATCTGTCTGTCTCTGTTTCTCTCTGTCTCTATCTCTTTCTGTCTCTCTCTTCCCCCCTCATTCCTTCCCTCCCTCTCTCTCCCCATCTCCCCCTCTTTCTCTCCCTCTGTTTTTGCATGTGTGTGTGTGTGTGTGTGTCTAACATACCTTATAAAGTCATTGTTGCAAAGAAACATTGGGATATGCCAAGTACAGCAACTTGAGCCTCTGTAGGGAACAAACAAATCTATCTGATATTAAAGCAAGGAAGGCGGCAATTGAGAAACAAGCGAGCAGCTTTTCAAGAAACACAGGAATTACTACTTCATACACACAAACACACTCCTTCTCCCCCCCCCAACAAAAAAGAACAAAAAAAAAAGAACACAATAAAAAGAGGTGAATAGCTGCAGATCAGAGCTCACTTTATATCTGTCTAAAACTTCCAAAGGTTTTGCATTTGATTCCCAGCAATACTGTGGAATTAAACTCTTTTGGGGGAAGAAGGCTAAAGCCATTGATAACCTCCTTTTCATGAACTGCTGAGTGTTTAAATACCCTTTCTCTCTCCTTAGTGGCTTTTATGATATAATTTGGGTCTTTGTTGTTCTAGTTTCAATTGACTCCACTTGCTTTTCAACTCCCTTCTGCCTTCCACTCAATCGTATTTATACCAGTCCCAAAGGAGGGTTGTGGAAGCTTGAAGACTATCGATTTTGAAATGAAGAGAGGCTGGCTGTTCTTTTATTCAGGTGCCTGGAGGAAGAGGAGGAGGAGGAGGAGGAGGAGGGTTCCTGCATTATGGAATCCTTGGACATCCTCCTCCCTCTCTGCTTTGTAGAAATTCATTCCGGGCCAAGTGACTTTGGAATTTTTTGCCTGCTGCTTTTAGCATCTTCGTTATCTGTTTGCAATTCTGACTTTTGTGAGTTGTGAGTCCTGTTGAAAGATTTCCATGGAGAGGAACATTTACAAGTTTTGATTTATTTATATTTGATTTATTTAGTGTGTGTGTGTGTGTGTATGCCAACATCGTATTGTATTATTAAATGTTTGCATCGATTAATCTTACTATCAACATCCAAAAACAATTATTGGCTCTTCTGCTCTCCATATATCATATTTGTAACTTATCCATCACTTTCTTCTCCCTCTCTCCTCCTCCTCCTCCCTATCTCCTTTCTTCCCTCTGTTATCCTTCCCTTCTTGACTTCCCCTTCCCCTCTCCTTCTCCTCTCTCCCGTTTCTACTCCTCCTTTCTCTCCTCCTCTTCCCCCCCCACCCTCTCTCCTATCCGTCTTTTCTTCCCTTTACCTCTCTCCTCTCTTCCACACTCTTCATCTCATTTACTTGGTGTATTTCAGCTTCTAAGCGAGCTCCATTTTATGTTGATGGTATTTATGATTCCTTTTAGAGTTTCAATTAACTTTTTGAGACCACTACCCCGAGAGCCCCCGGACTTTGTGGTCATAGGGGGCCAAACCCATTATGAGGTGCAATGAATCCTTGATTCGAGCTGGCACAGGAGACAACTCCAATACTTAATCAAGTGGAAGGGCATCTTCAGAGGCATCTTGGGCACAGAGTAGAAATATCCAGGCTGATTGCAAATTCCTATGCAGAAAATCCAAACAAGTTGGTGGTGGTGGTGGGGGAACGCAGCCTTAAATCCTATACCTGTATTCAAATTGTTTTTGGTTCGCACAGGTTGCTTTCGGAAAGTGAGGAGAGCCAAATTCAGATCTCAGATTACTACAGCAGGCTTGCACCTCATTGGTGAATGTGATTTATGACACAGAGTGAGGGGACTCAAAGAACAGGGGTAAAGTTCAGCCATAATTCAAATGAGGTTTAGATCTGATTACAATAGTGTGTTGCTGAAATGATGTTTCTAATAAATGTCTGGATTTCTTTTGTAACTTGGCTTGAGGCTCATGAATTAATTAGGGCATTTTTGGGAAACCTGACACTAAGAAACAGGAAAACAGTCAGACGTTTCATGCTGTGGGAACCCACCATCTCCCCTCCTAGAAAAATGAGATATTTTAAGGAATATTTTAAAAGGCAGGTTATTATATTTCCCAAAGGGAGAAATGGAGAAACGTTTTTTTTTAGAGGCAGAAAGCAAGCCCCACTTTCCTTAACAGCCCACAGCAAATGCCAGCACTTAAGAGATAAAGAGCTTATTGAAAGAAGACAAGTATCTAGATAGCTCTATTCATAGGCAAATACCCTCACCCAAGAAACAAAAGAGGACGGGAGCCATTAAGCCACAATAGGAATTGCCCAACACCCTTTCAGAACACAAGCTCCTTCACGGCATCATCTCAGAGCAGCCCAAACTTCAACCAAACTTAGCTCAGACAAACTAAGGATTTGTACTTTGCCTATGGAGCCAGCTATAACCTCTTCATGGGAGTCTGACAACAGCCAATAGAATACACCTTCTTGCACAGGAACAGGAAGCACAAGTGTAAAGCCCAAGAGAAGTTATAAAAACCCACCACTTTCAACTCCATTTTGTCAGCTACCCACAACCGCAAACCCATGTGGTTCTGCGTCATCAATAAACCATCTTTCCAATCAAGCTCCATGTTTCCAGTGTCTTTCTCCCAACTTGGAACAGAACCAGATGGATATTTCTTCCCACAATGCTTAGCAAAGGTAAGGAACATTCAATAAATGGTGAACTGTTATGATTGGGAAGATACTCCAACATGGCTCAAACCAATTTGGATGAAGAAATATGGGTTTCCTCTTGACATGGAAACTGGGGGAATTAAAAAAAAAAGATAATAATTTCCTTGAATTTGTTCAAATCCTGGGAACTTCGCAGAAGGCTGCAAAATTTCAAATAATCACTAGAGGGCAGCGAAATGAACCAAAAAACCAACACCATGCTGCCACCTAGTGTCCGTCCAGAGAAGCAATTGCTAAAAGCAATCCAAAGTAATCTGACTTGATTTAGATTGTGTCTTACTTGCCTAGGATTGAGTTTGTTTGTTTGTTATTTAGAAAATTTATATGGCTGCCCAACTCACTCATGGCTTACAAAAGTAAACTCCCAAAGCAAAAACCAATAAATTCCAATCCACTGGTGACAACAATCAGACCAGTCACTTAATGGACTACACATCATGCTGAGGTCCCCAGACCCATTGGCAAAACTAGGTTTTTGAAAAAATGTTAAAAGTGGGGGCTAACCTTATACAATAGCAGAGTTGGAAGGGACCTTGTAGGTCTTCTAGTCCAATCCCCTGCGTGGGCAGGAACCTTATACCATTTCAGACAAATGGCTATCTAACATCTTTTTAAAGACTTCCAGGGTTGGGGCATTCACAACTTCTGGAGGCAAGCTGTTCCAGAGGTTAATTGTTCCAACTGTCAGGAAATTTCTCCTTAGTTCCAAGTTGCTTCTCTCCTTGATTAGTTTCCACCCATTGCTTCTTGTCCTGCCCCCAGGTGCCTTGGAGAATAGTTTGGCTCCCTCTTCCATAGAGAGGGAGCCACTGTGGAGAAGACCATTCTGCTCTGTCCTATGTACCTTCTTAGGGAGGGGGAACCCATAGCATTCCATCTTCCATTTAACACCTATGCTTAATTCAGTCTGCCTTGTAAGTATAAGAAAACAGATTGGGTAAAATAGCTTTGCTAACCAGCCATTAAGGGTGTCATGAAAAGACAACCGATGAAATTGATTTATAAGGAAACGTATCTAGGACTTCATTACTAAAATTGCATATTCATCTGGTAGGAAATATAATAGATTTAATTTATATTCCATTTTTCATGTCTCTCACCATGCCTTCTATTGCTGATCTGCATTTTTTTGGCCTCGAATTTAGGTTAGCTTTCAAAAAATGGCCCAGATCCACATTTGGATATAGACTTTATCAAAGATCTACAATCTCTCTCCCCCATCTCTCTCTCATTCTCTCTGTGTTGTGTTAAAATAAGGGAGGGAGGGAGAGGGAGGGAGGGAGGTTGAGAGAGAGATGTTGTGTGTGTTAGAGGGAGAGAGATAGAGATAGTGATAGAGATAGATAGATAGATAGATAGATAGATAGATGATAGATAGATAGATAGATAGATAGATAGATGATAGATAGATAGATAGATAGATAGATAGATAGATAGATAGATAGATAGATAGATAGATAGATAGGAAAGGGAAGATTTTAAAAGAGAGAGAGAGAGAGAGAGAGAGAGAGAGAGAGAGAGAGAGAGAGAGAGAGAGAGAGGGAAAGAGGGAAGAGAAAGAGAATTTTGCTGGATTTTGATTTTATTTGTTCCTTCCAAGAGCGCAAGTCAGATTAGATAATTCTCTGTCCTATATTTTTCTTGGCCCCAACTCTATAAAGATGATTAAGTTGAAAGACGTGAGTCCAGAAATGGCATTCTATCAGTTTGGACCCGTTTGCCCAAACCAGTAGCGGAAATTGAGGGTGGCCACGCCCGCCCACCCCAACTCTAGGGTATCTCATTTAGGCCCTTTTTTCGCCAAAAGTGCCTGTGCCCATGCGCAGAGGTGGGTGTGAGCAATGTGGCAGTTTGACGGTTCAAATCCCTAGTGCCATGTAATGGAGTGAGTTCCCCTTACTTGTCCCAGCTTCTGCCAACCTAGCCATTTGAAAGCATGTAAAAAATGCAAGTAGAAAAATAGGAACCACTTTTGGTGGGAAGGTAACATTTCATTTCATTTCATTTTCATTTATTTAGATTTATAAAACCGCGCCTCTCTCCCCGAAGGGACTCGGGGCGGTGCACAGGAAGTTAAAAAAACATATACAACACAACCATCAATAAATATTAAAACCAAATTAGATAATGCTCATCCTGTGCTAAAAATCTTAAAATCTTAAAAACTATTTCCCCCTAAAAACCAAATTAAAACAGTTTAAGCTTCAGACTACAGGCTAGATGAAGTGGATTAGGCCAGGCCGGCCAGATGGAAAAAGTAGGTCTTCAACTTTTGGCGGAAGGAGCGGAGGTCCGTGGTAGTTCTAAGTTCGGGGGGTAGGTCGTTCCAGAGGGTTGGGCCCGCCACAGAGAAGGCCCTTCCCCTGAGCGTCACCCGCTGGCATTGTCTGGTGGACGGCACCCGGAGAAGTCCCTCTCTGTGGGAGCGAATCAGCCAGAGGGATGTATGGGGTAGGATACAATCCCGCAGATAGCTAGGTAACAGTGTTCCATGCACCTTCGGCGTTGAGTCATACCAGCCACATGACCACGGAGACGTCTTCGGACAGCTCTGGCTCTTCGGCTTTGAAACCGAGATGAGCACCGCCCCCTAGAGTCGGGAACGACTCGCACATGGGGAACTTTTTCCTTTACCTTTTAGGGAAGGTAAATGAATAAAACCCCTGGACGTGACTATGTTCATAGCCCATGGTAGACCCTATTTTTAAAGTGTGATGTCAACTCAACAGCCTCCCAAATTTCTCAGCGAATGTCCACGATGAACTCAGATCTCCCATGCCTTATCCCAACCACTCCGAGCCTTGGGCATTCCATAAATAGCATTGATTGTCCAGTCTCTTCTTAAAAGCCTCCAGGGATGGAGTCCCCACAACCTTTGAAGGCAAGGTGTTCCATTGGTTAATTGTTCTCACTGGTAGGGAACGCTATGTTAGGACACAGAGACGTCTTCAAGAAAATGCAGAAAAATATGTGAATGTAGATTTCTTAAAGAGGCAAGAAGTTATTTTCATTGAGAAAATACAGGAGGATGCACAGGTGCTCCATACTTGTTCGGTGATCATATGACTGGTCCTCGTGTTTACAACAGTCATAGCATTTTGTGGTCTTGTGGTTACCTTGGTGGGCAGCTTCTTGCAAGCAAAGTCAATGGGGAAGGCAGCAAGACATTGCAAAGAGTGACACATCACATCCTTGCTTAAGGACCCCCAGTGATTTTTAACAACAGCAACTGGAAGGGCTGGAATTTCCATTGCTAAGTGATGTGATCACATGGCATCCCATTTTATGACCTTAATACCAGTTCCAATTACTATTGTTAAGTAAGACTATCTGCATTCACCTACAATATTTCCCCAAAAGACAATGGGTTTAGTAAGGATATTGGTAGCTTTTTGTATCTTTCCTCTACTCCTACTCCTATTTCTTCCTCCCTCCCTCCCTCCCTCCTCCTTCCTTCCTTCCTTCCTTCCTTCCTTCCTTCCCCCTCCCTTCCCCCCTTCCCCATTCCCTCTTCTTCCTTCCTTCTTTCCTTCCCCCTTCATTTCCCTTTCCTTCTTTCCTTCCCCCTTCTTTCCTTCCTTCTTCCCTTCCCCTTCTTTCCTTCCTTTCTTCCTTCTTTCCTTCCCCCTTCTTTCCTTCTTTCCTTCCCCTTCTTTCTTTCCTTCCTTTCCCCGCCCCCCTTCTTTCCTTCCTCCCTCCCTTCCCCCTCCCTTCCTCCCTTCCCCGTTCCCTCTTCTTCCTTCCTTCTTTCCTTCCCCCTTCGTTTCCCTTTCCTTCTTTCCTTCCCCCTTCTTTCCTTCCTTCTTCCAGTCCCCTTCTTTCCTTCCTTTCTTCCTTCTTTCCTTCCCCCTTCTTTCCTTCTTTCCTTCCCCTTCTTTCTTTCCTTCCTTTCCCCTTCTTTCTTTCCTTCCTTCCCCCTTCCTTCCTTCCTCCCTCCCTTCCCCCTTCTTTCCTTCCTCCCTCCCTTCCTGTCTTTCCTTTTGTTTCCTCTGTCCCCCCCCTCTCTCCTCTCTCTGTCTTTTAATTACTCATGCTGAGTTTTATTGGTGATGAAAAATGAATTTTCCTCTGCAATGGAAACTTGGCTCTATAAAATGCAACCATTTCTCAAAAAAAAAAACCCGGAACATGCGTTTTCAGAACCTGTGGAAGGGAAATGCTTTAATGCAGAAAGCCAGATCACACCCAAACTGAAGAGAAGAGTTTAGAGGAAATATTCCATATCCCACTGGTGTCTAGTTCTATAAATCACACCTGAACGAAACATGCTGCTTTTAAATACGGGACTACTGGCTCTTTTCTCTTTTTAATTAAGCAGATCTAAGACCGTGTGTGTGTGTTTGTGTGTTTGTGTTTGTGTGTGTAAATGGTGCTCAAGACTGCGGGACCATCTGCTGCCCCATACGTCCCTATGACCGATTCGCTCCCACAGAGGGTCTTCTCCGGGTGCCGTCGGCTGGGCAATGCTGGTTGGCAACGCCCAGGGGAAGGGCCTTCTCTGTGGTGGGCCCAACCCTCTGGAACGACCTACCTCCCGAATTCCGTGTCACCTCGGACCTCCGCCTGTTCCACCAGCGCTTGAAAACGCACTTTTTTCATCTAGCCGGCCTGGCATGAACTACCCGATACCGAACTGACTATTAGCTGATCAAAGTTTTAATTTGGGGGTTTTAATTATGTTTTAGTGCAGGGTTGGGTTTAATATGGTTTTTAAGAGTTTTTGTATTTTTGAATATTTGTATTTTTGTATTTTTAATTTTCCTGTGCGCCGCCCCGGGTCCCTTTGTGGGAGATGGGTGCGGGATATAAATATGATAAATAAATAAATAAATCATTTTTTTATTTATTTTATTTTATTAAATTTATACCCCGCCCTTCTCTTAAAAAAGGACCCAGGGCGGCGCACAGGCATCATTAAAAACATACAAAATACAAAAATCCAAATTTTTTTAAAAACTAATTAAATAATTCCCTGTGCTAAAAATAATAACGCTCTAAAATTTAAAATTATCCCTATAAAAGATCAGAAACGGGGGTTATGCTAGGCCGGCTTGTTGGAATAAATAGGCTTTAAGACGTAGGCGGAAAAGGCGGAGGTCCACGATGTTGCGTAGATCGGGGGGAAGGTCGTTCCAGAGGGCAGGGCCCGCCACAGAGAAGGCCCTTCCCCTGGGCACCGCCAACCGGCATTGCCCGGCCGACGGTATCCTGAGAAGGCCCTCTCTGTGGGAGCGGATCGGTCGAAGGGATGTATGGGGCAGGAGGCGGTCGCGAATATATTTTAATGCAGTTTACTCTTCCACCCCCCCTTAAAGACATAACTGGATACTCACCGTGTTCATTACTGCCAAATGGATGAAAACTGATAAACCAAAGATGGGAAGAAAGGAAGAAATGGCTTTCGATTCATTAAAGAAGAGAGGGGAAGATAATAAAATGACATTTTGATACAGGAAAAGATTAAGCCAGCTTAAGGAATCGTTCAATATATGTATTGCGAGATGCATTTCATTAACTGTAATATGCCACAGTTTGATAGCGGGATCCAATACACACTAAAAAAAACAAAAAACCTTCGCATGGAGGGTTATGCTGACGCTTCAGTTCAATATGTTAATTGACAATAAATCCAGCTTGCCTGTAAAAAGCACTTGGCGAGTCGTTTTCAAGATGGTCATGACTTTTTATGATGCGGAACTTTTAATTTAAAGGGATGATAAAAATAGATTTACTTTCAGCCATTTATATCTGATTTAATTAGCTAATCAGCTATAAATCATCCGCGATTGAAAAAGTAATTTAACAAAAAAAATGATAGTGTGCTGTCAGTTGGTCTTAAGTACAGAAGTCATCTGGATGCAAAATAATAACAATAATAATATTTCCATCTCTTTCTTCCCCAAAAAAGAAAGAGAGAAAGGAATTCTCCAAAGCCCCTTGCTTAATAAGGCAGAAGAAAGTACAAATCCTAAAAGCTGGCAAATGCATGAAGACAATCTTACATTTCAGGGGGAAAAAAGGGAAAATTTATTTTTAGAAGCCAAAAATAACAATAGCAATAGCATTTAAGACTTATATACCGCTTCACAGTATTCATAGCACTCTCTAAGTGGTTTACAGAGTCAGCCTCTTGCCCCCCAAAATCTGGCTCCACATTTTACCCACCTCGGAAGGATGGAAGGCTGGGTCAATCTTGAACCAGTTAGGTTTGAACTCCTGTCCGTGGGCAGAGTCAGCCTGCAATAGGGACAGCAATGAATCACTAGCAAAAACCACGTCTTTAATTGGAAGAATAGAACTGCCAGGATATCCCAAATCAGGAAAATTATGATGGAGTCACAGGATTTAATTTTTGTTTACCTCACTCAAGATGAAACACTCTAGTTTGCTCTGATCCTCATAGATAGTTCTTAAAGTATGACCATAATGGAGCGTGTCAATTATGGTCATAACTTGGGATGGTCATAAATAGAAAATGAAGGAAGGGAAGGGAGAGAGGGAGGGAGGGAGGGAGGGAGGGAGGAAGGAAGGAAGGAAGGAAGGAGAGAAAGGAAAGGAGGAAGGAAGGAAGGAGGGGAGGAGAGGAGAAAGGAAAGGAAAGGAAAGGAGGGAGGGAGGGAGGGAGGGAGGGAGGGAGGGGAAGGAAGGGGAGGAGAGGAGAGGAGAAAGGAAAGGAAGGAAGGAAGGAAGGAAGGAAGGAAGGAAGGAAGGAAGGAAGGGGAGAGGGGAGGGGAGGGGAGGGGAGGGGAGGAGAAAGGAAATGGATGGAAGAAGGAAAGAAAAAAGAAGGGAGGGGAGGGGAGGAGAGGAGAAAGGAAAGGAGGGAGGGAGGGAGGAAGGAAATGAAGGAAGGGAGGAAGGAACGAAGGGGAAGGAAGGGGAGGAGAGGAGAAAGGGAAGGCAAGGAAGCAAGCAAGCAAGGAAGGAAAGGAAGGGAGGGGAAGGGAGGGGAGGAGAGGAGAGGAGAAAGGAAAGGAGGAAGAAAGGAAGACCTCCATGAGGCCTCCTGGGACAAAAACGGGGTGCGGGGGGTGCTCCTTCCATGCTTCCACCATCCCTGTCTGTGCCTTCGCTGTTACAGGTGTTCTGTCTGCCTTGTATGCAGCTTTATTCCTCTGTAGAATTCATCTCCATTGTTCTGTGATGCATTTCCTGCCTCTCTAGGATTTACCTCTATCTGCTTCTGTGAGGCACTTCCTCTTCCTCTTGGATGTATATAGTTATATTCTATATTTTTTAAAAAAAATATTAAATAAACATTAAAAACATGGGACATAGAGCATTTGGAAATGACAAAGCCAGAAAAATTGCTCTACGTCCAAATTTTACAAACCTCGAAATATTCTCTTCCGGCTCCTTTTCCTCATTTCCAAACATTGATACATTTTATTCCAAATTTCATAATATTCTGCCGCCTCTCTCGTTTTGATACATAGTTATATTCTCCATGGCTTGTATAGTGTTTTGCAGAGACACGAAAACCAGCTGGCTGGCGGGAGGCACGCGCATCCTTGGTAGAGCTCAGCTGGGCGCAACGACTCGTGTGCCGGCAGAGAGACCTCCCAAGTGGCATGCGTGACATAGGCTCGCCATCGTGGCTTTATACCGTTTCAGACAAATGGCTATCCAACATCTTCTTGAAGACTTGCAGTGTTGGGGCCTTCACAACTTCTGGAGGCAACTTCTGTTCCACTGATTAATTGTTCTAACTGTCAGGAAATTTCTCCTCAGTTCTAAGTTGCTTCTCTCCTTGATTAGTTTCCACCCATTGCTTCTTTTTCTGCCCTCAGGTGCTTTGGAGCAGGGGTCCCCAACCTTTTTTGCACCAGGGACCGGTTTCATTTTAAAGAAAATTTTGTGGACCGGCTGTGTGGCTCAGCAGTCATGTGACTGGGTGGGCGTGGCCAACTTGGAAAATGTGAAACTCACTTAACAATGGTCTTGGTTAACAACCAAACTTTTGGGCTCAATTGTGGTCATAAGTTCTTTCTTTCTTTCTTTCTTTCTTTCTTTCTTTCTTTCTTTCTTTTTCTCTCTCTCTCTCTTTCTCTCTTTCTTTATTTCTCTGTCTCTTTCTTGCTTTCTTTCTTTCTCTTTCTTTCTCTCTCTTTATTTCTTTCTCTTTCTTTTTCTCTTTCTTTCTCTTTCTTTCCCTCTTTCCCCCCCTCTCTCTTTCCCTATTTCTCTTTCTCTCTCTCTCTCTCTCTCATTCTTTCTTTCCCTCTTTCTTTCTCTTTCTTTCCATCTTTCCCCCCTCTCTCTCTTTCCCTATTTCTCTTTCTCTTTCTTTCTCTTTCTTTCTTCCCCTCTTTCTCTCTCCTTCTCTCTTTCTTTCTTTCTCTCTCTCTTTCCCTCTTTCTTTCTCTTTCTCTCTTTCTGTCTCTTTTTTCTCTCTTTCTCTCTCTCTTTTTCTCTTTCTTTCCTTTCTGTCTCTCTTTTTTCTCTCTTTCTCTCTGTCTGTCTGTTTTTCTTTCTCTCTTTCTTTCGCTTTCTTTCTCTCTCTCCCACTTTCTTTTTCTTTCTTTCTCTTTTTCTTTCTCTCTCTCTGTCTCTCTCCTTTGTTTGCCCATCTGTCACTCTATGTGTGTGTGTGTGTGTGTGTGTGTCTGTCTGTCTGTCTGTCTCGCATTCAGGCACTTAAATCACTCATTCTGTGTCTCTGTCTATCTTTCTCTCCCTCCCTCCCACTCTCTGTCTCTCTGTGTGTGTCTGTCACTCTCTGATTCCCCCCTCCCTCCCTGTCTCTCTCTGTGTCTGTGCCTCTCTCTGTCTGTCTGTCTGTCTCCCCCCCCCCAAGCCTCCTCAGCTCCTGGAAGTAGCCTGGTCGGCCCGCCAGCCCGCTGGCTGTACTTACTCGCTTGCTCTCTCACCCATCCACCGGACAAAGGAACCTGGCGTCCGGTGGGTGAGCAAGCGAGCGAGCGAGCAACCGTGGCCGGCGGGCCGGCGGGCCAGCGGATTGTTCGGCGTTGCCGCAGCAACTTTCCTTACCCGCCCGCCGGCCAGTCGGCCACAGTTACTCACTCGCTCACTCACCCACCGGATGCCAGGTTCCTTCGTCCGGTGGGTAGGTGAGCGAGCAAGTAACCACAGCTGGCGGGCAGGCAGGTTGTTGGGCACTGCCGCAGCAAGTTTCTTTGCCCGCCCACGCTTGCTTGCCCGCTCGCTCACCCACCCACCGGACGAAGGAACCTGGCGTCCCCGTCCCCGCGCCCCATCCCCGCCCGCGGCGTTCACTCGCCTTAGCCTGCCCCGGCCGCCTGGCTGCGCGCTCTGCCCAGGGGGATGCCCCCCCTCCTCCTCCTCTCTGGCGCTGCGGCCCGGTCCCTACCAAGCCACGGACTGGCACCGGTCCGCGGCCCGGGGGTTGGGGACCCCTGCTTTGGAGGATAGTTTGACTTCTTCTTCTTTGTGGCAACCCCTGAGATACTAGAAGGCTGCTTTCATGTCTCTCCTGGTCCTTCTTTTCTTTAAACTAGACCTTCCCAGTTCCTGCAACAGTTCTTCATATGTTTTAGCCTCCAGTCCCCTGATCATCTTTGTGGCTCTTCTCTGCACTCTTTCCAGAGTCTCCACATCTTTTTTTCTATCATGATGACCAAAACTGAATGCAGTATTCCAGTGGTGTGTGTGTGTGTGTGTGTGTGTGTGTGTGTTCAGTCCTTTCAGACGATTTAACTCATTGTATCAAGACTGACCAAATTGCTGAAGAAGACTCCTGCGAGTCCCTTGGACTGCAAGGCGATCCAACCGGTCCATCCTAGAGGAGATCCACCCTGACTGCTCTTTAGAAGGCCAGATCCTGAAGAGGAAACTCAAAGACTTTGGCCACCTAATGAGAAGGAAGAAGGACTCCCTGGAGAAGAGCCTCATGCTGGGAACGATGGAGGGCAGAAGAAGAAGAAGGGGACAACAGAGAATGAGGTGGTTGGATGCAGTCATTGAAGCAGTTGGCGTGAGCTTAAATGGACTCCAGAGGATGGTAAAGTATAGGAAAGTCTGGAGTAATATTGTCCAGGGGTGGCGATGGGTCAGACACGACTTCACAACTAACAACAACAACAAATATAGACTGCATCCTTCTCTCCCCCTTATTTTTCTCCAAACTTAAAACAACAACATTCAGAATTCAGGCAACATTTGCATATGTTTCTGCTTATAGAGTAAGCAGCTTAACTTCCTATCAAATTCAATATTCTTTTGGAAAGGAGAGGGGGTGGAAACCCCACACAGCTCTTTATTTGCAGAAGAAGAAGACAAAGAATCTAGGTATTATTTCCCCGAGAACTTCCTTCACAATAATTTTAGCTTGGAGAGGCTTGTTTATTTGCTTGTGGGGTTTTTTTCCCTCCCAACATTTTATCTTAAGTGAACAGAGAGCTTTCCTCTAGTTCATCCTTTCCCCTTCTGATGATTTTGTGACAGTATTTGAGCCTCATTTGTAGCTCCTGTTCCTGTAATCCTTGCACAGTTTAATTCCCCTTCTGTGTCTCTGGTTTATCTCATGCCACTTTTTATCCAAACATTTAAATCTCACGGTTCTTCTTGAGCTGCCAAGCATGTTTGCTATCATGGCATAATTCTTTTTTAAAAAAAAAATCTTTAAGACTCTGTCCTAACCTTAGAATTGCTGGCAAATGCCACCAGAGCAAGACTTGGAAAACGAGACTTTGCCAGATCGGGTCTCATGAGAAATACGGTCTCACTTTGTGCCCAATTTGGAACAATTCCCTGGATAACTGCAACGCTGGGCAGGGAGACTCTGAATTCATGTAAATCTATGTCCAAACCTTAATCTTTCAATGTTCAGCCAAACGTTTTCTTCCCTCCACAAAAGAAGCTTTTGGTTCTTAGCAAAAGAAGCTTGTGGTTCATTCACAGGGAGCTCGAATATTTCTTTTGCAAATCTCCGTTTTGGTAGCATATTCCTGATGGTTTTATTATGGGTAGGACAAGGTCTGTCTGGATTCTGTTACATATTGTAGAAGCCGCTCCATCTCTGAGGGGGATGGGCGGTTTGAAATCTGGAGAAATAAATAAGTAAACAAACATGTAAATAAATAAATAAACAGGCAGGCAGGCAAATAAATAACTGTGATTGATTGATAAACAAACAAACAAATAAATAAATGTTAAAAAATAAATAAATAACCGTGGTAAATAAATAAATAAATAAATAAATGTTCTATAAATAAATAAATAAATAAATAAATAACCGTGATAAATAAATAAATAAATGTCCTATAAATAAATAAATAAATAAATAAATAACCGTGATAAATAAATAAATGAATAAATGTTCTATGAATAAATAAATAAATAAATAACTGTGATAAATAAATAAATAAATAAATGTTCTATGAATAAATAAATAAATAAATAACCGCAATAAATAAATAAATAAATAAATAAATAAATAAATAAATAAATGTTCTATAAATAAATAAATAAATAACTGTGATAAATAAATAAATAAACAAATGTTCTATAAATAAATAAATAAATAACTGTGATAGATAAATAAATAAATAGACAGACAGACAATAAAATCTGAAAAAACAAATAAATAACTGCTCAATAAATAAATAAATAACTGCGCTAAACAAACAAACAAATTAAAAATCTATGCTAAATAAATAAATAAGTAAATAAATGAATGAATGAATATACAATATTTCCCCGATTACTTATCAAAATTTAAAAACTTCAGCCTTCTGCCTTCCCAGAAAAAATAATATAGTCCAATATAGGGATTTCTGAGGTAAAAGAAAAATGTACTGAGATAAGAGAAGAAGAAGAAAAGTGGGGTGGGGGAGAGAATGAACACTTATATGCCAAATATACAGACCAGGTGTGTCAAACATGGAGTGCATAAAATATTTGAAGAGTTTTCATAGGGGGGGGGCGGAGGGAGAGAAAGAGAGGGAGGGAGAGAGAGAGGGAGAAAGAAAGAAAGAAAGAAAGAAAGAAAGAAAGAAAGAAAGAAAGGAGGGAGGGGGGGGAGAAAGAAAGAAAGAAAGAAAGGAAGGAGGGAGGGAGGAAGAAAGAAAGAAAGAAAGAAAGAAAGAAAGAAAGAAGAAAAGAAAGAAAGGAGGGAGGGAGAGGGAGAGAGAGGGAGAGAGAGGGGGAAAGAAAGGAAGGAAGGAAGGAAGGAAGGAAGGAAGGAAGGAAGGAAGGAAGGAAGGAAGGAAGGGAATTAACTGCTTTCAAACAAGCTCTGGAGTCAGATGGGAGACCACTATAAAACCTCACGACTGTAAATTAAGCAGATTCAACTAGCCACAAAAATTCCCCAAGGAAGAGAAATGGCAAACTGCTTTCATAACACAGTCGAGCAAATTGGACATATCCATAAAGTCACAATGAGTCCACCTCAAGTTGAAATAGTTCATTTATTTTATTGTTTATGACAGCCAAGTTGTTGTTGTTGTTTGTTAGTTACGGCAAACGTGCACCGAGGAAATGCATTTTTATCCAAGTTGATTTATGTCAACTTTTTTTCTGATCTGAAGCTCCCCAGTTTTGGGGGCTGACTTTTCTGAATCTCTAGCCAGAGTTTGGCGTCTGATTTTGCTGCTACCATTTATAGAAGTTGGACCTAAACCTCTCAGGTGATTACCAGATTCAGATAATTCTTGATTTATGACCACAATAAGGGATGCGGTGGCTCAGTGGTTAAGCCTTGTCGATCAGAGAGGTTGGCAGTTCGGCGGTTCGAATCCCTAGTGCCGCGTAACGGAGGGAGCTCCCGTGACTTGTCCCAGCTTCTGCCAGCCTAGCAGTTCGAAAGCATGTAAAAAATGGAAGCAGAAAAATAGGAACCACCTTTGGTGGGAAGGGAACAACGTTCCATGCGCCTTGGGCGTTGAGTCATGTTGGCCACATGACCATGGAGACGTCTTCAGACAGCGCTGGCTCTTCGGCTTTGAAATGGAGATGAGCACCGCCCCCTAGAGTTGGGAACGACTAGCACATATGTGCAAGGGGAAACTTTACTTTTACCTTAGGACCACAAGTGAACCCTGAATTCCTGTTTCTAAGCAATGTGGTTGTTAAAGAAGCCATCATGTCACTTCACCTGATTTGACGATTATTTTACCACCATTTTTTAATGAATCCCATGCTCATTAAGTGAAAAGACTGACTAGCCATTTGCCTAAAATGATATCTCCTGCTTGAGTAGGGGGTTGGACTAGAAGTCCTCCAAGGCCCCTTCCAACTCTGTTCTGAATAATGACCATGTGTTAACAAATAAAATAAAAGGCAGAACTAAAATAAAATGCGAATCACATTTTTATGCCAGCCATACAATTTACCCTAATCAGATCCACACATGCAGTTCTCCATTGCAATGTTTTCTTCCAACAGAGAGTTGTGTAATAAGGAATATCTGGGTTCTGACTGTACATGAAATATGTTGTTTTAATGCAAAGATCCCAATAGGCCATTCATCTAATGTGCGGCTGTCCAAGATATTGATCTCTCTCTATCTTATACAGTTGACATTCAAATAATATATGTGCTATGCTCAATCGCTCTCCCTCTTTCCCTCCCTCCAAATACAGCACATTTGTCATAAGGCACTGGGTTGAGCCTTCCATATTTAACCATTGGGTCCCACTGCTCAGGTTACACTTGTGTAAAAGTGCACACACTCACAAAGTTTGTGCTCTTCTGTGTTCAAATATTTTATTCCCTGCTCTGCAATCCCTTCTTCCCATGGGCTAAGGGAGACCCCATCTTCTCTTCAAAAGGCTGCGAAAACTTTCTTTCTCTGAATGGCAATAGCAATACCACTTAGACTTATATACCGCTTCACAGTGCTCTTACAGCCCCTCTTCTCTAAGCGGTTTACAGAGTCATTCTCTTGCCCCCAACAATCTGGGTCCTCATTTTACCCACCTCGGAAAGGATGGAAGGCTGAGTCAACCTTGAGTTGGTCAGGATTGAACTGCTGGCAGTCAGCAGTTAGCCTGCAATACTGCATTTTAATCACTGGAAGGAAGGAAGGAAGGAAGGAAGGAAGGAAGGAAGGAAGGAAGGAAGGAAGGAAGGAAGGAGGGAGGGAGGGAGGGAGGGAGGGAGGGAGGGAGGGAGGGAGGGAGGGAAGGAAGGAGGGAAGGAAGGAAGGAAGGAAGGAAGGAAGGAAGGAAGGAAGGAAGGAAGGAAAAGAGCAATAGCACTTAGACTTCTGTACCACTTCACAGGGCTTTATAGCCCTCTTTAAGCAGTTTACAGAATCAGCCTCTTTCCCCCAACAATCTGGGTCCTCATTTTACCCACCTTGGAAGGACGGAAGGCTGAGTCAAGTTTGAGCCCGGTGAGATTCAAACTGCCAAATTTCTGGCAGCCGGCAGCCAGCAGAAGTAGCTTGCAATACTGCACTCTAAACACTGGTGGCGCAGGTGGTTGGGAGCAGGTGGGCTCCCTTTGCGATCCCCTTATGTTTTTTCCACAAACAGCCTTGAGTTGTGAAGACGTAGAACAGTATAAAAGCGAGGAATGGGATAACTGAGAAGTGTTGTGTTCTGTCTGTCACTGGAAGATTTTCATTCGGTAGAAAGTCCCCTTTGGTTGCATCTGCAAATATTCAGGATATTCATAAAAGCACTGACATCCCTTTCAACAGGGTGTGTGGTGTGGAATTTGCACAATGCTTCCTGAAGGTCCCAGTTTGCAACTCATCCTTCTTGGACTCCCACAGCTCCTGCTTGAGTTACTAACAATCCCGCTTAGCTAAGGAATAGGGCTTAGCTTCGTAACGTGCACATTGCTCTCCCTTGGGTGAGCCGCGCTGGGTACTAATTTGAGAGAGTTGGAACTAAGTTGTCACCCATTTTTCGTGGTTGATTCGGAGGTTTACTGACACGAGTAGAAAAATGTGATTTTATGCAACAGGAGGGGGAAAAAAGATGACAAGATAGTGAACTGCTTAGTTTTCTCGCATCGGTGGATGTCACTTTATCAAATTGGCTATGAATTTCCCATCTGCAGAAGATGTGAGACTGGGTCTCGGCAGCAAGGAGAGGGAAATTAACAATCGATAGCTTCCTTTGAAAAGGGGAACCAAGGGAAATGTGTTAAACAAATGTTTTGGACTTCTGTTTGTAAACACAACCTTCCTGGGTGTTGGATGCAATGTTCTGCTTTGTTATCTGATCTTTATCAGCTAGGGAAAACAAGGCTAGATATCTCTTATTAATAAACTGGAGGTCTCCGGTATAGACCTGCAGATGCTGATAGAACAGCACAAGGTTGCTGAAAGACGTGTACAAAATGATTGTGTTGGAAGACTGGCTCTGACCTTGATGCTTTTTCACAAAGCCTTGAAGACGTTTCCCCCCCCCCCAGAGGGGCTTGGGGACCCTCTTTGGAGCCTTTACGTGACTTGTCTGATTGTGTCATCCACACCATGGGTGGAAACTTGGGGGCTTAAACTTTGAAATTTTAAATGGATTTTTATGTTGTACGGTACCTCGAGTTACATGAGAGATGAGCAGCTATGTATGATGAAGAAGATAGATAGATAGATAGATAGATAGATAGATAGATAGATAGATAGATAGATAGATAGATAGATAGATAGATAGATATAAAGACAGAGATAGATGATAAAAAGAGATGGATGACAGATAGATGAGAGAGAGAGCTAGCAAGATAGATAAATATGGATACTTAGATGAGAGATAGATAGAAGGTAGGTAAATGATATAGATAGATAGATAGATAGATAGATAGATAGATAGATAGATAGATAGATAGATAGATAGATAGATAGATAGATAGATAGATAGATAGATAGATAGATAGACAGAGAGATGATAAATAGAGATGAATGACAGATAGATGAAAGAGAGAGCTATCAAGATAGATAAATATGGATACTTAGATGAGAGATAGATAGGAGGTAGGTAAATGATATAGATAGATAGATAGATAGATAGATAGATAGATAGATAGATAGATAGATAGATAGATAGATAGATATAAAGACATACATAGATGATAAAAAGAGATGGATGACAGATAGATGAGAGAGAGAGCTAGCAAGATAGATAAATATGGATACTTAGATGAGAGATAGATAGAAGGTAGGTAAATGATATAGATAGATAGATAGATAGATAGATAGATAGATAGATAGATAGATAGATAGATAGATAGATAGACAGAGAGATGATAAATAGAGATGGATGACAGATAGATGAGAGAGAGAGCTATCAAGATAGATAAATATGGATACTTAGATGAGAGATAGATAGGAGGTAGGTAAATGATATAGATAGATAGATAGATAGATAGATAGATAGATAGATAGATAGATAGATAGATAGATAGATAGATAGATAGATAGATAGATAGATAGATAGATAGATAGACAGAGAGATGATAAATAGAGATGGATGACAGATAGATGAAAGAGAGAGCTATCAAGATAGATAAATATGGATACTTAGATGAGAGATAGATAGGAGGTAGGTAAATGATATAGATAGATAGATAGATAGATAGATAGATAGATAGATAGATAGATAGATAGATAGATAGATAGATAGATAGATAGATAGATAGATAGATAGACAGAGAGATGATAAATAGAGATGGATGACAGATAGATGAAAGAGAGAGCTATCAAGATAGATAAATATGGATACTTAGATGAGAGATAGATAGGAGGTAGGTAAATGATATAGATAGATAGATAGATAGATAGATAGATAGATAGATAGATAGATAGATAGATAGATAGATAGATAGATAGATATAAAGACATACATAGATGATAAAAAGAGATGGATGACAGATAGATGAAAGAGAGAGCTATCAAGATAGATAAATATGGATACTTAGATGAGAGATAGATAGGAGGTAGGTAAATGATATAGATAGATAGATAGATAGATAGATAGATAGATAGATAGATAGATAGATAGATAGATAGATAGATAGATAGATAGATAGACAGAGAGATGATAAATAGAGATGGATGACAGATAGATGAGAGAGAGAGCTAGCAAGATAGATAAATATGGATACTTAGATGAGAGATAGATAGGAGGTAGGTAAATGATATAGATAGATAGATAGATAGATAGATAGATAGATAGATAGATAGATAGATAGATAGATAGATAGATAGATAGATAGATAGATAGACAGAGAGATGATAAATAGAGATGGATGACAGATAGATGAGAGAGAGAGCTAGCAAGATAGATAAATATGGATACTTAGATGAGAGATAGATAGAAGGTAGGTAAATGATATAGATAGATAGATAGATAGATAGATAGATAGATAGATAGATAGATAGATAGATAGATAGATAGATAGATAGACAGAGAGATGATAAATAGAGATGGATGACAGATAGATGAGAGAGAGAGCTAGCAAGATAGATAAATATGGATATTTAGATGAGAGATAGATAGGAGGTAGGTAAATGATATAGATAGATAGATAGATAGATAGATAGATAGATAGATAGATAGATAGATAGATAGATAGATAGATAGATAGATAGATAGATAGATAGATAGATAGATAGATAGATGATAGAGATAGAGACAGAGATAGATTATAAATAGAGCTAGATGGATGAGAGATAGATGAGAGAGCTAGGAAGATAGATAGGTATGGATACTTAGAAGAAAGATAGAGATAGATAGAAGATAGGTAAATGATAACAATAGATCAATAGATCGATAGACAGACAGACAGACAGAGACAGACAATGGATGCAGATGAGAGAGAGATAGGTAGAAGGTAGGTAGATGATATAGATGGAGAATAGATACATTGATAGATGATAAAGATAGATGATAGATAGTAGATAGATGATGGATGATGGATGATGGAGGGACAGACAGACAAACAGAAAGACATAAGCTTAGGATGAATTATGGTGATTTAGTTCAAAGATATCATCGCCCTAATATTTTTTTGCCTTCCACTTTTGGCAGCCCTGGAACCATTTAAGAGGTTTTCAAGATTAGTTAGTAAAAGGAGAAAGATTGACACAGAAGAGAAACTAGATTTTTTTTCTGCTCACGGACCATTCCATAGAATTATCTAGGACGAGGGTATCAAGCTCACGGGGTCAGGGCATCATCACGTGACCTATTGAGACTTGGTTTCCCTTTGCTAAACCAGGCGTGGGCGTGACTATCACGTGATGCATCTGGCCTGGGGGCCAAGAGTTTGACAGCCCTGATCTAGGAGGGTTTTTTTGTCATAACAGGGCTCAGGGTTTAATTCTGGATCGACTAACTTGGAATAAATATTTGAAGCTTGCATTGTTATGCATGCCAGTCATTTGATGGGTTTTTTAAATTTTTCTACATCATTTTGGTTTTTTTGTTTAAATTTATTGCATACTGGGGAATTGGTTTTTCTAAAGAAATAAGTAGTTTCTTTGCAAAGAAATAAATAATGAATGAGTCGTCACAGAAAAATAAAACAGAATAAAGAAATAGGTGCAGCTCTTCTTAATATCTCAACATGTACAGCTAACTTTGGTGAGCTGTATTTACTGCTGCATCTCATCTGGAAAAAGAAAACTATTTCAGTCCAATTAACAGAGGCATCACTCTACATTCCTTCCAGTGGTGGGTTTCTGCAGGTTCGCACCTACTCGCGAGAGCCGGTTGGTGAAATTTAGAGAACCGGTGAGAGGGGGTTCCACCTGCGTACCTGGAAGTAAATCTGGCCCGCCGCTGCCAGTGACCCAACGGGAAGGAAAGGAAGGAAGGAAGGAAGGAAGGAAAAAAAGAAAGAAAGAAAGAAAGAATTTATCATCACAATTGAGTCCAAAATTTGGGTTGCTAAGCAAGAGCGTTGTTAAATGAGTTTCACCACATTTTAAAAGGTGGCCACTCCCATCCTGTCACATGACTGCCAAGCCACGCCCACAAAATAGGCCACACCTACAGAGTAGGTTCTAAAAAAAATTGAAACCCACCACTGATTCCTTCCCTTAAAAAGACCTGTGAAGTTCTTGATGCTCTCTGAGGATTGGTTAAATTTTTTTTTGCAGACATTGGATTACCTGACTATGTAACAATATCGGTGTTAGTAAATGTGGCTTTGCTCCCTGTTTATATATAACAGCTTGCCCAGCCAGTGGTGGGGGGGGGGGCATGGCTTTCTCCCTGATAGTTCCTTAATTAGGGTATTGCTTCCTCCTTGATTGTTGTCTGATGTTCGTTCCTTTTTATCACAGTACTAGCTGATAACCCAGCGTTGCCCAGGTATTTATTTATAGGGGGGAAATGTTCAGAGCAAATGTAATTTATAATGTTGTATTTTCCCCCTTACCAGAGGGAACCCCCTTGTGGAGTACAGTAGAAACCATATTATGGCAGCACAGTAGAAGCCATTTTAAGGCACAACAGGCTGTATCTTAATAGAATACACAGATAGATAGATGATAGATAGATAGATAGATAGATAGATGATAGATAGATAGATAGATAGATAGATAGATAGATAGATAGATAGATAGATAATTGAAATCCATATATCTTAAAGTTGCCAAGTTTAAGAAATACTATTTAAGGCCTGTAACTACCAGAATAGGAGTTAAATTAATCGGTTAAATTAATCTGATTATCAAGGGAATGGCCTAATTAGAGATGTTAAGAGCGCAATACTCATTCCTTTGTACAACAAAGACAGGGACCAGTAATTCAGTGTTCTCAGGCTGACATAAACAGGTCCTTTTTGTGTAACCTTTCTCACCCCCCCCCCAAATTTGCCATCCAGGACACCTGAATACGAAGATTAGATAAGAAGAAGGTGTAATCTGTGCATTACATCATGCACACCTGCAGTGAGGCAAATACTGTGGACCAGGGGAGGGTTGCTGCCAGCATGACTGCCGGTTCGGTGTGCTTGCTTTTGTGCCAGCACGCTCTCTTCGCTCACGTGTGTGCCAGAGATTCCCTCTGCGCACCTGCACAGTTGTCCCAAAATACATCTGTGCATGCGCAGAACCTTTTAAAAAGGGGAAAAAACATGCCGCCCTGACTGGAGAACCTTTACCGGTTCGAGCCTGATGAGAGTTGAACTACTGGCAGTGGGCAGAGTCAGCTTTCTATACTGCATTCTAACCACTGGCAGGGAAGGAAGGAAGGAAGGAAGGAAGGAAGGAAGGAAGGAAGGAAGGAAGGAAGGAAGGAAGGAAGGAGGGAGGGAGGGAGGGAGGGAGGGAGGTATTAAGTCCTCAGGTCTACAACCGTGCCAGCAAGTCTGGTGAACTCTGAGTCACCACATTCCGGAACGGAGCCGGCAGGAGACTGTCTAGAAAACAGATACGCCCCCTCACATGGACTTACCAATATCGCCGGTTCCAGCGACGCAGACGCCACCTCCGGGGGCAGGCCGCGGTGATGTGGGTGGGGCCTCCACTCCCCATGGGGAGGAGCTTCCCCAGGAACTACTTACCTCGCCGAGCTCTCCGCAGCAACTGAGGCGTTCGGTGCGGGCCCGACACCACCCCGCCTACTTGGAGGAGTACGCATGCGCCTACACGTTGATGGACAGAAAGACTGGACACATGTGCACTGACCTTGGGGGAAGGAGTGTTAAGTCCTCAGGTCTACAACCGTGCCAGCAAGTCTGGTGAACTCTGAGTCACCACATTCCGGAACGGAGCCGGCAGGAGACTGTCTAGAAAACAGATACAATGTTGCAGCTAGCTTGCTGCAAGGGTTCCTGTCTGAAAGCCTATATAAAGGGCTGCCAGAAGGGAAACCTTTGCCAGTAGTGATTCTTGTGCATTGTAAATAGTTGCTGAATAAATGTTCCTGTTGATTGACCATGCCTGAGTCGGACTCCTTTGTCAATCTAACAGGAGGGAGGGAGGGAGGGAGGGAAGGAAGGAAGGAAGGAAGGAAGGAAGGAGGGAGGGAGGGAAGGAAGGAAGGAAGAAAGGAAGGAGAGAGGGAGGGAGGGAGGGAGGGAAGGAAGGAAGGAAGGAAGGAGAGAGGGAGGGAGGGAGGGAGGGAAGGAAGGAAGGAGAGAGGGAGGGAGGGAGGGAGGGAGGGAAGGAGGGAAGAAAAGGAGGGAGGAAGGAAGGAAGGAAGGAAAGAAGGAAGGAAGGAAGGAAGGAAGGAAGGAAGGAAGGAAGGAAGGGCCAGAGCAATAGCACTTAGACTTATATACCACTTTCCAGACCTCTCTAAGCGGTTTACAGAGTCAGCCTCTTGCCCCTAACAATCTGAGTCCTTGGAAGGATGGAAGGCTGAGTCAACCTTCACCCTGGTGAGATTCGAACTGCCAAATTGCAGGCAGAAGAAATAGCGCTGCAGTATTGCCCTCCACTGTGCAACTATGGTCTAGATTTTTATCACCTACGGTAGTTTCTTCTGACCTACAAACACTTTGAGAATGCATGCTTTCCTCACTCCTTTGATTTCTTTCAAGATGATGATGATGATGAGGCCTCAATGAGTCAACCTGACATTTCCCTCCCCTCCATTCAATTCTACTCAGCGAGAGCATCTCTTGACACCCCAAACTTGAAAGCAGCTGCTTTATAATGCCTTGGTAAGGCCACACTTGGAATATTGCATTCAGTTTTGGTTGCCACGATGTAGAAAATATGTGGAGACTCTAGGAAGAGTGCAGAGAAGAGCAACCAAGATGATTAGGGGACTGGAGGCTAAAACATAGGTGGAACGGTTGCAGGAGCTGGGTATGTCTAGTTTAATGAAAAGAAGGACCAGGGGAGACATGATAGCAGTCTTCCAATATCTCAGGGGTTGCCACAAAGAAGAGGGAGTCAAACTATTCTCCAAAGCACCTGAGGGCAGAACAAGAAGCAATGGGTGGAAACTAATCAAGGAGAGAAGCAACTTAGAGCTGAGGAGAAATTTCCTGACAGTTAGGACAATGCATCAGTGGAACAACTTGCTTTCAGTGAAGGCCCCAACACTGCAAGTCTTTAAGAAGAGGTTGGATAGCCATTTGTCTGAAATGGTATAGGGTTTCCCGCCTAGGCAGGGGGTTGGACTAGAAGACCTCCAAGGTCCCTTCCAACTTTGCTATTGTATTGTACTGTATTGCTTGTGTTCCCCCCTCTATCAGAAGCGGGAGGGTCTTTTCTGCAGCCCTGTCATTCCACATTCCATTTGGAAAAAAATCTGCCCCCACCACACACACACACACACACACACACACACACACACACACACACTGACTTCAGCTACAGCAGCCAGGCGGAGGCTGAACTTGGAAATAATTCAGCCAGGCAAAGGTTTTACCCGCGGAGACTGACAGGAACGGTTTCCGTAGAATTGCCCATTCAGCACAACTTGAGGTGAAGAACCTCGACTTCCGAATGCTGGACTCATTTTCCTTCGGGCTGCTTTCAGCCCCACTTTTCATCCAGCCCAAGAGAGTTTGGCTGCCTAAATTTGTGGCAGCCTAGGAAGAGAACACAAATCAACCAAGAAATAAACGAGAATGCCTTTCTCAGTTAGAGGGGAAATGGTGTGTTAGTGGGTTTATTTTGCCTCTTCAACACTAAACACAAGTTTCACACACCATGTTTAATCAGGCTAAGAAGTGGCGGATGTCGCAATTATAAACTAATAAACCCTCTTGTTCCTTGCAACATATGAAACCCCTCTAACTTTGGTTAAAACTAAACAGGTTTGGAAGGGACGCGGCGACTCAGTGGCTAAGATGCTGAGCTTGTTGATCAGAAAGGTCAGCAGTTCGGCGGTTCGAAACCCTAGCACTACGTAACTGAGTGAGCTCCCTTGACTTGTCCCAGTTTCTGCCAACCTAGCAGTTCGAAAGCACGTAAGAAATGCAAGTAGAAAAATAGGGACCACCTTTGCTGGGAAGGTAACAGTGTTCCATGTGCCTTCAGTGTTTAGTCATGCTGACTACATGACTACGGAGGCATCTTTGGACAGCGCTGGCTCTTTGGCTTTGAAACAGAGATGAGCACTGCCCCCTAGAGTCAGGAATGACTAACACATATGTAACCTTTGCCTTTCACCAAGTTTAGGAAGCTGTTTGAATGTGCTTCTTCAAAAAGCGACTGGACTTCGTTTTTCTTGAAGACGTTTTGCTTCTCATTCAAGAAGCTTCTCCAATTCTGAGGAACAGAACAGAACTTAATAGAACTGAAGGATCTTCTTGGATGAGAAGCAAAATGTCTTCAAGGAAAAACAAAGTTCAGTTACCTTTTGAAAAAGCATCTTTGGGACAACCATGACAGTGTTGGGTTACGACTGGTATGCCCTGGTACGGGCGTACTGGTGCCTGCCGGGAGCACTGGGTACCATTCCAGTACAGTGTTCTGGAGGGCCCGCTTGCCTGCCCATGCTCCTTACCGGTATTTGAGCTGTTTGGGGCTTCTGTGCATGCGCAGGGAGTGTACGGTGCCTGCGCGACACTCCGTCGAGCAGCTGGAGGCATCATGGAGCGTCGCGGGTGGTGAGGACACATGCATGCGCTATGCATGTTCATGTGGGGGATGCCCGGCCCTGTTGCACCATACCAATTGCAATGGGATCCACAACCCACCACTGAACCATGGCCTGGACGACTCAGAACCACCATAGACCCCTGGTGGATGGACTTTCAAAACATGGGAAGTTGGGTTGATTTGACCCTTTGCGCATAGGACGTTGTATGAACCCAGGTTGGCAAATGGGTGTAGGATTCAGCAGAGTGTGCCAACCCTCCAAATTGAGTGCGATGTGCAAACTCTGACGGGCAAATATTTTGGAAGTTCAGCCAAGCATCTCCAAAATCATCCCCAAGACCGCAGGGTGCAGCCCAACGGAGATTGTGTCCGACATGAAATTCCGTTCAGTGCCAATCGGGGAAACTAGGAAGGTAACTGCAAACCAACAAAGGCAAGCCAGAAGTTCACCATCTGCTTTTACAAGTTCGGAGAGGACAGGCAAATGGACAGGCAAATTTTCACCCAGAGGATCCCTGGTCTATGGAACTCCCTGCCAGAAGAAGTGGTGACAGCTGTCAGCCTCGACACCTTTAAGAAAGGATTAGACGAGTTCATGGAGAACAAGGGTATCCATGGCTATCATGATGGACGGCCAAGGACACCCTCCGGGTTGGAGAGATAGGCAGGATATCTCTCAATGCCATTTGCAGGGAATCATAAGCAGGTGAAGACATCTGCTTGGGAAGACCCTGAAGCAAATGGGGAGCCACTGTGTGAGACAGAATGCTGGACTGGATGGTCTGTGGCGTCTTCCGGCAAGGCTGTTCTTATGTTCAGAAAGAAAGAAAGAAAGAAAGAAAGAAAGAAAGAAAGAAAGAAAGAAAGAAAGAAAGAAAGAAAGAAAGAAAGAAAGAAAGAAAGAAAGAAAGAAAGAAAGAAAGAAAGAAAAAGAGAAAGGATGAGAGGAGTTCATGGAGAACAAGGGTATCCATGGCTATCATGATGGATGTCTAAGGACACCCTCCGGGTTGGAGAGATAGGCAGGATATCTCTCAATGCCATTTGCAGGGAATCACAAGCAGGTGAAGACATCTGCTTGGGAAGACCCTGAAGCAAATGGGGAGCCATTGTGGGAGACAGAAGGCTGGACCGGATGGGCTGTGGCCTCTTCCAGCAAGGCTGTTCTTATGTTCCTATGTTCTCATGAAGGCTCGTCCTCAACCCTTCCTTCACCCTCTCAGATTCTGGGTTTTCCTGCCCATCCCTCATGTTATCCAGCTCCGGTTTTATGAAACGGGCTCACATGTTCACGTTTGCAGCCAAAATGTTCTGTCGCTGTGTTGACATCTATTCTTTGATGAGCATCTGAACAGCCATCTGTCCACCAAAACTAGAGAGACCCTGGCTGCAGTAATGAAAACAGTAGCAAAGTTTACTGCTTGATCTGGCCTTCCAGGATGTTCAATTGGTCTCTAAGCTCTTTTATCTCTCTGCGAATTACATACATTTGCACTACGTAGCCAAACAGGTCTTCCACCACTATTATAATTTATTATAATTTTAGGCCAGGGCACTAAATGGCTAATTATTTTGGTTGGTGTATTTATCTGTTGACTGTAATGCTGTTCATCACTGGCTCCTTCGCCATCTGTGCTATATATATTTTTTAAACCGACCCATATTTCCATTGTCTTGGGGGGCTTAATTAATGCTTGTATGCAAAATACAATTTTATGTGGTATTTACATCTCGCCACATGATCTTTCCTCCTTTTTATTTTTTTAGTGGCTCATGCGCTAGAGCTTGTGAAAAATAAACGAAATACGTTTAGATGGCTTGAGCAGGAATATTCACACGATCAACTGTTTCATCCAAGTCAAACAGGGCTTTTCCCAAAGAATGGTGAGCATTCTGCCCCAGTGGAAGGATGCTATCTTTTCTCTTTACAGAATCCTTCCTGTTGTACGATTATTTGTTGTCTTATATTATTTATTTATTTATAATTATTTATTTATAAAATTTATATAACCGCACCCTCTCCCCGAAGGGACCCGGGGCACAGGAAGTTTAAAACAAACACAATACAAAATATAAATAATTAATATTGAATTAAATAGATTATCCCTGTGCTAAAATTTAAAAAGTTAAAACATAATCCCTTAAAAACCCAATTAAAACAATTTATCTAAGTTCTTCCCAGTTTTTTGCCCCCATTTGTAACTCTTATTTAGAACGTAGCTTCTTATCGAGGTATTTTACTTGGGTTTTTGAATACCTATGTTCTTAATTATTTTTAGATTCTGTTATACTCTTTGTTTTTCTCTTATACATACAGTGGTGAAATTCAAATCTCTCTCTCTCTCTCTCTCTCTCTCTCTCTCTCTCTCTCTCTCTCTCTCTCTCTCTCTCTCTCTCTCTCTCTCTGTGTGTGTGTGTGTGTGTGTCTGTCTGTTTCTCTCTCTCTCTCTCTCTCTCTCTCTCTCTCTCTCTCTCTCTCTCTCTCTCTCTCTCTCTCTCTGTGTGTGTGTGTGTGTGTTTGTTCCAGCACAACTCTGGAAGCAATTTCAATCAAACTTGGTACACAGATGACTTACTCTCTGGCAACAAATACTGTGGGGGTAAGATACCCCTAAAACCCCTTGGGGCGTGTGTGTTCTGTTAAGATACAGCCTGTTGTGCTTCAAAATGGCTTCTACCTTACTTCTACTGTGCAGCACAGTGGCGTTCTCATGGTAATGACTTCACAGTACTCCACAAAGGGGTTTCCTCTGGTAAGCGGGGGGAAATCCAACATTAGAAATTAAGATGCTATCACTTTTCTTGATGCTTCTGGGGGCACAAGGAAAACATTTGTAACTAATTTGTTGCCAAAATCAGGGCTTTTCCTATCTAAAACAGGATTAGGATAAATAGATACCCTGGAAGCACTGGGTTATCAGCTAGTGATATATAAGAAATAATCCTAGCTCTTGAAAGACCCAATTAATCATTAATTGGATCACAAGTTTGCACCAATAAAAATCCCACCGCTGAAAATGTAGGTAGGACCAGAACCTTTCAATTCATATTTTTGCCTTTCTTTTTTTGTTGCTGAGATTTGCAAAAAGAATAAATGGCTGGGCCAGAATTCACCATCCTAGGGCAATTTTGCTTAGAAATGCTGACCAGGAGAGATTCCTCAGATTCTATTTTCAAAGCCCCAATGAGCTTTTTTCCCCCGACATAGATTGGCTGCCTGCCCAATTAGAATAAAAATTTCACTGCTTTTTTATTTCAGATCTATAAAAAAAAACCCAGACCCAACCAAACGTACTACCCTTTGTTTTAAAAGAAAGGAATCTGATCTGGAGCCAGTTTCTGGTCAAATATATCACACACACAGAGAGAGAAAGAGAGAGAGAGAGAGAGAGTGAGGGAGGGAGGGGGAGAGAGAGAGAGAGAGAGGGAGAGAGAGGGGGAGAGAGAGGGAGAGAGAGAGAAAGAGAGAGAGAGGGGGGGGGAGGGAGGGAGGGAGGGATAGAGAGAGAGAGGGAGGGAGGGAGGGAGAGTGAGGGAGAGAGAGAGGCAGAGAGAGAGAAAGAGAGAGAGAGAGAGAGGAAATGCTGGATTTCTTTTCCTCCTCCCCCCCTCCACCTTCCTCTGTCTCATAATTGGGAAATCTCTAAGAGAAGGCTGTAGGATCTGGTCTCTAGGCGCCCATTTCCTCCCCCCGTTTCGAAGGCATTTGTTTATTTGTTTGTTTATGGAGAGCATAATATGGAGAAATGAACTGTGAAACCCAATTAATGAAAGAGCTGCACCGAATGGCAGGGAATGGTTCCGTCCCAGCTGCTGTTCGTGTAATGGCTGCGTCTCCTCCCTCCCTCTAATGTCTGGCTGGAGACCCATTAGCCAGCCGTCTTTTGCGGGAAGCATCCTGTGTTTGAAATTTGATGAATGGCAGACCAAGGAATAGGCCGGAGCGCTGTTTCGTCATGTTCCTTTGTCACTTCCGACAATATGGACAGGTTGTCGAGGAGGCTGAAGGCCACCACATGTTTATTGGACCCGTGTCCCTCCTGGCTTGTACTGGCATCCTGGGAGGTCACACGAGGCTGGCTCCAGGATATAGTGAACGCCTCTTTGAGAGAGGGGTTCCTGCCTGCCGCCTTGAAAGAGGCGGTGGTGAGACCCCTCCTCAAGAGGCCTTCCCTGGACCCAGCATTGTTGGTAAATTATCGTACGGTCTCCAACCTTCGCTTTTTAGCAAAGGTTGTAGAGAGTGTGGTGGCACAGCAGTTCCCTAGGCACTTGGAGGAAGTTGATTATCTGGACCTGCGCCAGTCCGGCTTCTGACCTGGGCACAGCACCGAGACGGCATTGGTCGCGTTGGTGGATGATCTCTGGAGGGTTCGGGATAGGTGTTGCTCTTGCCCCCCGCACCCACAAGTCCATCCCATGGTCCAATCTTCCACTGCCATGCTGGCAGCTTCCACCCATTCAGTTCCGGTCAGTTGAAGAGGTGCAAAGACAAAGGATGACCTTGACTTTCTAGAAAAAAATTTTTTATGGCTAAATAGCATCTCACTGCTTACAAACCCCCCTCTCATTTTCCCACCATAGAAAAAGCATAGCAGAATAATAGAAAGTGTGGCAGGCCAAAGATCCAAAAGAAAAGATGGCCAGGAACTGGGCATGGCTAGTCTAGTGAAGAGAAGGGCCAGGGGAGACTTGATAGCAGTGTTCTAATATTTGAGGGGCTGCCACAGAGAGGAGGGGGTCAAGCTATTCTCCAAGGCACCCGAAGGCCAGAGAAGGAATAATGGATGGAAACTGAACAAGGAGAGATTCAACCTGGAAATAAGAAGAAATTTTCTGACAGTGAGAACAATCAATCCATGGAACAGAAGTTGCCTTCGGACATTGTGGAAGCTTCATCACTTGAGACTTTCAAGAAGAGACTGGACAGCCATTTGTCAGAAATGGTGTAGGGTTTCCTGCTTGAGCTGGGGGTTGGACTAGATGGCCTACAAGATCCCTTCCAACTCGGTTAATCTGTATCTGTATGGTAAGATGGATATTTAACAGAATAAATAACAGAGTGACAGAGTTGGAAGGGACCTTGGAGGCCTTCTACTCCAACCCCCTACTCAAGAGACCCTATACCATTTCAGACTACTGGCTGTCCAGTCTCTTCTTAAAAGCCTCCAGAGATGGAACATCCAGAACTTCTGAAGGCAGCTTCTGTTCCATTGGTTGACTGTTCTCACTATCATGAAATTTCCCCTTAATTCAACGTTGCTTCTCTCCTTGATTAGTTTCCATTCATTGTTTCTCGTCTTGCCTTCTGATGCTTTGGAGAATAGTCTGACCCGCCTCAGATATTGAAAAACTGCTATCACATCTCCCCTAGTCCTTCTTTTCACTAGAGAAGAAGCCTGGCATACTGCGAACATAGACCAAGACAAGGCTTCATGGGATTACCAGGTTCTTCCTCATGAGCTAGGCAGTAAAATGTTGCTATATTATTTAACTATTTAAGCACAATCTCCACCGTTTAATAATAATAATAATAATTTATGTTTTTTCATCATTATGATGAGAATAGCTGGAAATTGTAACCAGGCCCCCGGCCAAAAAATAAGCTTGGGGTGGGGGGGAATATAATTGCTATATATGTATACTTTTCTTTAAAAAAAAAGGAGGAGGATATATGTTAAAATTATTAATATGGAAGATATTTATTGAAATGAAATTACTAACACTAACAACATTAAATGGAGTCCTCTCAGATGCTGAAATACACCCTGCAAATGAGATGAAGAGAGTGAAAGAGAGAAGGGAGACAAGAGGAGGAAGAGAGGGATAGGAGAGAGGGAAGAGGGTGGAGGGAAGAGTAGGAGAGAAAGAAGGAGTATAAAGAAGAGAGAGGAGAAGGCAAGAGGAAGTTGAAGTAGAGGAGAGGAGGGAGGGAGAAGAGGTAAGGAAGTGATGGATAGGTGTTGTGGCCCAGATGGCTCTGAATGAGCTGCTGATGGACTCTTCTAGTGAAGAGTCCTATGAGTCTGCCCTGAAGGAGGAGGGAGACCTTGAGGAAACAGAGAGTCTGGTTGGCCACCAGGAGGCGCCTGGGTCATAGAGCAGTGAGGAGGATCAGGAGCAGTTTGTTCCTGATGCTAAATTACTCAGGGCTGAGAAAAGGAGGCAACAGTTAAGCTCATAAGCCCTGATGAGCACCAGCTGGTTGCTGAGTGGCCCCTCCCAAGAGAGCTTATAAGGAAGGCTTTGGGGAGGGGTCATTTGCAGGAAACAACAGTGACAACTCCTCATTGGAAATTCTGCCATTCTCTGTCTGTCTTTGTTACGTGAGTTAGGGCTTGCAGCCAAGGAGATAGTGGCAAACAGCTAAGCTTGGGTGTGTTCATCTGTGGGGCAGAACAGATAAGGTATAAATATGGTGTACGGAGAGCAGAAGAGCAAATGATAGCCTTTGGCGGTTGATGGTAAGACGAATTGACATAATATTGAATAATACAAAACAGTGTTGGTTATATAATGGTATACATGTGGTTACTTGTATGAAAATAAAATAAAAACATTAAAAAAATAATTTATGATATTTGCAACATTTGGAAGTTGATCCAAATGTTGATTCATTAGTTGATCCAGAGATGGTATTCAGCAGGTTCTGGCAGATTCTGGAGAACAAGTAGTGGAAATTTTGAGTAGTTCGAAGAACCGGCAAATGCCACCTCTGGCTGGCCATGCCCCCATCTATTCTCTTCCTCCCGAGTCCCAGCTGATCGGGAGGAAATGGGGATTTTACAGTATCCTTCCCCTGCCATGCCCACCAAGCCACTCCCACCAAGCCATGCCACGCCCACCAAGCCATGCCACGCCCACCAAGCCACACCCACAGAACCGGTAGTAAAAATATTTGAATCCCACCACTGAGTTGATCCCTAGTTTAAGTCACGGTCCTCAAAAGCTTTTGATGAGGAAGGAGTGAATTGGAAATGAGAAAAGAAAAGAAAGAAAAGAAAGAGCCGAACGCAAGTAATTCAATTCTTTGACTTCTCCTGAATAGCCCTGTGCAACGACTCACTCAGTTGTAGGGTTCTTCCTTCTTGGATTACCACTTGGTTTGCAGGCCTTTGAAAACGCTGCCTTCTGCAAAGCAAGAAATGGTTGCGATGCTCTGAATAGGAAGGGGGTGGTGGTGTTTGGACACTCTCCAAACACCGGGACACTCTGAACCCCAGAGTGGTGTGAAGGGTGAGGAGGACTGTTAGCAAACTCTGGGTTCAGAACCAGTGTTACAACTCTGGTCCCATAACCAGTGTTTAGAAAATAAATGCGGAATAGTGTAATACAGCGGACAGTAAAAAGATACGTTGCTTTAACCACACACAAACTCTAAAACAGTGATAGTAAGAAAATAAATAGTCTTTACTTTGTAGCAACTAAAATACTTTTTACGACCAGTGATACTAACTTCTCAAAACAATAACAGTCCTTCACCAAACACAGAGGTATCTTACAGTGATGCAAAACAATACTTCTTCTCTCTTCAGCTTCAACTCCTCCAGCGGCAATCAGTAAACACAGGACTCAGTGGTCGAACAAGGGGGTGAACTGTGATTCTGAGCTTGCTTAATAATAATAAAAATTTTATTTCTAACCCACTCTCTCTCCCCAGAGGGACTCGAGGCGGGGCACAGGAGAATTAAAAAACAATAAACACAGAGTACAAAATTTAAAAAACACAATTAAACATATCCTGCGCTAAAAACATCTATAAAAACTAAAAACTGTCCCTAAAACCCCTTAACACCATAACTAATTAAAATTACCCTAGGCCAGCCAAACGGAAGAAATGAGTTTTTAAAAGCTGTCGGAAGGAGCGAAGGTCAGTGGTCGTTCTGATTTCGGGGGGAAGGTCGTTCCAGAGGGTCGGGCCCGCCACAGAGAAGGCCCTTCCCCTGGACGTCGCCCGCTGGCACAGCCTAGTGGACGGCACCCGGAGAAGTCCCTCTCTGTGGGAGCGAATCGGTCGCAGGGATGTATGAGGCAGAATGCGATCCCGCAGATAGCTAGGTCCCGTGCCATGGAGCGCTTTAAAGATGGTAACTAACACCTTGAAGCGCACCCGAAAGACGACAGGCAGCCAGTGCAGCTCGCGCAGGAGCGGTGTTACATGGGAGAACCTAGAGGCTCCCATAACTGCCCGCGCGGCTGCATTCTGGACTAGCTGAAGCCTTCGGGTGCACCTCAAGGGGAGCCCCATGTAGAGAGAGTTGCAATAGTCCAGCCGGGATGTCACGAGGGCATGAGTGACTGTGCAAAGGGCACTCCGATCCAATAGGGGGCACAACTGGCGGACCAGGCGGACCTGGTAAAACGCCCTCCTGGCCACGGCTGTCACTTGATCTTCCATGGACAGCCGGGCATCAAGGAGGACGCCCAAGTTGCGTGCCCCAGCTTATATGGTAGAGCTGAGAAGCACAGCCAATTAGAAAATCAATACAGTTCTTAAAGCTACATAACTCCTTAAGAACATAGGCTCGTATATATTGTCAATCCAATATAAGGCGGAATATCCTAACAAGGACTCTCTGCAAAGCACTTGCCACCCAGCCGCCCCTTCTGAGCTCAACCTCCTGTGTCGTCGCCAATAGCCCCTTTTCATCAAGATAAATCTTGTGTTGTTCCGAAGGATATTAATAAATTACCCGGTAATGAAAAATGTGAAAAAGAACCGCACTCCTGCATGAAGGCCCCATGATTACTTTGATAGATGCACTGGCCAGCTTCTCCTGACAAGGCAGAAATGAAAACACACAACATGGAGACCTTTAACGGTGACCTCGGAGGAAAACAGAAGTTACCCGAATGAGAGAGAAATGGGATGGGAAAAGGGAAGTCTGGTTTTCTCGGGCGATCAGTGTCAACTGCCAGACAGATGAGCCAGCCCAATCAACTGATCATTGAGTTTGCTGTCAAAGGGAGGAACAAGGGAAAGAGACACGGTGCAGTTGGCAGAAGATGCTCTGATAGGAAACAAATGATTTCCTTTATTTTATTTCTTTCCTTCAAGCATGTGTTGGATGACAGGTATGAGTATAAACACGATTATCAATACGACATCATCTCGCAACAATCTACAACAAAGTTCTTTTTAAGATGGCTCCACACCCATTTGCTCCACTCTAGGTGATCTTAACGACCCTCTAAAAGGCTGCAAATGACCAGCTGCCTGCAAGGAGTCTAAATCCTTCCCTTCCCCACCATCCCGTCAGAGCTGAAGAAGCTTCTTGGATGAGAAGCGAAACCTCTTCGAAAGAAAAACCAGAAAGTCCAGTTTTTTGTCTGTGTGTTTGTTTGTTTGTTTCGTCAAGCATGAATTAGGTAACAGACATAAGCATAATCCTGATTATGGATACATGAAATGGATATGAATAAAAGGGAATATTAGGACAGGGATGGTAGGCATGTTGGTGCCCTTATGCATACCCCTTAACAGACCCCTTAGGAATGGGGTGAGGTCAACAGTAGACAGTCTAAGTTTTGGGGAGTTTGGGGAAGAAACCACAGAATCAGGTAGAGCATTCCAGGCATTGACCACTCTGTTGCTGGTCCTATTTTCTGCAATCGCGTTTGGTGCGGTTGACCTTGAGTTTGTATCTATTGTGTGCTTGTGTGTTGTTGTGGTTGAAGCTGAAGTAGTCATTGATAGGTAGGACATTGTAGTAGAGGATTTTATGTACGATGCTTAGGTCAGACTGAAGGCAGCATAGTTCTTAGTTGTCTAAGCCAGGGGTCTCCAACCTTTGCAACTTTAAGTCTGAAGGACTTCAGCTCCAGCTTTGCTGGCTGGAGAATTCTGGGAGCTGAAGTCCTTCAGACTTAAAGTTGCAAAGGTTGGAGACCCCTGGTCTAAGCCTTCCAACTCTGTTACTCTGTTAATACAAGGCCAGGCCCCACTCTACAGGTAGTCCTTAATTTATGACTCTAATCTGCAGGCTCCATTGCCCCCATTGCATGACGGTCATAGGTGATGACGGTTGCAAAATGGCAAAATCAATGGGGAAAGCCAGATTCACTTCACAGGCATGTGACTAACTTAAGAACTGCAGTGATTCGCTTAACAGGTGTGGCAAGAAAAATCGTAAAATTAAACTTACAGAAGAAGAAGAAGAAGAAGAAGAAGAAGAAGAAGAAGAAGAAGAAGAAGAAGAAGAAGAAGAAGAAGAAGAAGAAGAAGAAGAAGAAGAAGAAGAAGAAGAAGAAGAAGAAGAAGAAGAAGAAGAAGAAGAAGGAGGAGGAGGAGGGGGAGAGGAGAAGAAGAAGAAGAAGAAGAAGAAGAAGAAGAAGAAGAAGAAGAAGAAGAAGAAGAAGAAGAAGAAGAAGAAGAAGAAGAAGAAGAAGAAAGGAGGAGGAGGGGGGGAGGAGAAGAAGAAGAAGAAGAAGAAGAAGAAGAAGAAGAAGAAGAAGAAGAAGAAGAAGAAGAAGGGAGGAGGAGGGGGAGGAGGAGGAGGAGGAGGAGGAGAAGGAGAAGGAGAAGAAGAAGAAGAAGAAGAAGAAGAAGAAGAAGAAGAAGAAGAAGAAGAAGAAGAAGAAGAAGAAGAAGAAGAAGAAGAAGAAGAAGAAGAAAGGAGGAGGAGGAGGGGGGAGGAGGAGGAGGAGGAGGAGAAGAAGAAGAAGAAGAAGAAGAAGAAGAAGAAGAAGAAGAAGAAGAACTTACAAATGATGGACTGCAAAGAGAAGTCCACACAAATTGGATTAAGGATATGTTCAGAAGAATCATGCCACAAATGGCAGAAGATGCGATATTGTTTTATTACTGGAAGGATACAAACCGACAGATAAAAGATTAACCTAAAACCAGTTGAGATTAGGAAAAGTTAGTGATAATATACATAGCTAGATAAGTAATTGAAAGTGATAATAATTGTATATATATTCTTAGTTATAAGTGGTAATTGGAAATGAATACTGAATAGTATTTTATCAAAGGAGATGAGTAAATATTATTGATGTTTGGTTAAAATAGGCTACAGGGAATAATGATTTTGGAGGATAGTAGAATGAACAAATATGATGCCAACATGTGGCTATGTTTTACGTTTTTATGGGTATGTTTTAAAATGAAGGACGTGTAATACAATTGGAATTAATCAAGGAAGGCATGAAAAAGATAAAGTTTATAAATATATTTGACGGGATGTCCTTGAAATAATATGAAATAGTATGAAACTTGGATGAATATCGAAGAGATGTATGAAAATATTTTGTCATCAGCAGATACACTTTCTATAACATGTGTGATGAAGGATTTTTATGTTGTGTTTAAAAATAAAATAAATAAAAAAATTTGGGAGTGGGGGGGAAAAGAAATTTTTAAAAATGCCTTAACCAATGTCTCACTTAGCAACAGGGATGTTGGGCTCAATTTTGGTCATAAACTGAGGACTACCATTGTTCCGGAAAAGTGCTATTTTCCCCAGGAACATGAAAGCCTTAAAAACAGATCTCACACACACACACACCACTTAGGGAAAATGGGATTAGGGTAAAGGAATATGGAGCTAAGGCTCCCCCCACATATTCATCATGACCCACCATGCCAGGTAGGTCGGGGTTTATACAAGCCCCCCCTTTTTTTGCACCCCAGTAGTGATGGGTTTCAATTTTTTTTAGACCCTACTCTGTAGGTGTGGCCAATTTGTGGGCATGGCTTGGCAGTCATGTGACAGGGTGGGAGTTGCCACCTTTTAAAATGTGGTGAAACTCATTTAACAACGCTTGCTTAGCAACCAAAATTTTGAACTCAGTTGTGATGATAATTTCTTTCTTTTTCTTTCTTTCTTTCTTTCTCTTTTTTTCTTTCTTTCTTTCTTTCTTTCTTTCTTTCTTTCTCTCTCTCTCTCTCTCTCTCTCTCTCTCTCTCTCTCTCTCTCTCTCTCTCCCCCTCCCTCCCTCCCTCCCTCCCTCCTTTCCTTTCCTTTCCTTCCCGTTGGGTCACTGGCAGCAGCGGGCCAGATTTACTTCCAGGTACGCCAGTGGAACCCCCTCTCACCGGTTCTCTAAATTTCACCAATCGGCTCTCGCGAGTAGGTGCGATCCTGCAGAAACCCACCACTGCATCCCAGCGATCTACTGTTCTGCTGGCATGCGTGAGCAAGGGCCTCCCCAAGACATCTGAAATCCAGCTTCATAAATCATCAAAGGGGTTTTGAGTCAAATTTATTTCAAGTGTGACTAGCAACCGTTTCACGAGGGATGCTGCAACCCCCTCCCTCACCTTAAAGCGGAGAGAAAATGGCTGAGTAAATCAGCTGAAGTGCTTGTTTGAACCTCAATTTGCTATTTCCTCTTATGTACACGGCCAAAGAAAGTCTCTTTGAGGGCCTTGAAAGCAGCCTCTCTCCTGGAACAGTGGCTCTGTTTCTTCTGACAAGCCAAAGCATTCCTTTAACAGATTAACAGAGTTGGAAGGGACCTTGCAGGTCATCTAGTCCAACCCCCTGCACCAAGCAGGAGACCCTACAGGTGCCTCTACCTAGGATCAAACTCACAACCTCCTATTTGTGAGGCAAGAGCTCCACCTCTAGGCCACAGCAGCTTCCTTGGTAGAACAGAGCTGGTTGAGTTCCCTTGCCCTTCTGGGTCAGGTGGGGCAGCCTAGATTAGAACAGAATAGAATAGAATAACAGAGTTGGAAGGGACCTTGGAGGTCTTCTAGTCCAACCCCTTGCTTAGGCAGGGAACCTTTCACCACTTCAAACAAACGATTATCCAACATCTTCTTAAATGCTTCTAGTGTTGGAGCATTCACAACTTCTGGGGGGCAGGTTCTTCCACTGATTAGTTGTTTTGACTGTCTAATTTCTAGTTCTAATTACCTAACACTGTTAATGAAGCTTGTTGTCTCCACTGAAAGGTAACCAATCAATGGTCATTGATTAGAGAGATCAGCTCCATGGGGTCTATCCATCACTAAAGATATCATTCCAAAGTTCTTTTCTCACTGATATGGCCAAGCAAAAAAATCATCATCATCACTATACTCTAGATAAAGGAAAATATTGATAGCTCAGGGTTGAAATGAAGGGTCCTTGTTGCTCTCTGGGCTTGATGGTTTTCTTGAAGATGTTTCATTATCGAACTAGCTAACAGCATCAGTACTGTAATGAAACATCTGCAAGAAAACCCACCAAGCTCAGAGAGCAACAAAGACCCTACAGTTCCTTCCTTCCTTCCTTCCTTCCTTCCTTCCTTCCTTCCTTCCTTCCTTCCTTCTTTCCTTCACCTTCTCCTCTTTTTCTTCTTCCTCCTCCTCCTCTCCTCCTTTCTAACACTATCACCTAGTTTGGGCAATGAAACATCTGCAAGAAAACCCACCAAGCTCAGAGAGCAACAGACTCTACCCTTCCTTCCTTCCTTCCTTCCTTCCTTCCTCCACCTTCTCCTCTTTTTCTTCTTCCTCCTCCTCCTCTCCTCCTTTCTAACACTGATGATATCACCTAGTTGGGCAATGAAACATCTGCAAGAAAACCACCAAGCTCAGAGAGCAACAAAGACCCTACAGTTCCTTCCTTCCTTCCTTCCTTCCTTCCTTCCTTCCTTCTTTCCTTCACCTTCTCCTCTTTTTCTTCTTCCTCCTCCTCCTCTCCTCCTTTCTAACACTATCACCTAGTTTGGGCAATGAAACATCTGCAAGAAAACCCACCAAGCTCAGAGAGCAACAGACCCTACAGTTCCTTCCTTCCTTCCTTCCTTCCTTCCTTCCTTCCTTCCTTCCTTCTTTCCTTCCTCCACCACCTCCTCTTTTTCTTCTTCCTCCTCCTCTCCTCCTTTCTAACACTGATGATATCACCTAGTTGGGCAATGAAACATCTGCAAGAAAACCACCAAGCTCAGAGAGCAACAAAGACCCTACAGTTCCTTCCTTCCTTCCTTCCTTCCTTCCTTCCTTCCTTCCTCCACCTCCTCTTTTTCTTCTTCCTCCTCCTCCTCTCCTCCTTTCTAACACTATCACCTAGTTTGGGCAATGAAACATCTGCAAGGAAACCACCAAGCTCAGATAACACCAAGGACCAACCATCTATTACTAAGTCAGAAGCTCTTTAGTTGACATTTCTCTACATCAGAGATCTCATTCCAATCTTCCTTGGAAGTAAGGAATGAGATCTCTTGTCCTTGGAGATCTGTTTGGAAGTGGAACATCTCCTTGGAGATCTGCTTGGAAATTATTCCAGGAGGTAAAGAGGGTGGCTTGCTTCTAACCAACAGAGCAAAGTGGCTGTGGACATTGAGGTCTCTTGATCACAGTAGCATCTGCACATCACAACCCATGTGCTAAAGGTCACTGACAGGGAGCAGATTGTGCAAAGGAAGCAGATCAGCTGACCTTGACTCAAATCAAATCAGGACTTTAGACAGTCAGTGAACACAGCTGTGTGCAGTCCCCAGAAGAGAACCGCAACAAATACATTGAAATATGACATCTCCACAAGACATAAAGTGTTGGAAAATATGAGAAATACATTCTTTGCTGAGGCAGAGCAATATATAATTCTTAAATTACAACATCCTGTTTTGGTGGGGCATTCTGGGATCATGGATTTAGTGAAACCTGAGCAGAGAAAGTTTTCAAAAGACATTCAAAAAATGGGAAAGTCGGAGTGGTATGGTTCGTTAGAGCATTTCTCTACAATTTCCCCCATTCTGACAAGTTTTCTGAGAATTTTATCGCAGAGGGATGCTTCTCATCAAGTTAAGTCAATCAAAATTCAGTCTAATTTGTGGATCGTAACCGAATTATCAACTAACATTTGCACTTCCTAATGTTAGGATGCAATTCTTGGCTTGCAAAAGAGCTAACGGATAAACAAACAGCAAAAGTGCATTTTTAAAATGTGTGTTCTTGTGATGTTTAGAAAATAAATGCCTATTTTAGAGGAAATCAGACTCTGTTATTCAATTTACTTCAAGAGTCATCTGTGTGTGAGTTGGGTGGCTATCTAAATGTGTTCAATCTATCAATCAATCAATTTTTCTGGAACTTCTCTGCTGCTTTTAAAAAATAGGCAGGCATTTTGGCTAATGCAGCTTATTTTAAATTTGAATAGCCTTCAGTTCGTTATAGTTGAATAGTTTAACTAAAGTGTTTTTGATGGTTTTAAGCCAACAAACATTTGCTGTTCCTTCAGTTTTTCTGTATTTCTGCCTATGAGTGTGCACGTGTGCGTTTGTGAATCAGATGGACTGCCTTTTCAATGAGGTGTCTAGGAGAAAGCTGAATATGTAAAAGACAAACACAGTTTCTAAGACGAAGGCTTGTGTTTATGTAACACATGCAACAACATCGTTTAATGACGCCAATGAAAAATCCTATAATTACATTCATGCAAGGATAGTTAGTTTTCCCCTCCTACAGGCTAGTTTAGCTTTATGCATTCCATGCTGTGTTTTGAAGCCTATCTATCTATCTATCTATCTATCTATCTATCTATCTATCTATCTATCTATCTATCTATCTATCTATCTATCTATCTATCTATCTATCTATCATTTACCTTGATTCAGGTTGACTCAGGCTTCCATCCTTCTGAGGTGGGTAACATGAGGACCCAGATTGTTGGGGGAAATATGATCACTCTGTAAACTGCTTCAAGATGGTTGTAAAAGCACTGTGAAGCAGTGTATAAATGCTATTGCTATTGCTATCTATCTATCTATCTATCTATCTATCTATCTATCTATCTATCTATCTATCTATCTATCTATCTATCTATCTATCTATCTATATATATATATATATCTATCATCTATCCATCCATCCATCTATACCACACACACCCTGTTTCTCAAAAAAAAATCATTTTCACAAAACAATCTCATAACATCTAATAGACACTCACACACACACACTTTTATTTACGGTCACAGACCAAAACACAAGTACTACAGGAAAAAAACATTAAAAAAATTAATAATAATAATAATTATTATTATTATCATAGTATCATAGCAATGGATCGCCAATAGCTTAACTAAGGAAGGTTACAGCATTCTCCCCTAATGGTTACAGCTCTTAAGAAGGATTTTGAGACCTGAAAAGTGATATATGGAGAGCCATCTCCTAGGCAGTGGGCCATCAAGTTACAACCATTGAGTCTAGAAGGGATGGTTTCAAGGAGAGACAGTAACTTAGATCTGTCTACGTTATACATGGGGCAAGATAGAAGGACATGCTCCGCAGTTTCAACCTCCGCTCTGTCGCAAGGGCATAGTCGCTCGTTAATCGGGAGCCTCTTGAAGCGACCATCCAAAAGTGCTGAGGACAAGACATTAAAGCGAGCTAGGGAGAAAGCTCTTCTATACTTAGGGATGGTTAAACTATAGAAATAGGAAGCCATCCTCAGTCCGTAATTATTGAATTGATTGAAGGTCAGGGGGGAGCAAGTTTTATTGGCTCTGGCTCGTAGATATTGTAGATCAATGTCCACGAGTCGTTGGACTACTCTAAATTGGGCGTCCTTAAGGCCATAGTTTCCCAAATCATCCCCCGTGAAACCTAGCAGATGTAGCTTCTTCAGCAGCTCTTTTCCCCAGCAAGAGATATGGGAGTCCGCAAGGACTGTAATAGACACTCCAAAACTCAACATGTAGGTATTGAGGGACCATAAAAATTGCAAATCAACATATCTGCTCCTTGTGTCATTTTTCTGAATCCTATTCTTGCAGAGACAAAATTAAAACCATGGAATAATGAACAAAAACCAAGACCTACTTGGCTCAATTCAAGCACCCCCCCCAAAGACCTGAGCATGATATCACAGTAGAAAATTATTACTTGAGGAACAATCCTATTAAGCAATAAACCCCCCCAAAATGTTTCTGAGATATGACTGAGTGTTGCGCTATGAAGACAGGATACAACCTAGCCCAATTTTTGTTTCCTTCTCTGACACGAGCTTCCAATTTTGTTTTATATTACCAATAAAATGAGAGTTATACCGTATAAGAAGTTTTCAGTTCGCTGGGTTCTGTAATTTCTCCGTTTGTAAATTAGGATGTATTTACATCAGATTATTAGTGCATTTATAAGGCTGGCTGCTTAAAACTGAAAAGTATAAGCTTGCACAGAATGGAAAGAGGGGAAGTAATCAAGGATTTTTATCACATCTTCTTTCCTTTAATGGCTTTCCTTATGTTGGAAGAAGATGTTAAGTTTTAACTTCACCTTATTAACTCCAATTTTCCACCCAAACTTCAGATTTGCTAGTCAGCTGTTGTTTTTAGTGGGGTCCAGATGCTGCTGATTTAAAAACCCAAATGCTCGTGAAACTGTAAGTTTTATTAATTTCAATGATATATTATTTAATATAAATTTTCCATTAGTATTAATGCTATTTCACCCACCTGCCACTACAGAGATAAACAGCTGCTTTATTTATATATATATGGGAGCGTGTTCAGTTAATGGAAAGAGGGGAGGAAAATTCTCGTTAAACCAGAGGAAAAGGAGAAATGCTTCAGAATTGGGCACCAAAGATTGTCTTTAAAAACCCAGAATGTCCAACCTCAGCAATATTAGATTAACCAAGTTGGAAGGGTCCTTATAGGTCATCTAGTCCAACCCCCCACTCAGGCAAGGAGACCCTACACCATTTCTGACAAATGACAGTCCAGTCTCTTCTTGAAAGCTTCCAGTGATAAAGCACCCCAAACTTCTCCTACAACCGAAGGCAACTTCTGTTCCATTGTTTGATTGTTCTCACTGTCAGAAAATTTCTCTTTATTTCTAGTTTGAATCTTTCCTTCAGTTTCCATCCATTATTCCTTGTCTGGTCTTCAGATGCCTTGGAAAATAGCTTGACCCCCTCCTCTATGTGGCAGCCCCTCAAATATTAGAACACTGCTGTCATGTCTCCCCTGGTCCTTCTCTTCACCAGACTAGCCATGCCTGGTTCCTGCAGCCGTCCATCGAATGTTTTAGCCTCCAGTCCCCTAATCATCCTGGTTGTTCTTTTCTGCACTTTTTCTAGAGTCTCAACATCTTTTTTACATTGTGGCAACCAAAACTGGATGCAGAACTGTAGATGTGGTCTTGCTAAGGCTTTATAGGGTGGTATTAGTATCTCACTTGATCTTGATTGTATCCCTCTGTTAAGGTAGTTTAGGATTGCATTGGCTTTTTTGGCTGCTGCTGCACACTAAAAGCAATTTTAAGTCTTGTGGATTTCAACCCCCAGAATTCTCCAGCTAGCCACAACTCTGAGAATTCTGTGAGCAGAAGTCCACAAAAATTTCTTTTAAAGAAGGAGAAACGTTTGTGAAACAGCAAAGTAAACTTCAGTCCAGCATTCAAGGATTCCCAAAATTTTGAAACTCAGGAACTGCAAAAGGAAGTCCCCAAAAAGACATCATTATTCATTAAAAGAAATAATCAATAATAAATAGGCCACTCCAAAAAGTAATAAAAAGGACCATTTCCCCTAACCTAGCCAAAATTCCTGATCTGGGATTTGTTTGATTGATTGCTTGGTTTTTATCCTGTCTTTATTACTTTATAAGCAACTCAGGGTAGAGAGCATACTTAATATTCCTTCCTCCTCTTATTTCCCCCAAGCCAACCACAACTGTAGGATGAGTTGGGCTGAGAGAGAGCTGACAGGTCCAAGGTCACCTAAGTAGCTATGAATGCTAAGGCAAAACTTTCAGTCTCTTGGGGATTGGCCAGTGGTGGGTTTCAGATTTTTTAGAACCTACTCTGTAGGTGTGGCCTATTTTGTGGGCGTGGCTTGGCAGTCATGTGACAGGGAGTGGCCACATTTTAAAATGTGGTGAAACTCATTTAACAACGCTTTTGCTTAGCAACCAAAATTTTGGACTCAATTGTGATGATAAATTCTTCCTTCCTTCCTTCCTTCCTTCCTTCCTTCCTTCCTTCCTTCCTTCCTTCCTTCCTTCCTTCTTTCCTTTCCTTTCCTTTCCTTTCCTTTCCTTTTCTTCCCGTTGGGTCACTGGCAGCAGCGGGCCAGATTTAGTTCCAGGTACGCCGGTGGAACCCCCTCTCACCGGTTCTCTAAATTTCACCAACCGGCTCTCGCGAGTAGGTGCGAGCCTGCAGAAACCCACCACTGGGATTGGCCAAAGTCACCCAACTAGCTTTCATTCCTAAGGCAAGATTAAAATTCAACATTTCCTAGTGATTGACCCAGTCATCATTCATGCCCATGGCGGGACTAGAACTCACCATCTCCTGGTTTCTAACCCTAACCAGTAGACCAAAACTGACACCCTCTTTTCTTTTTCTTCTTGGTATCACCTGCTGTGTCAAGGTTCCAAGTAAGACCCCCCCAACGAAAGAAGACTCCGAGGCTTGAGGTTCCTCAAAGTTCCATTTTATTAGAGATGTCATATTGGCACATCTGGGAAAAGCCAAATCTGAAACTTTCCTGGTTTTCTAAACCCAAAAGAAAGTTCAAGACCCTGCCCAGCATTCACCTGTCCATCACACGGCCCAATCAGGCACCAACTGAAACTGGGAGGCATCTCCTCCCAGTCAGGCCACTCCAGGTACAGGGCAAGATGTCCTTGACCCTCTGCAATAGGAATGTTATTTTTTTTTTGTGTATGTGTGTGTACTCTGTATACTTCTCCCTCTCATTTCCCCACAGTAGAAAATGTGGCAGGCCTGAAGGTCCAATGCAAAAGACGACTTCCAGGTCTGACATTTTGTCATTCAGCCTCCTTGTAGAAAATTAAGTCTTGGCCTTGGCATCCAATGGATTTCCTGGATGGCAGGAAATTGGCACCAACTGCAATTGGAACATGACCCCTGGCATTAGAGGGAGGAACTAAGAGGACATGGATTGCAGAATGTCATCAAAGGAGGTAGATCTTGCCATGGAAGCCCAGGCTGCCTTGGGTCCTTGCAAGGAGAAGGGCGGGGTATAAATTTGAAAAAAAAAAAATGTCCATTTTGCAATGAGAATGCTGGCTTAATAGGTTTCTCACAAGAAGCCTCCAACTCTTGGAAACACTGAGAAGAGCAACCAAGACGATGAGGGGACTGGAGGCTAAAACATACGATGGACAGTTACAGGAACCAAGCATGGCTAGTCTAGGGAAGAGAAGAACCAGGGGAGACAGGATAGCAGTCTTCCAATATTTGAGGGGCTGACAAAGAGAAGAGGGGGGGTCAAGCTATTTTCTAAAGCACCTGAAGGCCATACAAGGAACAATGGATGGAAACTGAACAAGTAGAGATTCAACCTGGAAATAAGGAGGAATTTTCTGACAGTGAGAACAATCAACCGATGGAACAGAAGTTGCCTTCAGAAGTTGTGGGAGCTTCATTCCTGGAAGCTTTCAAGAAGAGACTGGACAGCTATCTTTCAGAAATGCTTAAGCAGGGGGTTGGACTAGATGACCTACAAGAACCCTTCCATCTATTCTATTCTATTCTATTCTATTCTACAGGAGTAAAGTTAAATCTCCTAATGCAAGTGAAAGAAACTATGATAACCTGGGGGGGGGGGATTTTGGGCATGGGATTGATCTAGATAAGTGGCAAAAATTGTGGACGCAAAATTATAAAATGACAATGTCAACTGCTTATAAAGAGAACTTGTATAAGATGTTTTACAGATGGCACCAGCGAGAATTGCAAGAATGAACAAGAATAAATCCGAAAAATGTTGGAAATGTCACCAGACACCTGGCTCTTATTACCATATGTGGTGGACTTCTTCAGAGGCTAAAAGTTATTGGACTATGATTCACATATGAGAATATTCTATTCTATTCTATTCTATTCTATTCTATTCTATTCTATTCTATTCTATTCTACAGGAGTAAAGTTAGAATCTCCTAATGCTTCTGTGTTCCAGCCACTGATCAAACAACTAAAGGCATTTCAGGAAAGTCCAGCTATTTAACTCAGAGCTAATTCTTCCTTCTTCTTCTTCTGCAGCTCAACATTCAATATTTTCACATTGGATCTCCAATAAACGCCAACTTTTATTAACCCTCCTCTGATCTGCAAAGGGTTCCTATTACAGCGGATAAAGATCTTCCTTTGACTCAATCGTTCCTTCCTGCACAGTACAAGAAATTCCCCATTAAAATATTAACAAGATAATGAAAATATTACCACTCATTTGAAGTGCCTAAATTGCCACCGAAAACTTGTTTCTAAATGTCAAGCTTTCATTTGTCTTATATTGCAAACGAAGGCCAGCCATTCTTTGCTCAACTAATTACACTCTCTGTTCTGTTAAAGAAAAGAAACATCATACAAGCGCGGCCTGAAGCAGGACGCCGTCAGTTCAATGGGAAGCTAGGTAAGGCGATGTGTTCACTTACCACCATCAATGATGCAGTCATCAAGAACTGCAAGGAATATAAATCCTTCCATCCTCCACCATTCATTCAGAAGCTGAGGAAGCTTCTTGGATGAGAAGTGAAATGTCTTCAAAGAGAAACAAAGTCCAGTTGCCTTTTGAAAATGAACCTTTGGGACAACCAGGCCCTGGAGGTCTAAGAATCTCCATAGACTAATCATGGCTTGTTCAATAAATCAAACTGTCCACTCGCAAGGCATCCCTGGCCTGCTCTTGAGTTACCATAGCAAAGGAGGGATGGGAAACCGATATAATGGCAAGGCAGCAAAAGACAGGTGCACATTCCATTGTCCCACATATACCTACGTTGTATTTTCCCCACATTTCCCATATTTTCCTAGCCACAATTTCCCTTTGGATGTTACAATAATACAATAGCAGAGTTGGGAGGGACCTTGGAGGTCATCTAGTCCAACCCCCTGCCTAGGCAGGAAGCCCTATACCATTTCAGACAAATGACTATCCAGCATCTTCTTGAAGACTTGCAGTGTTGGGGCATTCACAACTTCTGGAGGCAACTTCTGTTCCACTGATTAATTGTCCTAACTGTCAGGAAATTTCTCCTCAGTTCTAAGTTGCTTCTCTCCTTGATTAGTTTCCACCCATTGCTTCTTGTTCTGCCCTCAGGTGCTTTGGAGAATAGCTTGACTCCCTCTTCTTTGTGGCAACCCCTGAGATATTGGAAGACTGCTATCATGTCTCCCCTAGTCCTTCTTTTTATTAAACTAGACATATCCAGTTCCTGCAACCGTTCTTCATATGTTTTAGCCTCCAGTCCCCTCATCATCTTTGTTGCTCTTCTCTGCACTCTTTCTAGAGTCTCCACATCTTTTCTACATCGTGGTGACCAAAACTGAATGCAATATTCCAAGTGTGGCCTTACCAAGGCCTTATAAAGTGGTATTAACACTTCTCGTGATCTTGATTCTATCCCTCTGTTGATGCAGCCTAGAACTGTGTTGGCTTTTTTGGCAGCTGCTGCACACGGCTGGCTCATATTTCAATGGTTGTCTACTAGGACTCCAAGATCCCTCTCACAGTTCCTGCTATAAATGGATCATTTATGCTGACCATCAGTAAACAACCCTAGCTAGTCAGGGATCCCACAATGCCCCTGATACTGCCACAACATATGCAGATGTCCCCAAAGACAAACAAAACTAATTTATTACCCTTCAGTTCAAGATTAACCGTGCAATCAGATATTCAAATCCATTTCCTATAGGGCACGGAGAAAAGCCAGACTTACAGATCATCCCAATTGGACAGATGACCTTATGTAGTGCCAGCAGTTGCCAGCTTTGCTATGAAAAGCATTCCTTCCTTGGTCCAAAGAATGAACCAACTCTGACTTGAAATCCTGGGCAAACTTTTGTTCCTTCCCACCACCACCCCTTCCAGTTTAAAAGGTTTTTAAGCAGGCTCAGTGTGACTTCAAAATGTGTGCTTGCTTCCTGAGACACCTACAGGGCTCATTAATTTAATTACAGCTGTTTTATCTTTTCCCCTCCTTTTCTTTCATTCTTTCTTCCTTTCTTCCCTTAGAGCTGATTTCATACCAAATGCAGAGCGATGCCAGCCCGTAAACTATTGTTCCATTATTAATGGGATTTGTAATTGTTAGTAGAAAGCTCTTTTTTTTTTTCTTCTACCACCAGGAGGCTCGGAAGTTGCCCAGGCTGCATACGAAATGAGAAGGCAGCCGGAAAGGAATAAAAGAGAAAGCAATCCAACCAGGTGATTCGGAAGCTCACTAGAGAATTCCTGTTTGGTGTTTTTTTTTGAACCGAAACTGCTAGATTATTTACAATCTCTCACAAATGAGGGTCCATGGTTTTGTTTTTCTTCTCCAGGCCAAAGCTGCACTGGCTGCCTGTGGTCTTTCGGGTGCACTTCAAGGTGTTAGTTGCCATCTTTAAAGCGCTCCATGGCACGGGTCCTGGTTACCTGCGAGACCGCATCCTACCACATACCTCCCTTCGACCTGTCCGCTCCCACAGAGAGGGCCTCCTCAGGGTGCGCGTCTGCCGGTCAATGCCGGTTGGCGACCACCAAGGGACGGGCCTTCTCTGTGGCGGGTCCGGCCCTCTGGAACGACCTCCCCCCCGACATCCAAACCATCACGGACCTGCGCCTCTTCCGCCGGACACTTAAAACACATTTCTTCCACCTGGCTGGCCTGACATAGATAGATTAATGAATAATTTTAATTTGAAATTTTAATAATTTTAAACTATTTTAGCACAGAGTTTAATTATTTAATTCCATTTTATATTGTTGTGGGTTTTATCTTTTCTGTGCACCCCCCTGAGTCCCATCCGGGAGGATAGGGCGGTATATAAATTCGAAATAAACTAAACTAAAAGAGTTAGACTTGACAATGCTTGGGGCTACCCTTTCCCCAAAAGGTTTGCTAAAGGATCGAGTCAAAAGTGGAGGTAGCTAGCACGGAGTAGTGAGCATGGCCTGGGGAAGGACAGAACCATAAAATAAAGAAAAATAAAAAATATGAATAAACTGAAACTCCAGGAGGCAAACCAAGATTAAGAGAAGGAACCGCAGAGTGTAACTGTCATGGGCTTTAAACATACTTAAACCTTGATGTAATAATGAACACCTAAGGGCTGGTTTTTGAACGCACAGAGTATCTGAAAATATATATATATATGCTGAGAGACAGATCTGGTTCATCCTTAGAAGAAGCCACTCTTCTATGAGACCCTGCAACCATGATGGCTTCTATGAAGAAATTAAAGAGGAAATTAAAGCACAGAGTGCGAGTTTGAAGATGGCAATGTGTTCTCATATAGATGGTCTCTTCAGTCTGTCACCTGCACCTTTATAACTGTCTAGTTTGGCTCTGCAACCCAACAAGAGAGACACAGACTTCAGAGGAGAATCAGAACTGCAGAAAAAACAATGGCTACCAACCTGCCTTCCATTGAGGACCTAGACACTGCATGAGTCAAAAAGAGGGCTGGGAAAATATCTACAGACCCCTTGCATCCTGAACATAAATTGTTTCAACTCCTACCCTCAAAATGATGCTATAGAGCTCTGCACACCAGAACAACTAGACCCAAGGACAGTTTTTCCCTGAATGCCATCACTCTGCTAAACAACTAATTCCCACAACGCTGTCAAATTATCTGCTAAGACTGTATTACTAGTTTTCTTCTCTTCATTCCTAGTATCTAACTCTACCCACGTATGACTATAACCACGTTGCTTGTATCTTTCAATCTATATTGTTTTTATTTGTTTCCTAGTATGATTTGATAGCTTATTAGTAACCTTGACTATCACTAAGTGTTGTATCTTTTTATTCTTGATGAATGTATTTTATTCTCCTTATGTACACTGAGACCACCTGCACCAAAGACAAATTCCTGGTGTATCTAATCACACTTGGCTAATAAAGAATTGAATTGAATTGAATTGAATTGAATTGAATTCCACTCCACTCCACTCCATTCCATTCCATTCCATTCCATTCTATTCTATTCTGTTGTGTTCCTGGGTTCCTGCAGCCAGGCCCTTCCAGGAGATTGAGTGGTTGGCTGCCACTTTAACATCCCACAATGTCCTAGATTAGTATTTCTTTGGGGACATTGTAGAAAAGGCCCCAGCATAGCCAAACTAAAGTGGTCTCTATGCTCCTGCCAGTCCTTTGGGCCTCATTAAACATCTCATAAAACTGTAAAACTGGCAAAAAACCAACAACAACCATAGAGACATACTATAGAAACTTCAATACAGGCTGCAATGCAATTCAATACAATTCTAGGCTGCATCCACAGAGGGATAGAATCAAGAACACGTGAAGTGTTAATTCCACTTTATAATGCCTTGGTAAGGCCACATTTGGAATGCAGCATCCAGTTTTGGTTGCCATGATATAAAAACGATGTTGAAACTCTAGAAAGAGTGCAGAGAAGAGCAACAAAGATGATTAGGGGACTGGAGGCTCATAAAGAATGATTGCTGGAATTGGGTATGTCTGGTTTGATGAAAAGAAGGGGCTGGACTAGAAGACCTCCAAGGTCCTTTCCAGTTCATTCATTCTGTCAATTGTCTAATTAAATGGTTGGGTGTAGGGATGGCATGCCTCCCAAGCTGCCCTAGATTCGGGAATAAATTGGAGAAATTGTAGCTGTGCCCCCATTACCATATAAAAGGGATCAGAATTCTCCAATTATGATCTCATGTTTTTAATCAATGGTATGGATTTTATTACTTGTTTCTGTTTTAGAAAGCTGCCTGGAGCTTCTTCTTCTTCTTCTTCTTCTTCTTTTAAATTACGTGTTTAGCGGCATACAGATTCATCCTGATTGGATCTGATTGGATCTAAAGATTGGATCTTTAAATCAGTTCAGAAAGTCAAACTGGCTCCACCCAACGTCCCAGTTCAGTTCAAATAATTTATCTGACACGTCTTGGACTTGACCATTGATTTCAAAAAACGGCTTTTGTGGATGTGCGAAGACCTGTCATATTTCATTTGTTTCTTTCTGCTTAGAGCTATCCAAGTCAATGCTTCAAATCATTGCTGGGATTTGGTATGGAAAGCCAATTCAGTGTGGGAATTTATGGAACCCCCTTCAAACTGAAACCCCAAAATCCTCAAATCACAATCCTCAAGCAATTGCTATAAGAATTAAACTTTATTCAAATCCGATCTTGTTGTTAGTTTGCTGTTGCTGTGGTTGGCTCCTTAGTTAAGATAATAATAATAATTTAATTTCTAGACCGCTCCCTCTCCCCAAGGGGACTCGGAGCGGTGCACAGGGAAGTTAAAACAATAAATACACATGAAAATACAAACAATTAAATAAAAACAAATTAAACAGTAAACCCTGCGCTAAAATTCCCCAATACCAATTCACTAAAATCCTATAACCCTATAATACTATAGTAGAGAGGCTACCCTAGGCCGGCTGACCCTAGATGCTGGTGAGATGGAAAGTTGCAGCCAAGGTTCAAGACCCAGGTTATATAGGAGCTTGGGGTGAGCTCCTGTCCTCTCCACCTCCTGCTAACTTAGCAGTTCGAAAGCATGCAACTGCGAGTAGATAAATAGGTTTCACTCCAGTGGGAAGGGCACGGTGCTCTTGACCTTCAGGCTGGCCATATGAAGAGTGGAAATGTCTTCGGACAGCACTGGCTTAATGGTCTTGAAATGGAGATGAACACTGCCTCCTAGAGGAAGGAATGATTAGCAGAGTAAAATCTGCAAGGACTTCTTTGTTATTGTTAGTTGCAAAGTCATGTCTGACCCATCGCAACCCCATGGACCACATTCCTCCAGGCCTTCCTTTCCTCTACCATCCCCCAGAGCCCATTGAAGCTCACGCTGACTGCTTTGGTGACTCCATCCAGCCACTTCATTCTCTGCTGTCCTCTTCTTCTTTTGCCCTCCATCGTTCCCAGCATGAGCTTCTTCTCCAGGGAGTCCTTCCTTCTCATTAGGTGGCCAAAGACTTTGAGTTTCCTCTTCAGGATCTGGCCTTCTAAAGAACAGTCAGGGTTGATCTTCTCTAGGGCTGACCGGTTGGATCACCTTTGTCAGATAATGAGGATTTAACAGCTGCCAGCTGATGTAAGGTTGTAAGGTGTAAACTGTAAGCTGATGCAATGAGGATGAATCAGCAATACAGGTATAGCCAGTTTTAAGACTTTGGGGGGGTCCACACAAGTCTTTTATGATTTTAGGGGGTGTCTATATATAGGTGGTCATTAGAGGGCATCTCATTCTCTCATCGTGTATCTCATTTCTCTCCTTGTGTCTGTAGCTGAGTCGTAAGGGATTTATCTACCATGTGTATGTCTGTATATATGTATATATAAACCACTGTTAATTTTCTAAAGATTCTGTGTGCTGTGTGCTTTGTTTTGCTCCTGGGTTTATCTCATAATAATAGTCAGGCTGCCAAAACTCTGTCAGCTTTGCAGTCCAAGGGACTCGCAAGAGTTTTCTCCAGCACCATAGATCAAAGGCCTCCATTCTTTGGCGCTCAGCCTTCCTTATGGACCAACCTTCACATCCATCCATTGCAACTGGGAAAACCATCACCTTGACTAGATGCCCTTTTGTTGGCAGGGTGATGTCTCTGCATTTTAGTATGCTGTCTAGATTTGCCATGGCTTTCCTCCCCAGGAGCAAACCTCTTTTAATTTCTTGACTGCAGTCCCCATCTGCGGTGAACTTGGAGCCCAGGAAAATAAAATCTGTCCCTACCTCCATTTCTTCCCCATCTATTTGCCAGGAATTGAGAGGGCCGGATGCCATGATCCCATCTTAGGACACCGTAAAATCATAGTGCATCTGCTAGAATGCTGAAACCATTGTTGTTGGTTTAAGAGTACTTTTCCATTTATTTCAAGCAACCATCAGTATCCAATAGAAAAAAGAATCTTCTTGAGTTCGCTCTCTTTTCCAAAGTAAGGTTTCCCCCCCAACCTTCAAATTCTAAGCAAAAATAAATTAAAATAAAATAGAAAATGGGAATAAGGGTCGTTAAAAAATAAATGAGAAGACAAAGCATCGTGGGAAAACATTAAGAAAACATTAAAAAATAATAATATGAGGAATGATAATAAGAATAAAATAACTGAGCTGTATGTTCCCTTTACATAATATTGGCAAAGATGGATGGCATCTCAATAAAATACTTGTTTTCAAGAGCTTATCGTAATGAAAAATATTACAGCATGGGATATCACAGTAAGGATAATTTCCATCTCCTGTATAAATGTTCGGCAATGAATAAACTATTTAATCATATCCTGATAAAGCCGAAAGAAGCTCCTGTTACCCCTCTCAAATTGCTGTTTGTCACTTGCCGCTTTCAATGCACTGTCCTAATTTTTCATCATTTACATGAGGAAGAAATTATGGCTGGAGGCCACCGAGGTTTTTATTAATATCTTTTGCATCTTGGCTTTCTGTCAAGGGCATTCCCATTGTCGTGCAAGAGGAGAGGCCCAGATGCAGAAAAACTGTTCCCAATTGCACTAATTATGTTCCATAAAGGCAGAGAAAGGCACTTTGGACTAAATATTCGAAACCAGTGGTGGGATTCAAAAATTTTACTACCAGTTCTGTGGGCGTGGCTTGGAGGGCGTGGTGTGGCACGGCTTGGTGGGCATGGCTTGGTGGGTGTGGCAGGGGAAGGATACTGCAAAATCCCCATTCCCTCCCAATCAGCTGGGACTCAGGAGGCAGAGAATAGATGGGGGCGTGGCCAGCCAGAAGTGGCATTGCACCGGTTCTCCGAACTACTCAAAATTTCTGTTACTTGTGCCTTACAGACAGTTTTTGCAACCTTAGAACATAGAATAATAGAATTGGAGGAGACCTTGAAGGTCTTCTAGTCCAATCCCCTTCTCAAGCAGGAGACCCGCCCCGAGTCCCGCTCCGAGTCACCGCCCCGAGTCCCTTCGGGGAGAGGGTGCAGTCTACAAATCAAATAAATTGAATTGAATTGAATTGAGACACAGAGGTCGTATTCAGTAGCTTCTGACCAGTTCTGGAGAACCGGTAGCAGAACTTTTGAGTAGTTCAGAGAACCGGTAAACAGTACCTGTGACTGGCCCTGCCCCCATTGATTCTCTGACTCCCGAGTCCCAGCTGATTGGGAGGCAATGGGGATTTTGCAGTATCCTTCCCCTGCTGTGCCCACCAAGCCATGCCCACAGAACCTGTAGTAAAAAAATTTGAATCCCACCACTGAGGAGAGCCCATACATTTCAGACAAATGGCTGTCCAGTCTCTTTATGAAAGCCTCCAGTGATGGAGCACCTACAATTTCTGAAGGCAAGCTATTCCATTGGTTGATTGCCCCATCCGTTAGAGTTTAGAGTTTATTGGTTTTTTATGCCGCCCTACTCCCAAAGGACTCAGGGCGGTGTACAGCCAAAATAAAAACAAATATATAAAAGTTAAAAGGAAAGCTTTTAAAAGACATAATTAAAATATTGGCCGAAACGTGGAAAAAACCCAAACTAACCCTGATTAAAATAATAAAAATTTAAATTTAAAAATTTAAAAATCATGCTTTATGCCAACTCGGCTTGTTGAAAGAGAAAGGTTTTGAGACTGTGGTGGAAGGTGTGTAAATCAGGGCTAGTTCTTAATTCCGGGGGCCATTCGTTCCAGAGGACCGGGGCTCCCACGGAGAAGGCTCTCCCCCTGGGTGTCGCCAGTCGACATTGTCTAGCCGACGGCACCATGAGGAGACCCTCTCTATGGGAGCGTACGGGCCGGTGGGAGGCTCTCGGTGGAATTAAGGAATTTTCTCCTTCATTCTAGGTTGTTTCTCTCCTTGATTAGTTTCCATCCATTGTTTCATGGCTTGCCTTCTGGTGCTTTGTAGAATAATCCCCCCTCCCCTCTTCTTGGTGGCTGCCTCTCAAATACTGAAACACTGCTATCATGTCACCCCTAGTCCTTCTTTTCTCTAGACTAGCCAGACCCAAATCCTGCATTTTTTCCCAAAATTGGAAAATCAATCCATTAAGCTGTTTGGTTCAAATTATAAAATCTACTTGATTTCAATCTCTGAACTGGTTGAGAAAAAGCTTGTCTGCATGCCTAGAATCATTTGAGCCATGCAAATTGATTTGTAGGCATTCAACCGAATCTGATTATTTGCATCATGTTTGTGATCAATTTGAAAATTGGATCCAATTGCCTTCAGATCTTTGAATCATATGCTGGAACATCTCTGATATTCACAGCGGCATGGCACTCCATGTGCAGACTGGTCAAAGATCTCTAAGGTTTGACAGAAGAGTGATTCAAATTCTGTGTGGTGATCGAAAAGATCTAACCTTTCACTTTGACTTGTCTGATTCTCCATCTAGAACCTTGGAGGATTTGTTTAAATTTATTTTTATTTCTTCATGGTGTCCATTTTTGTGCTATTCCATTTTCAGAAAATTGGTGACTTACAAAGCATCGATACAATGCAGTTATTTTTTTAATAATAATAATAATTAGTCCATTTATAATGATGATAACATAATCAAACCAAGATGGCATCATTTGCCATTATATATCTATCACGTCAAACCTATTTTGGAAGAGTGCAGATGAAAGTATTACCTTTGTAACTCTAGCAAATTTATAGTTTCCTTCTGATATTGAGGCCAGGAAAGCAAATTAAAGGTGAAGAGGTATTCATAACAAAGCATCAGATCTCTGTTTCAGGTCATATCCTTGGAGTGCCATCTCTCAGTGCCAAAGTATTTTCAGCATTTAATCATTTCCCAGTTCAGTTGTTTCCAAAATACAAAACTGCTATATTTAAAAATGTAGATCTACCCTATAAATTTTGGACATGTGATACGACACCTGGAAAAATATGGCATACTTCGCTTAATCCTCCAAGGAAAGATTGAAGCATATGAGTTCCAGGCAGAAGAAGAACATCATGGCTTACAGGAACCGGGCATGGCTAGTCTAGTGAAGAGAAGGAGCAGGGGAGACACGATAGCAGTCTTCCAATATTTGACGAGCTGCCACAGAGAGGAAGGGGTAAAGCTATTTTTCAAAGCACCCAAAGGCCAGACAAGGAAGAATGGATGGAAAGTGACCAAGGAGAGATTCAACCTGGAAATAAGGAGGAATTTTCTAACAGGGAGAACAATCAACCAATAGAAGAGAAGTTGCCTTCGGAAGTTGTGGGAGCTTCATCACTTGAGACTTTCAAGAACAAATTGGATTGCCATTTGTCAGAAATGGGGTAGGGTCTCCTGCTTGGGTGGGGGGATTGGACTAGATGACCTACAAGGTCCCTTCCAACTGTTAAATCCAAGGGACTGGTTTGGACAAAACTCAACACACTTTTTCATGCGACTATTGATAAAAATAGGATCGTCAACATGATCGCCAATGTCCGATGATGGATATGGCACAAGAAGAAGATCGGTTATATGCCCTTAATTAGTTGAATGGGTCATCTTTGCTACCCTTTTATTATTCCTACTTAATCACCGAAGTCATTTGTAATGGATCAGAAAACTCTACTCAATCCATTTTTGGCCAAGGTCTCCCAGATGTTGCTGAATTGCAACTCTTCTCAGACCGAAGCGAATGTTACCAATGGTGAGGCATGGTGGAACAAATATAGCTCAGCCATGTGTGAACAACTACATATTCTCCATACTCAGCAACTCTTGTAGTCATTCCGGTCAGAAGACCTTGAGTTCTAGTTCCACCTTGGACACAAAGCCAGCTGGCAACCTTAAGCCAGTCACTCTCTCTCAGGAGGCAGTGACAAAGAACTTCTGAAAAGCCTTGCCAAGATAATTGTAGAACTAATCTAGGCAATGGCCAGGAGTCAAAAAATGACTCAAAAGCATAAAAAAGGTGCACATAAAATCCCAAATCCTTAAGCTAGATTCTATACTCTTCATAGTTCTATTACCATCAGTTGTTTTCTGCAAAATATTCCAGAGGTCTATTTTTGGTCATTACCACTACATTAATTTTTGTTGATGTTAATAGTAAGTTGCCTTAGAAATATTTGTGGGTGGTGTTAAGAGTAGACTCCTATAGTTGGGTAGACAATATATAATACCATAATGATATATGGTCATAGTAGCTTTAAGGATGTTGCAATGTTAGAGTGCAATTAGTAAGTGCAATTATCTTTAACTATAAGAGGAAGCCAGGAGAGCGCATATCTCTCTCTCTGCTGGACTTGCTGTTTGATAACCGAATTGCTCGTGAACTGTGAATTACTGAAGAAGAAGAAGAAGAAGAAGAAAGAAGATTGTGTTTGCTGACTGCAAGCAATTTGATATTTGTTGAGACTTTGTTTTTGACTTGGTTTAACATCACTGCTTGTTGAGCAGTAGTTTAGATTAGCAGTTTTTACAACCTAAGTAAAAGCTATTTTATTTTACTTAACAGGGTCTGGTCTACTAATTGTGTGTACATTAGCAACATTCTTCTAGCTGCATACTCTGCTGCACAACTTCTGCTGTCTCCCAAAGGAGATATCACCTAACAGGTGGTGTGGTGGCTCCTTGCTTAAGATGCTGGTCAGATGGAAAGCTGGCAGCCAAGGTTCGAGACCCAAGTTGCATGTTACTACCAACCTAACAGTTTGAAAGCATGCAACTGTGAGTAGATAAATAGGTTCCACTCTGGCGAGAAGGGAACGGTGCTCTTGGCCTTCAAGCTGGTCATATGAGAGTGGAAATGTATTCGGACAGCACTGGCTCAATGGTCTTGAAATGGAGATGAGCAGTGCCTCCTAGAGGCAGGAATTATTAGCAGAGTAAAATTGGCAGGGACTCCTTTGTTGTTGTTAGTCACAAAGTCATGGCCCACCCCTTGTGACCAGATGGATAACGTTCCTCTTGGCCTTCCTGTCCTCTACCATCCCCCGGGGTCCATTTAAACTCACGCCGACTGCTTCGGTGACTCCATCCAGCCACCTCCTTCTCCATTGTCCCTTCTTCTTTTGCCCTCCATCGTTCCCAGCATGAGGCTCTTCTCCAGGGAGTCCTTCTTCCTTCTCATTCGGTGGCCAAAGCGTTTGAGTTTCCTCTCCAGGATCTGGCCTTCTAAAGAGCAATCAGGGTTGATCTCCTCTAGGACTGACCATTGGATTGCCTTGCATTTCAAGGGACTCCTTAGGAATATGCAAATTGGAAAGGCAGGTTAAATGTAACTTTAATAGACAAACAGAGCATACTGCAATATAATAATCTTTATTGTCATTGTACTAAAATGACAATGAAATTGGTTTTAACTTCACTGGTGCAAAATTATAACAGAAACAAAAAAAAAAGAGAAAAGAAAATAGAAAAAACTAGCATGTGCATGGAGTGATTGTGGTTGAATTTAAAATTAAAAATATATCAATTAAATAAGGACAAGGGTTGTTTTTGCTGATATCCTGAATTCCTGCAATTCTCCGACCCTGGAAATTTCAAGAATTAACTTTTTATCTGTGTCAATATAGCATGTATTAAGTTACAAGACTTGCCATTCAGCATCATTGAAAGTAAAGACATAACATTGCATTTATTCATGTATGTAATTTTGCATTTTTCTTACATAATGTTTCCTAATTCATACATTCTTCAATATCTGAAGTTTGGCACAGATTTTGGAGCTCAAATGATATAGTAGAAACCCAAGAAGATTCTTCTAGCCAAAAGTTTATGTATATTCCTATCCGTATAGAATTCTAAGAAAGGTAAATTAGATCATGTGCTAATAAAAAAAAAATACCAGGCAAATTTTAAGAATTCCCCATCATTCATGCTTTCTGTGCATTTTTTAAAAATAAGTCTGCAAAGGTATGCTGAAATGGTATACATTTTGTCTAAAAGGTTTATTTATGTTTGCATCAAACACATTTGTTTAGCTTATAAAATTGCAAAGTTTAGAAAAGTACTTTGTGTGAACGGTGGTTGATGCCCATTTGCAAATCTATAGGGGAGATATAAATTAAGTCACTCGGTTTAAAAATGCAAGTGGAAAGACAATTTTTGTAAAAAAGACATTTCAGAGTACTTTCTATTGAATTTAATATTTACTCAGCCAGAGTAATAACTGCAAGAGAATGGGGCTATTCCTTTTAACTACTCCTTCACAGGGGGGGGGGGAGATATCTTAAACCTCTATGTAAAACCGTGGCCTAATTATTTAGTAATTCCTTTGCTATTCATCACCCAAGTTCTAATAATGATGAACTCGCTTAATTTTAATGGAGATGTCATAAGCGCTTCAACAGGAGTTCTCTGTACACTTCATCATTCATTAACTTGTCATTATAACAAAAGTCTCTCTCATGTTTAGGATGGCTATAAAATAAAGCCGATATTTATTATTCATTCCCTGCCATTATCTGATCCCTTTCCTTTGTATTCTAGCCAATTCGTTTTCTGTTCCAGCCTTTGTCCAGGGAAGATTTTAAGAGACACATCAGCTGTCAAGGAGGTTGAAGAATTTGTCCCTTCTCCCAAGCTAGCCAAATCTCTCCGATTCTCTTTTGATAAGATTCTCATCCCAGAACAGATATTGGTTCCATTCCTGAATTTATTAATGCACCCCCAAAAAAAGTTTCTTTCTAGAAAGCTTTCCTTCCATTTATTTGTTCAATAGTAGCAACTGTGAGAGGGATCTTGGAATCCTAGTGGACAACCATTTAAATATGAGCCAGCCGTGTGCAGCAGCTGCGAAAAAAGCCAACACAGTTCTAGGCTGCATAAACAGAGGGATAGAATCTAGATCACGTTAAGTGTTAATGCCACTGTATAGTGCCTTAGTAAGGCCACACTTGGAATACTGCATACAGTTTTGGTCGCCACGATGTAGAAAAGACATGGAGACTCTGGAAAGAGTGCAGAGAAGAGCAACCAAGATGATTAGGGGACTGGAGACTAAAACATATGAAGAACAGTTGCAGAAGCTGGGTATGTCTAGTTTGATGAAGAGAAGGACCAGGGGAGACATGATAGCAGTGTTCCGATATCTCAGGGGTTGCCCCAAAGAAGAGGGAGTCAAACTATTCTCCAAGGCACCTGGGGGCAGGACAAGAAGCAATGGGTGGAAACTAATCAAGGAGAGAAGCAACTTAGAACTAAGGAGAAATTTCCTGACAGTTAGAACAATTAATCTCTGGAACAGCTTGCCTCCAGAAGTCGTGAATGCCCCAACCCTGGAAGTCTTTAAGAAGATGTTAGATAGCCATTTGTCTGAAATGGTATAAGGTTCCTGCCCACGCAGGGGGTTGGACTAGAAGACCTACAAGGTCCCTTCCAACTCTGCTATTGTATTGTATTGTATTATTATTTCTTCGTTCTCCTTGAAGTGGCTTTTTTCTAAAAAGCCTATTTTGTGTGTTGGGAGAATTGTCCTTCTGGGTTCAGTTCCAAGTGGGGAAAAAGACACTGGATTCATGGAGGTTGCTTGGAAAGAAGGTTTATTGATGGTGGAGAGGACCACGTGGTTTGAGGTCCTGAGGGAAAAGGGGAGAGAGGCTGAGAGTGCCTGACTTATATGCCCTCTCTAGGTTTTTGAATTTGAGCTTCTTATTCTGATTGGTTGTCAGACTCCCATGGGGCCGTGCAGGGGCAACTCTGTAGGCTGTCCTGAACCCCAGGTTTGGTTGAGCCTTGCTGGGTGCTGTAATCTTCCCAGGTGCCAGGTGGTGAGATGGGCAATTCCCACTATAGCTCTGCCTGAAGGGGGTATATCTTTGTTATATAGAATAGACTGGCTCAGGCCTTAATGGCCCATTGACAAAGGGAGGGGTGTGTGAGTATCTGCCTCCCTTTAAGGGTAAATATCCTTTTTAATATTTCCTAAAATAGCTCATTTTTCTAGGAGGGGGGTGGGTGCTGACCTCCCACAGTGATAACAAGTGAAGAACTGCAAGAAATGCAAAAATGGATAGAGAACATATAAACTAAGGTTCCACCAATAAAAGATGAAGAAAACATATTATTAGTGCTGATATTATTTGCTATCAGCACTTCTATCCCAACCTCCTTCCTGACAAATTTGTCCTGTGAGAAAAAAGAAAGAAAGAAAGGCTAAGGAAAGAGAAGAAGAAAATTCTGGAAACAGTAAGGGTTTTTTTTTAAGGTAGAAATTTCTGACCAGAGTCTTATATCATCTGAACATTTCCACAAGGGCCTGATTCTCACTTTGAGAACATATTTCAAGATATTAAAAGGGCAACTTCAAAGTTTGATGATAATGGGAAAGCATGGCCCTTGCTGAGCAAGTCTATTTAGCTTGCAAAGCTCTATCTGCTTTTGGAAAAACTCATACATGTACCTTGTAAAAAGATTAGGATAGGATAGGATAGGATAGGATAGGATAGGATAGGATAGGATAGGATAGGATAGGGATTGGGATTGGGACTGGGACTGGGACTGGGACTGGGACTGGGGGTAGGGGTAGGGGTAGGGGTAGGAATAGGAATAGGAATAGGAACAGAACAGAACAGAACAGAACAGAATAGAATAGAATAGAATAACAGAGTTGGAAGGGACCTTGGACCTTCTAGTCCAACCCCTCTGCCTAGGCAAGAAAGCTTCAGACAAATGGCTATCCAACATCTTCTTAAGGACTTCCAGTGTTGGGGCATTCACAACTTCTGGAGGCAAGTTGTTCCACTGCTTAATTGTTTTAACTGTCAGGAAGTTTCTCCTTAGTTCTAAGTTGCTTCTCTCCTTGATTAGTTTCCACTGATTGCTTCTTGTCCTGCCCTCAGGTGCCTTGGAGAATAGTTTGACTCCGTCTTCTTTGTGGCAGCCCCTGAGATATTGGAACATTGCTATCATGTCACTCCTAGTCCTTCTTTTCATTGAATTAGACATACCCAAATCCAGCAACCGTTCTGCATATGTTTTAGCCTCCAGTCCCCTGATCATCTTTCTTGCTCTTCTCTGCACTCTTTCTAGAGTCTCCACATCTTTTTTACATCATAGAGACCAAAACTTGAGTGCGGCCTCACCAAGGCATTAGTTTACATACTGTCTAGATCAGTGATGGCGAACCTATGGCACGGGTGCCACAGGTGGCACGCGGAACCATTTCTTAGGGCACGCAAAGCGTTGCCCTGTCAGCACTAGTGTGCATGTGTGCCCTGGCCAGCTGATGTAGGCCTTCTTTTGAGGCCATTTTTCGCCCTCTGGAGGCTTCAAGGAAGCTCCTGAAGCCTCTGGAGGTGGGGAGGGGATGCTGTTTTCACCCTCCCCAGGCTCCTAGAAAGCCTCTGGAGCCTGGGGAGGGAGAAAAAAGTATGCAAAAAGCAGGGGGCCATGCACATAGCATTATGGGTGTGGCCCGCCAACACACGACCCCCCTACGCTTCCCCTGCTTTTGGCCCGCGAGCCAAAAAAGGTTAGCCACCACTGGTCTAGATTGTACAAAATAATGGTAATCCAACTTTTTTTGTATTGTAATATCTTCGACGGGTTTTGAGTTTAATACAGATACCAAGTGGGCTACTTAAGCATGTTTCATGTCTCACAGTAGAAACCAGGAGACCATGAGTTCTAGTTCCATTTAGATCCCATTCTCCAGTCAAGTCCATACCTATTTCCAAATCAATTTAGAAAATCAGTCTTCTGCACACATAGCCAATTTTTTTTGTCATCTGAATCAAAATGTATTTCAACCTGATTTAAAAAAAAAAAAAATAGAATTGGATGGAAGCGTTTGGTTTTATTTTCCACACTGAATGAACCCAATAAAGCTTTGCACAGCCCATCATTGGTCAGGTTGTTTAGGGACAATGGAATGATGATTTGACACACATGAGAAACATTTTATTTGTTTGTTTGTTTAGTTTGTCACTCATGTACAAGATAGTAGGAATAAGGAATAAGCAAGATTAAGAACACAGAAAATGGTCTTTGCCCAAAATTGGAAAACAGGGAAATTCCACAAGAAGAGGAAGTAATTAGAAAAATTCTGATTTGTGCTGAAATGGATAAATGGAGGAGGGAGGGGAAGAGCAAAGACGAATCAGAATATTGTAATATCTGGGTTGAATTTTATCGATGATTGGAACAAAAAAGGAAAGACCCCAAATAAGCAATGACTCCCTCCGCCCGATTCGCTCCCACAGAGAGGGACTTCTCTGGGTGCCGTCCACCAGGCAATGCCGGTTGGCGACGCCCAGGGGACGGGCCTTCTCTGTGGCGGGCCCGACCCTCTGGAACGACCTACCCCCCGAACTTAGAACGATCACGGACCTCTGCTCCTTCCGCCAGCAACTTAAAACATACTTTTTTCATCTTGCCGGCCTGGCCTAATTCGCACAACTAAGTTGAAGACTGAACGCTAAATTGTTTTATATTGGATTTTAATGGGTAAAGTTTTAAGGGATTTTAGCACAGGGAAAAGTGTATTTAATTGGTTTTTAGCATTTATTTATTACGATGTTTTATATTTTTTAACTTCCTGTGCACCGCCCCGAGTCCCTTCGGGGAGAGAGGCGTGGTTTTATAAATCTAATAAATAAATAAATAAGGTTTGTAGAATGGCGATTAGAATTATGTATGAAATCATACCAGTGAAAATGTATAAGACAAGAACAAAGCAAAATGGATGGAAATAAGAATATCCTTATATCTGTAAATACTGAATAGGCCAATTGTAAATAAGCATAGGGGTTATAATATTTAACTTTATATTCTAATATATACGGCAAAGACATTGCCAGGATGGTTACACTCTGTCCAATGTTTTAATGTCTGTGTAATAAAAAACTTTTTAATAATAAAAAAAGAGCACAGGAAATGGGGACAACTAAATGGGGACAGTAGGACAGGGACAGAAGGCATGCTGGTGGGCTTATGCACGGTCCCTTTACAGACGTCTTAGGAATGGAGTGAGGTCAACTGTTAGATGGCCTAAGGTTAAAGTTTGGGGAGTTTGGGGAAGAAACCACAGAATCAGGCTGAGCATTCCAGGCGTTGACCACTCGGTTGTATTTTCTCGTTGTATTTGCCTGCCTCCCTTAAAGAGGCCATGGTGAGGCCCCTCCTGAAGAAGCCCTCTTTGGACCCAGCTTTATTAGCCAACTATCGTCCCGTCTCCAACCTTCCCTTTTTGGCGAAGGTTGTAGAGAGTGTGGTGGCACAACAGTTTCCCCGTCACCTGGAGGAAGTTGATTATCTGGACCCGCGCCAGTCCGGCTTTCGGCCCGGGCATAGCACCAAGACGGCATTGGTCGCATTGGTAGATGATCTCTGGAGGGCCAGAGATGGGGGTTGTTCCTCCATCCTGGTCCTATTAGACCTCTCAGCGGCTTTCGATACCATCGACCATGGTATCCTATTGCATCGATTGGGGTGGTTGGGGTGAGAGGCACCGTTTTACGGTGGTTCTCCTCCTACCTCTCTGGTCGATCGCAATTTGTGTTGACAGGAGAGCAGAGGTCGACCTCGAGACCCCTCACATGTGGGGTGCCTCAGGGGTTGGTCCTCTCGCCTCTCCTGTTCAACACATATATGAAGCCGCTGGGTGAGATCATCCGTGGTTTTGGGGTAGAGTATCACCTCTACGCTGATGATACGCAGTTGTATATATCTACCCCAAACCACCCCAACGATGCCGTAGCGGTGATGTGCCAGTGCCTGGAAGCCGTGCGGATCTGGATGGGAAGTAACAGACTCAGGCTCAACCCGACCAAGACCGAGTGGCTGTGGTTTCCGGCCGCCCGATTCAACCAGCTGACTCCATCGCTGACCATAGGGGGCGAACATCTTGCCCCTGTGGATGGGGCGCGCAACTTGGGTGTCCTCCTGGATACCCGGCTGTCCATGGAAGATCAAGTGACAGCCGTGGCCAGGAGGGCGTTTTACCAGGTTCGCCTGGTATGCCAGTTGCGCCCCCTATTGGATCGGGATGCCCTTTGCACAGTCACTCATGCCCTCGTGACATCCCGACTGGACTATTGCAACTCTCTCTACATGGGGCTCCCCTTGAGGTGCACCCGAAGACTTCAGCTGGTCCAGAATGCAGCCGCGCGAGCTATAATGGGGACCGCAAGGTATACCCACATAACACCTCTCTTGCGCGAGCTGCACTGGCTGCCTGTCGTCTTTCGGGTGCGCTTCAAGGTGCTAGTTGTCATCTTTAAAGTGCTCCATGGCTCGGGACCTAGCTATCTGCGGGATCGGATCCTGCCCCATACATCCTCACGGCCGATTCGCTCCCACAGAGAGGGACTTCTCCGGGTGCCGTCCACTAGACTTTGTCAGCGGGCGACGCCCAGGGGAAGGGCCTTCTCTGTGGCGGGCCCAGCCCTCTGGAACGACCTTCCCCCCGACATTAGAACAACCACGGACCTCCGCTCCTTCCGTCAAAAATTAAAAACACACTTTTTCTGCTTGGCCGGCCTAGGGTAGTCTCTTTCTTGGGGTTTTTAGGGTTGTTAGTTTTAATGGGTATTTTAGCGCAGGGATAGTTAGTTTAATTGATTTTTATCTTTTGTATTTATTGATGTATATATTTTATGTGTTTTAGTTTTCCCTGTGCACCGCTCCGAGTCCCCTAGGGGAGAGGACGCGGTATATAAAATAAATATATTATTATATTATTATTATTAATCAAGTTTGGAGCGGTTTTCCTTGAGTTTGTATCTATTGTGTGCTCGTGCATTCTTGAGGTTGAAGCTGAAGTAGTTATTGACAGGTAGGACATCGTAGCAGATAATTTTGTGTACTACGCCTAGGTCAGACCGTCAGTGGCGTAGTTCTAGGTTGTTCAAGCCCAAAATTTCAAACCTGGTGGCCTAAGGTATTCTATTGTGAGCAGAGGAGTGGAGGACTCTTCTCGGGAGGCTAAATATCTGTTCTAATAAGGACCTGTTGTTATATGCTTGTACTTGGTGTGTAATGGGTGCTACAAATGCCTCCTCGCTTTGCTTTCTTTTGTAAAGTGTTCTGGGTTTTATTACAAATAGCTTGCTGAGCCTATCTATAACCTTGATAACTCCATTCAGTGTAATGGCCTTCGAACAGTTATAGCATAACAATAACTGCTAGGAACATCAATATTGCAGAAGGAATCTATTGTTACTTATTTATCATTTATAACGCAGGCACCAAACGCATCTCCAGATATTTATGAAACATTTATGGATAATTTTGTGTTACTACTAGGCCTGTGATATAAATGCATTATTTAGTTCCTAGTGAATCATTGATAGGGTCCTCCCCTTAGATGGAGAGAAGGGGCAACAAGGAGTTTTCGGTCCGAGGTGGCTTGGAGATGTCCAGGCTGATCTTCTGTTTCAAAGCAATAAGCTATTTTGCCTTGCTTATCTTACGTTAAGCCATTTACAATCCCTTTTTCTTCTTCTTCTGGGAATGCGCAAGGCAACACAGAACAGTGAAATTGCAGCTTGGCTATTCAGATACACTCATGGAGGCTCCTCCTTGGTTTCTCCATGGAGTTCTCAGATCGCGATCGCATTAACAGAGGGATAGAATCAAAGGGATAGAATCAAAGAGCCGAGGTGGCGCAGTGGTTAGGGTGCAGCACTGCAGGCTACTTCATCTGACTGCTAGCTGCAATTTGGCAGTTCGAATCTCACCAAGCTCAAGGTTGACTCAGCCTTCCATCCTTCTGAGGTGGGCAAAATGAGAGCCCAGATTGTAGGATGCAAGAGGCTGACTCTCAGCTAAGAGAGGACTGTAAATAATAATAATAATAATAATAATAATTTAATTTGTAAAACCGCACCCTCTCCCCACAGGGACTCGGGGCGGTGCACAGGTAGAATAAAAACCAAATACATACAACAATTCTAAAAACAAATTAAATATAACCTGCGCTAAAATTCCCATTAAAACTAAATAATACTAATTTCCCATAAAACCCCAGAGGCAGAGAGACTCATCCTAGGCCGGCCAGACAGAAAAAGTGAGTCTTTAATTTAAGACGGAAGGAGCGGAGGTCCGTGGTCGTCCTGATATCGGGGGGGAGGTTGTTCCAGAGGGCTGGGCCCGCCACAGAGAGCGCCCTTCCCCTGGGTGTCGCCCGCTGACAGTGTCTAGTGGACGGCACCCGGAGAAGTCCCTCTCTGTGGGAGCGAATCGGCCGCGAGGATGTATGAGGCAGGATCCGATCCCGCAGATAGCTAGGTCCCGAGCCATGGAGCGCTTTAAAGATGATAATTAACACCTTGAAGCGCACCCGGAAGACGACAGGTAGCCAGTAAAAGCACTATGAAGTGGTATGTAAGTCTAAGCGCTATTGCTACTGCTATCAAGTTCACGTGAAGTTCTAGTAATGCTCTACAAAGCTTTGGTAAGGCCACACTTAGGAGAATGCATCCAGTTTGGGTCACCCCAATACAGGAAGAAAACAGAGAAGAGCAACAAAATTGGTTAGGGGCCTAGAAGCTAAAACATACGAAGAACAATTGCAGGAACTGGGTATACGTAGTCTAGCGAAAAGAAGGACCAGGGGTGACATGATAGCAGTCTTCCTATACTTGAAGGGCTGCCACAAGGAAGAGGGGGCCAACTTATTTATCAGAGCCCCTGTAGGCAGGACAAGAAACAATGTATGGAAACTAACCAAGGAAAGAAGTAACTACCACCGTGATGGCGAACCTATGGCATGCAGGTGGCACGCGGAGCCTTTTATAAGGGCACACGAGGCATTGCCCTGTCAGCTCCAGCATACATGTGCACTCAGGTCAGCTGATTTTTGGCCTTGATTTTGGCCGTTTTTCGCCCTAAAGCCTCCTGAAGCCTCCAGAGGGACAAAAACGGCACAACAGGCAACCCAGAAATCCATTCCCGAACTTCTGGTTTGCATGTCGGGCCATTTCTCACCCTCCTTAGATTCCTAGAAAGCCCCTGGAGCCTGGGGAGGATGAAAAACTGATCCACTGAGGCAACTGGAAGTTGGAAAATGGGCCATTTCTGGCCTCCAGGAGGTGCTGGGGGCCATTTTCACTCTCCTCGGGCTCCTAGAAAGCCTCTGGGGGGCCTCTGGGGGGCAGGGGAGGCTGTTTTCAACCTCCCCACGTCCCAGAAAGCCATGCGTGCATGTGCAGGGCAGCAGGGAGGTCATGCACCCATGCGCAGCAGGCACAGCATGGGGAGGGCATTAAATTATGCTTTGGGCACCCGAGGCCAAAAAGGTTCGCCATCCCTGAATTAGAACTAAGGAGAAAATTCCTAACCAGTGGAACAAATTGACTTTGGAAGTTGTGGGTTTTAAGGAGGCTTTGAAGATGAGACCGGAAGCCATTTACCAGAAATAATGTAAGTCTCTTGCAAGAGCAGGAGGTTGGATTGGATGATCTTCAAGCTTTCTGACCACTCTGTTACTAGGATCTCTCAGCGTTCTCTTCCAGCCAAAATATATTCCCAGTATTTTTTATTTGGCTGTTCACACAACCGTATCGAAAGTCAGGTCGGATGAGTCCCTCATGGTGTACGATGGAGTTCTGGAGCTGAAAGAAGATGTCTCGACAAAGGTCAGTGGGTGAGGTTGCAACCAAGTGAGATTGGAATCATCTAAAGGAGATGGCATTCATTCAAATCTAAGATCGCGCAATGACCTCTTCCTAGAAGGAAGGGTGTAAATATTAAGGAACATTTCCACCTGTGTCTTATAAACCATTGGGCTTCATCATTATGACAGGAGAGAAAGGTTATGATATTTAAAGCTCAGTATCCCCAATGTGTCCATTTCGATATTCCAGGCCTGGATATAACTCTCAAAATCCTTAGCTTGTGGCCTTCCAAAGTTTTCCAGTCTTTTGTAAAACTACTTATTGCTTTCTGCCTGATCAATATCACTGTTTCTGCAAATTCCAGGACATTCACCATCCATTCCTCTTTTGTGGGCATTTTATTATTTCTTTATCTTTATCCATATAATAGTCTTGGTACAATTACCATCTATAAATCAATCTTCCATCCGTCTTTTCTAATTGGCTATCCATAAATATCAATAATAAAAGGTCTGGTTATAGCTGAACATCAATCTTTAACATTCTTTGTATCACTGTCTGCAATTTTATCTTTTTTTTTCTTTTCCTCTAATTTCACCCTGCATAGTTAAAATGTCCCTTCTTGTTTTTTCATTTCAAATATTAAGTAGAAGTACCTTTAAACATTTTAGATAATTTCTCTTGTGAATTCTAAACCTTAGAGCAGTGTTTTTTAAACTTTTGTTTCAGACCCAATCCTGAAAAATTATAAGGTAAAGGTTCCCCTCACACATATGTGCTAGTCGTTCCCGACTCTAGGGGGCGATGCTCATCTCCGTTTCAAAGCCAAAGAACCAGCGCTGTCTGAAGACGTCTCCGTGGTCATGTGGCCACATGAGTAAACACTGAAGGCGCATGGAACGCTGTTCCCTTCCCACCAAAGGTGGTCCCTATTTTTCTACTTGCATTTTTACATCCTTTAGAACTGCTAGGTTGGCAGAAGCTGGGACAAGTAACGGGAGCTCACTCCGTTATGCGGCGCTAGGGATTCGAACTGCCAAACTGCCGACTTTCCTGATCGACAAGCTCAGCGTCTTATTGCTGTCAAAATTCCCCTCTGAAATAATACTTTTTTCAGCCCGTTTTATTCTCTTCTTCAACTCCGTCCATTCATTTGCATTTACATTTTCTGTCCACTTTAGAAAGCATGGCCCTGAAATTCAAATCCTTGTATAAGTCTTTCAATGTATTGATTCTCAGAACGGGCACAAGGGAATGATATTACCGGGTCAGAAACCTGTGACAAGTAGAAAATCTCTGACATTTTCAAATATTTATTAGTACAAGTGTCTAGACTCCAAAGAAAAAGGAGTGGTGCTTGAAAGGGGCGGGGGGAAATCCTCAAAAGAAATAAAAGTCCAGGGATACTTAATATGTACAGAATAGTCGTGTCACAGCATAAAATTCCCGGCAGGTTACATTTCGCCCTGTCTGGCAATTTTGAAAAAGACAGGGAAATGTCAGCAGGTGCAGAGATGTAGTTCAGCCGACGTGGCTTGTGCAAATTCCACCGATGTTGATATTAGAGACATATGAACTTGGGGTCCTGCTTCAGACATCCCCAAGTACCCATCTGGCTTGTTAGTCCTGAAGTTTCTCACAGCACAATGTGAATGGCCTTGACAAGCCAGTGTGGCTTCTCTTGTTCACTCTCATCTCCACTTTTGTTCTAGGGGGCCTGTGGGTGATTTCATCTTATGATCTTGCCCTTGTTTATTCAGAATTAAAACTAGATCTTGTCCTCCCTCCCTCCCTCCTTCTTCTTCTTTCCTTGAAGGTTACATAGAGGTGGAACTTTTTACAGTATTTATGGATTTTGCACCCTTCCATTCTCCCATACTTTCTTTCACATCTGGTGCCACTTCTGTCCCAGGGAGAAACAGGTTACAAGATGGGCAGATAGATATAGATGACATAGATAAATAGATTAGACAGACAGACAGACAGATAATAGATAGATACTGTAGATAGATAGATAGATAGATAGATAGATAGATAGATAGATAGATAGATAGATAGATAGATAGATGATAGATAGATAGATAGATAGATAGATAGATAGATAGATAGATAGATAGATAGATAGATGACAGATAGTTGGATAGCTAGATAGATATAGATGACATGGATAGATTAGATAGGCAGACAGAAGTTAGATAGATAGATAGATAGATAGATAGATAGATAGATAGATAGATAGATAGATAGATAGATAGATATAGATGACAGATAGGTGGATATCTAGATAGATATCATGGCATAGATAAATAGATTAGATAGACAGACAAACAGATAATAGGTAGGTAGGTAGGTAGGTAGGTAGGTAGGTAGGTAGGTAGATAGATAGATAGATAGATAGATAGATAGATAGATAGATAGATAGATAGATAGATAGATAGATAGATAGATAGATAGATAGATAGATAACATAGCTGGATATCTAGATAGATATAGATGACATAAATAGATTAGATAGACAGACGGACGGACGGACGGACAGACGGATGGGTGGGTGGGTGGGTGGACGGATGGATAAATGGATAAATAGGTAGATAGATAGATGGATGACAGCTGGATAGCTAGATAGATATAGATGACATAGATAAATAGATTAAATAGACAGACAGACAGATGATAGATAGATAGATAGATAGATAGATAGATAGATAGATAGATAGATAGATAGATAGATAGATAGATAGATAGATAGATAGATAGATAGGAATAATTTCTTCCTATTATATATGGAAATTATATAACTGATGATGCAAGCTAAAATTGCATTAAGTTTCTTTCTTGCAGCCACATGAAAAGCTCCTATTTAATTTGCAATCAACTTCTAGTCCAACATTCCCCGCCCCCCAAATATTATTAGCAGAATATGTAATGGGGCTGTGTCTGTACATTTGGTTTTTGTCTTCGAAAGGAAGGACACCTCACACAGGTGAGACTAAAAAGCTCTGAGCTGACAAGTGAAAATTCTTGGAGACAAAGTAGTTATTCCAGTGGATATTTTTTTTGGCAAGTTGTTTTCGTCAAACTCCTTTAGATACACAAAGGTAAGGTTCCTTGGGGGTCTTCCAACAGGAAAGGAGAATGTTTAATGTGGTTGTCCATGCACAACGCCGATCCCTTGGCCACTGTCAAGCTGACAGCAATTATGCAAAACAAGGACAAACCTAAGTTTGTACAGGCTGCACATGCACAATGGTGGAAACCCATTATTAAGGTAATCGCCAGATGTCACCTTTCTGATGAGAGCAGAAGACTTGCTAATCAAATTAACAATTAGGATGCCATTGGCATCTTGCTCCCATTAATGTCATAATTGCAACTCTGTAAGCACCTGTGTTGCTTTCTCTGTTATGTCCTAATTAGCTCCGTTAATGAATGATAATGAAATTAATGGGGGGGGGGTGGAGGGGGGGGGAAATGTGGGAGGAAATTGTCCAGCAGAACCATCCAGAAACAACCATGTGCCAATGCCATGGTTAAAAAAAAGATCTAAACATTCGACAAGAATATCTAGGTATTATTTATGAAGATCGTCTTTTGATCGACGGAGAGTTCCAACATATAGACTTTGCTGTTGTTTTTTTCATCTCGACTCCTGAAGCATTGCCTTTGTGATAGCAATATGAAAGACATTTATTTATTTATTTATTTATTTATTTATTTATTTATTTATTTATTTATTTATTTATTTATTTATTTATTTATTTAAATTTATATCCCGCCCTTCTCCACAGAGGACCCACATTGGACATTACCATCTTCAAGATCAAGTGAGGTAATTCAGGATCAAGGGAGGTACTAATACCAATCTATAAAGGCTTAGTAAGGCCACACCTAGAATACTGCATCCAGTTTTGGTCACCACAATAAAAAAAAAGATATGGAGATTCTAGAAAGAGTGCAGAGAAGAGCAACCAGGATGATGAGGGGAGAGGAGACTAAAACTTACGATGAACGGTTGCAGGAACTGGGCCTGGCTAGTCTAGGGAAGAGAAGGATCAGGGGAGACAGGATAGCATCTTCCAATATTTGAGGACTACCACAGAGCTCAGGAGAGGGGTCTAGCTATTTTCCAAAGCACCTGAAGGCCAGACAAGGAATAATGGATGGAAACCGATCAAGGAGAGATTCAACCTGGATATAAGGAGGAATTTTCTGACAGTGAGAACAATCAATCCATGGAACAGAAGTTGTGGGAGTTTCATCACTCAAGACTTTCAAAAAGAGACTGGACTGCCATCTGTCAGAAATGGTGTAGGGTCTCCTGCTTGGGCGGGGAGTTGACCTAGATGACCTTTCCTACAAGGTTCCTTCAAACTCCATTTATCTGTTAATCTGTAAATCTTCTGGAGATGCATTTCCTGTATCCCAGTCTGTTCCACAGGCTTGACTATTCTCAGTGTTTTCTTATCCAAGATCTAATGAAGTTCAACCCTGCTTGGATATTTTTTAGATCCGTTTAGGTTAGCTTTATTATGAAAAGCATCAACCTATGTCAGTGTCAACTTTAAGAAGGATGGATTTCAACTCCCAGAATTCTCCAGCCAGTTATGATGGCTGGAGAATTCTGGGAGGTGAAGTCCACATGTCTTAAAATTGCCGAAGTTGAGAATCCCTGGTTCATGGGGTTGATAAGAATCATCACCAAAATTGATGACCCACAAAACGAACCATAAACATGGTGGCGGGAATAGAAGTCAGAGAGAAGTAAAGCACTGGAATCAAGGGATCAGATGTCAGGTTTCCGAAAGATGCCCTAATTAATTCATGAGTCTCGAGCCAAGTTTCAAAAGAAATCCAGTCATTTATTAGGAACACCATTTCGGCAATACCCCGTTGCAGTCAGATATGACCTCATTTAAATTATGGCTGAACTTTGCCCCTGTTTCTTCACTCCCCTCAGTCTGTGTCATAAATCACATTCTCCAATGAGGTGCACCCCTCCCAAGTCTGCTGTAGTAATCTGAGATCCGACTCTAGCCAAAGGTATGTATGGAATGCACTCCCCCCTTTCCTCACCATGGCAACTTGATGACAGACATATAAATGCTTTATGAGTTGACATCAGAAAAGTCAAGATGGCAGCCATAAGCATGTGATTTATTTTGCATGGCATAACAGAAAACAGCGCTAGTGCATCTGAAAAGAGCCATTGTCATATCCATGTGACTTCTTCTTGCTGGGGGAACCTTGTGTGGTCCAGCAGTCAGAACATGTAGACTATTTACCTAATCAGCATTTTGTGTAATCCAAGGTTAGAGGGTCTCCCCCCCCCCCTTCTTAAACATTACAACATTCAAATTTGAAATTGTACTCATTTTAACCAAAACAACCATCTTAATACTTCTGGTTTCCTTTAAATTCAACTGCTTCTCCTCCTCCTTCTCTCTCTTCCACTTTCTTCTTTCTTTATTATATTTTCATTTATTGTACCCTATGACTATCATGTACCTTATGATACTTGACAAATGTATCTTGTCTTTTTTATGTACACCGAGAGCATCTGCACCAAAGAGAAATTGCTTGTGTGTCCAACCACACTTGGTCAATAAGAATTCTCTTCTCTTCTCTTCTCTTCTCTTCTCTTCTCTTCTCTTCTATTCTATTCTATTCTATTCTATTCCTAATTCCATTCCATTCTTTATTCCATTCCGTTCCATTCTATTCTTTCCTAGTTTCATTCCATTCATTGCTGATTCTCTATTCTATTCTATTCTATTTCCATTCCATTCTTTATTCCGTTCCGTTCTATTCTTTCCTAGTTTCATTCCATTCATTGCTGATTCTCTATTCTATTCTATTCTATTCTATTCTTTCTTCTTCTGCACATTTTTGAACAGTGAATAACAGACATTAGTGGATTCTATTGCAGTCTCAACTAGATTAAGTTCTGGTGAATCAAAGTGATCTTGTTCCAATAGAAATCTACAAGTAGAGATGTAATTTTTTTTTAAATGTTGTGTTTGAAAGACTTGTGATGTTTACCTTATCTATCAACCCACCTCCCACCAGCCCATCAATTTTCCCACTGCAACTGAATTTGGACTACTGCTTTCTTTCAAATTAAAGTAAGATTTTTTATGTAAAGGAAAGAAAAAACCCACAAAAAGTAATCAGCACTCAAAAGACAGTGTGTTTTTTTCCTGATGGGCAAGCAGCATGTTTTGGGGGGCAGTTTTGTCCTGCTGGCTTAACAACATGCCTGTCACAAAACTGGCGACTCAGAAAATTTACTAGTGCTCGCTTAATGATTAATTAGCCCTCTCCATGTGGATCGAGGTTTCCTCATTATGCATGTTGTTTCAGAGAAATTCATCCTCTTTCTCAAGAATAGAGCGGAGCTTTTAATGAAAGCCGGCTCAAGGCCCACCATTCTGCAAACAAAATTAGCTCAGAGTTCAGATGTTCAGAGCAGGAATGCCTCTAATCCAAAGATGTCCATGATCTTATGTAAATGTGAGAAGTTACTTTGAAAAGAAAGCATGGCTAGTTCATAAAGTCAGACTTCCATAGGACAGAGTTGGAAGGGACCTTGGAGGTCTTCTAGTCCAACCCTCTGCTCAAGCAGGAGACCCTATACCAGGGATGGCGAACTTTTTTCACCTTGGGTGCCAAAAGCATACGTGTGTGCTATCGCGCTCACTTGCATGCCCCCTGCCCATGCGTGCATGACACTCCCCCCCGCACAGCTTTCTTGGAGCCTGGGGAGGGCGAAAACAGCCTCCCACCCCCCTGGAGGGCCTCTAGAAGCTGGAAACAGCCCATTTTCTGACTACTGGTGGGCCCAGGACAGTGGTGGGTTTCAAAAATTTTTAGAACCTCTTCTGTGGGTGTGGCCTGCTTTGTGGGAGTGGCTTGCTGGCCATGTGACCGGGTAGGAGTGGCATGGCAGTCATGTGACTGGGTGGGCGTGGCCAACTTGTAAAATGTGGTGAAACTCACTTAACAACGCTCTTGCTTAGCAACCAAAATGTTGGCTCAGGAACTCTGGCATTTGAAGCACGCAAGTCTTAAAGCTGTCAAGTTACAAGACCCTCGCACCCCCTAACCCTTTAGAGAAAGAAACCCAGGGGTGTTCAAACTTGACAGCTTTAAGATTTGTGGACTTCAACTCCCAGAATTCCTCCTCTCGCTCTTCTTCTTGATGATGGGCGGATGGGCGGGGGGAGGGAGCTGAAACCGGTTCTAAACGGGACTGTAGATTGGTGGAACCTCTTCTATAGGAGAGGTTGGAACTGGCAGGAACCCACCCCTGGCCCAGTAGGTCCATTTTTCACCCTCCCTGGGCTCCAGAGGCTTTCTAGGAGCCTGGGGAGGGTGAAAAATGGCCCAACACACAAACTGGAAGTTCGGGAATGAACTTCCGGGTTGAATGAATGAATGAATGAAATTTTATTTGTATATCGCTCCCTCTCCCCGAAGGGACTCGGGGCGGTGCACAGGGGATTATAAAACATACAAACATAAAACAATATAAATATCTAAAATCAGATTAAACTACTATATCCCTGCGCTGAAACCTAAAATCCTAAAACACTAAAAACCCCTAAAAACCCAATTAAAAATTTAAATATACAGACTGGAGGCAGGAAAGATAGATTAGGCCAGGCCGGCCTGCTGGAAGAAATAAGTTTTGAGCTTTCGGCGGAAGGAGCGGAGGTCCGGAGTTGTTCTGAGGTCGGGGGGTAGGTCGTTCCATAGGATAGGGCCTGCGACAGAGAAGGCCCTTCCCCTGGATGTCGCCCGCTGGCATTGCATAGTGGATGGCACCTGGAGAAGTCCCTCTCTGTGCGAGCGAATCGGTCGAAGGGATGTATGGGGCAGGATGCGATCTCGTACATAGCTAGGTCCCGTGCCATGGAGCGCTTTGAAGATGGTGATCAACACCTTGAAGCGCCCCCGAAAGACCACAGGCAGCCAATGCAGCTCGCGCAGGAGCGGTGGTACGTGGGAGTGCCTGGGGGCTCCCAGAATTGCCCGCGCAGCCGCATTTTGAAGTAGCTGCAGTCTTCGGGTTCACCTCAAGGGAAGCCCCATGTAGAGAGGGTTGCCTTGCTTGGCCATTTTTCTCCCTCCGAGGCTTCAGGAGGCTTCCCTGAAACCTCCGGAGGGCAAAAAACAGCCCAATGTGCAAACCAGAAGTCCATTCCCGAACTTCCAGTTTGCATGTTGGGCAGTTTTTGCTCTCAGGAAGCTTCAGGAAAGCCTCTGGAGAGTGAAAAACTGCCAAAAATCAAGCCCCAAAATCAGCTCACGTGCCCTCAGAAATGGCTCCGCATCCCATCTGTGGCATGCATGCCATAGGTTCGCCATCACAGCCCTGTACCATTTCAGACAATCTCTTCTTGAAAGCCTCACAAAGTTTGAAGGCAACCGTTCCACTGGTTGATTGTTCTCACCATTACGAAATTCCTCTTTAGTTCTAGATTGCTTCTCTCCTTGATGAGGTTCCATCCATTGTTTCTGGTGCTTTGGAAAATAAATTGACCCCTTCTTCTTTGTGGCAGCTCCTCAAATACTGGAATCATGTCCCCCTCTAGCCCTTCTTTTCTCTAGACAAGCAAAATCCAAATCCTACGGCTATTCTTCATGTGTTTTAGTCCCCAGGCCTGTAATAATTTTAATTGCTCTACTCTGCATTCTTCACAAGGTCTCAACATCTTTTTTATAGATTGATAACCGAAATTGGATGAAGTATTATAGATATCCGTATACAGTGATGACCTTTTGTGACAATAAGAACATAATTTATTTCATTTATTTATTTTATTTAATTCGATTTATATCCCGCCCTTTTCCACGAAGGACCCAGGGCGGCGCACAGGAATTTAAAAACATATAAAACAGAATATACAAAATTTAAAAGCATATTAAATTACATGAAACAATCCTATGCTAAAAACCAAATTAAAAACCCCAATTTAAAACTATCTAAAATAGCCCCAGCGGGAGGTTAGGCTAGGCCGGCTTGCTGAAAAAGATGTGTCTTTAGACACTGGCGGAAGAGGCGGAGGTCCGAGATGGTACGAAGTTCAGGGGGAAGGTTGTTCCAAAGGGCAGGGCCCGCCACAGAGAAGGCTCTTCCCCTGGGTGTCGCCAGACGGCATTGCCCGGCCGACGGCACCCTGAGAAGGCCCTGTGGGAGCGGATCGGCCATAGGGATGTATGGGGCAGGAGACGGTCTCGCATATAACTAGGCCCCGAGCCATGGAGCGATTTAAAGATGGTCGTCAGAACCTTGAAGCGCATAAGAATAGCCTTGCTGGAACAGGCCACAGTCCATCCAGCCCAGCATTCTGTCTCACCATTTCAGGGTAGCAGATGTCTGTTTGGGAATGACTCTAAGCTGATGACACCTTTAACCCTGCCTTCTAGTTCACCCCCTTCTTCTCCTACACTGCCCTGTTGAAGCTGTGAACTACGCCAGGAAAAAGAACCAACATACTAGCGACTTGGGTGCTTCAAAGGTATTGGAAGGGCGAGTTGAAATCATGGCAAGAATAAAGTTGTGCACTTACTTGATTCGGACATTCAGCTGGAAGGCTGAATCAAATTGGGTGCCTCCAAAGACGCTCTGCAACCAGGGACCCAAATCAGTAGCTTAAGCACAAATATCCTTTTTCCGAGTTGATTTCCAAAGCCTGATTTGAAACTTGGTGAACCTTTGAAAGCCATAAAAGAAAAATCTGCACCGAATCAATTAGGTTTTGCATTGTTGGATTCCACATGCTCCAAGTTGAGGGACGAAAGAGATGGCTTTTGCTGTGACAAGTTTGCGGACCAAGTAAATGTTTATCGCTACGTCTGTTGCTAATTGCCTACGGATTCACACACAAAGACACACAAAGACACAAGAAAATTGGCAAGGGATGCTTGGGGTAACCTAATTGGCTGTCTGAGAAGACTGAATGGAGAAGTCCTTTGGAGGGATTCCACATGAAAACATCATTACAATATATATGAATTATTGAACTGCCTTTCCTGGCCATTTGTATTTCACACCGAGCCTACTTAACTTTGGGAAGTCACCTGTTTGCTCAGCCTGTGGCTGAATCGGGGGCTGCAGCTTGATTGAACTTCTTTTTTTACCATGGTTTTCTTTCCACTTTTGCAATTTTGTAGGGCTTTATTGGTTTGTTTGGTTATAACCTGCTTGGGGATTACTTTTAATGAAAAACAGACGAAAAGGTATAAACAAACAGACTTCACAAAATGGTCTACTTTCAGAGAGCAGGTTTTCAGTTGCATTAATTTGTTTTTTAAAAAAACCACCAGTCCCATTGCAAATGGAAATAAAAAAATATGACTCTCCTCCCCATTTCTTAGTGCTTCGAAATTTGCTCCCTTTGGGAACCAATAATAGAAATTTGGGTTCGTTACACCCATTGAATGGCAAAAGGTCATTTCTACTATCTTGTCTTCCATTTCTTTGACTCGCAACCATTTACACACCTAAATAAAATGTACAGCAGGTACCTCCTGGTTCTTGGAGATAATCCCCAACTCTCTGTCAATATTTTTTAAAATCCTGTATCATGCCCCTATCGGAACCTGAATCTGCAGGGGAAGACGAGCTGGAACCTGAGACAACAGATATTGAGGGGGGTGGCTTCATTGTCTTCGGAAGAAATTGGGGAAGGCCAGGGACTTTCAGGATTAGAACACCTTGTAGACAGGGAGGAACAAGAACCACCCCCTCTTGTTCCAAGAGCCCGGAGAGTGGAGAGAAGGCAGTTCGGCAGTTCAAATCCCTAGCATAAGGATTCGACTAGATGATCTCCAAGGTCCCATCCAACTGTGTTACTGTTAAAGCATGTATCTGAAGTCAAAGATAAGTTTGATTGAATTCAGTTTCTTCCTGCTGACACCTACTCTATGTGTATCCAGCCAGATACAAATTTTGATGCCTGATACAAAGACATCAGTTGGCATCCAACTCACAGATTTTGGTACGGGTGTGTTTACCATACTAATGACTGGAGTGAAAACATAAAGTCTGTGTGACCTGAATGCAGGCCAGATGTAAGTTGCTCTGGGCTCCCCTTCATGGCCCATTTGAAGATTTTTGGCTGTCTGAATCATCTTTTCTGCAACTGGCATGCTGAGGACACCTGCAAATATCTACACCACCAGCTCCTTCCCACCTTCTCTGCCCCTCCAGTTGGGGTCCCTGCAGCATTGACTGGGCTGTGTAGCAAAGGCACTTAGATGTATATACTGCTTCACAGTGCTTTGCAGCCCTATCTAAGCGGTTTACAGAATCAGCCTCTTGCCCCCAACAATCTGGGTCCTCATTTTACCCACCTCGGAAGGACAGAAGGCTGAGTCAACCCTGAGCTAGTCAGGACCGAACTCTCGGCAGTTGGCAGAATCAACCTGCAAAACTGCATTCTAACTACTGAACAACCACAGAGAGAGGGGGGGAGAGGGAGAGGGGGGGAGAGGAAGAGGTGCTAGATAGAGAGATGTTAGATAAATAGCAACAGCACTTAGACTTATATACCACTTCACGGTGCTTTGCAGCCCTATCTAAGCGGTTTACAGAGTCAGCCTCTTGCCCCCAACAATCTGGGTCCTCATTTTACCCACCTCGGAAGGATGGAAGGCTGAGTCAATCTTCAGCCGGTCAGGATCAAACTGCTGGCAGTGGGCAGAGTGCAATACTGCATTCTAACCATTGTGCACCATGGATAGATGGATGGATGGATGGAAGGACAATAGCAATAGTACTTAGACTTCTATACCACCTCACAATGCTTTTACAGCCCCTCTCTAAGCAGTTTACAGAGTCAGCCTCTTGCCCCCCAACAATCTGGGTCCTCGTTTTACCCACCTCGGAAGGATGGAAGGGCTATGTCAGCCTTGTGATATTCAAACTGCCAAATTGCAGTCAGCCGGCAGTCAGCAGAAGTGGCCTGCAGTACTGCACTCGAACCACTGCACCACTGCGGCTCTGTAGGAGAGCAGTGAATTGGTTGACCCTCTAGAATTACCCCATCCACATGGAAACCTCCCTCTTCTCCTCCTTCTCTCCCTCTGCAGTCATCAAAGGATCTGGCTCTTTGGTCAAAGCTGAACGTGTTCCCTAAACCCCCATGACAAACGGTGAGGCTTAGCCATCCCTTGCGAAGAAGGGCTGTGAAGCCATGCAAAGCAAATCCTTGATAACATTCCTGTTTTTTTTTTTAAAGACAGTCACTTATTTTTTACACTTCTCCATTGTGGTTTACTGCAGTGTTATTTATTCTCTAAAGTTCTCTTCAGTTCTGCCTTTGGACAGAGACAAGGCTCCCCATTATCTATGGATGGGAAAAAGCTCCTTGGTCCTTTGCAGCAGGGCTAAAATATCCACCAGTGAACATTTTTTGATATTTTTTAGTAGTTAAATCTGGCTCCTGCCTGCCTGTCTTCCCTCCCTTCCTCCTTCCTTCCCTCCTTCTCTATCTCCCTCCTTCCTCCCCTTCCTCCCTTCCTCCTATCTCCTTCCTTCCTTCTTACCTTCCCCCATTCCATTCCTCCCTCCCTTTCTTCTCTTGATCCTTCCTTCCTTCCCTCCCCCTTCTCTTCATTCCTTCCTTTTCTCCTTCTCTATCTCCCTCCTTCCTCCCCTCCCTCCTATCCCTTTCCCTCCTTCTTACCTTCCCCCATTCCCTTCCTTTCTTCTCTCGGTCCTTCCTTCCCTCCCCCCTTCTTTTCATTCCTTCCTTTTCTCCTCCCTCCTCCCTCCCCTCCCTCCCTCCCTTCCCTCGGTCCTTCCTTCCCTCCCTCCCTTTTTTCACTCCTTCCTTTTCTCTTTCCTTCCTTCCTCTTTCTTCCCTCCCTCCTATCCCTTTCCTTCTTTCTCACCGTCCCCCATTCCCTTCCTCCCTTCCTTTCTTCCCTCAATCCTTTCTTCTCTCCCTCCCTTTTTTCATTCCTTCCTTTTCTCTTTCCCTCCTTTCCTCCTTCCTTCCCTCCTATCCCCTTCCTTCCTTCTTCCCTTCCCTGTTCCCTTCCTCCCTTCCTTCCTTTCCTCAATCCTTTCTTCTCTCCCTCCCTCTTTTTGTTCCTTCCTTTTCTCCTCCCCTCTCTCCCCCCTTCCCCCCTCCCCTCCCTCCCCCTGTCCCCTTTGTCTTTCGATCCATCCCTCGGTCACTGTGCATCGTGGGAAGCTATTGGTTATGCGATGAGTGATCATATTACAAAACATTATCTGAAAATGTTGCTTAACATGCTGCATTGCCGAGATGTTGCTCGCGCTGGCAAGAATAATCAGGTCCGTCTCTCTCTCTCTCTCTCCATCTATAAAGATAGATACGGATTCTTTCAGCCATCGAAATTTAAATGCGAAGAAAAGGAAGCAGCGGGGCTGTTTCACTTTCTCCCCCCGTGCTGCAGAAAACAAAGCATATAGCTCTGCATGCATTATTAATAGGGGGTTTATTGCTTGCTTTTATTGGCTCCACCGCGGCTGCCCTCTTGGGAAGCCACCGAATGCCGGGTGGATTGCGCAAATGTCCACATTAGCAAGGACAGCCATATACAAGGCAAATAAGATGCCACAAATATCAATCTGTGCTTCCACTCTTCGTGTAAGCATTAATACCGAAACACCGTCGCCTTCACCACTGCTTATGGAAATATTTGGTGTGATGGAAACATCACACCCTTATTTCTGAGGAGGGCGGGCGGGAGGAAGGAGGAGGGAGGAAGGAAGGAAGGAAGGAAGGAAGGAAGGAAGGAAGGAAGGAAGGAAGGAAGGAAGGAAATGGGAGGCAGGAAAGGAGGGAGGGTGGAAGGAAGGGGAAGGTAGGAAGAGAGATGACAATGAGAGAAGAAACAGGGAAGGATGGGGTGGGAGGGAGGAAGGAAGGAAGGAAAGAAGGAAAGAAGGAAGGAAGATGACAATGAGAGAAGAAATGGGGGAGGGAATGGGGGAGGGAAGAAGAAAAGAAGGAAAGAAGGAAAGAAGGAAAGAAGGAAGGAAGATGACAATGAGAGAAGAAATGGGGGAGGGAATGGGGGAGGGAGGAAGGAAAGAAGGAAGGAAGGAAAGAAGGAAAGAAGGAAGGAAGATGACAATGAGAGAAGAAATGGGGGAGGGAATGGGGAGGGAGGAAGGAAAGAAGGAAAGAAGGAAGGAAGATGACAATGAGAGAAGAAATGGGGGAGGGAAGGGAGGGAGGAAGGAAGGAAGGAAAGAAGGAAAGAAGGAAGGAAGATGACAATGAGAGAAGAAATGGGGGAGGGAATGGGGGAGGGAGGAAGGGAGGAAGGAATGGAGGAAGGAAATGTGTGGGAGGGAGGAAGAAAATAGAGGAAGGGAGCGATATACCTAGATACTGCAACTGTCCATTGTGTGTTTTGTCATGCAATTTCCTAATCATCTTTGTTGCTCTTCTCTGCACTTTTTCTAAGATCTCAACCTCTTCTTTTATTTTGTTTTTGTCTTGTGGTGACCAAAACTGGGCTCAATATTCCAAATGTGGTCCCACCAATGGTTATAAAGCGATACTACCCCTTCGTTTGATCTTGATGCTATCCCTTTGGTGATGCAGGCATTCTACACCTGTTCATGGTCTTTTCTTGCCTAAGTATGAAACCTTACTTTTCTCACTATGGAATTGCATTTTGTTGGATAGGGCCCAGTATTCAAATCTGTCAAGGTCGTTCTGGATCTTGAGCCTACCTTCCAAAGGGTTGGCTACTCCCTCTACGTTGGTGTTGTCTGCAAATTTGATGAGTTCCCCTTCTACCCTCTCATCTAAATCATTTAAGACAGGGGTCTCCAACCTTTGCAACTTTAAGTCTGAAGGACTTCAGCTCCCAGCAAAGCTGGCTGGAGAAGTCTGGGAGCTGAAGTCCTTCAGACTTAAAGTTGCAAAGGTTGGAGACCCCTGATTTAAGAAATACCCTGCTGCATGATTCCCTGCAAGAAAATGTTGGGTGCAGTTGGTCAAACAGTTACGAACCCATCTGGTGATGATCCTGTCTAGCCCACATTTTTTTTTAACTTACTAAGAAATTGGCTGTGGTCTAGCTTGTACAAGTTCATTTTGTACCTTGCTTAGCTGCCATGGAAACGGGGAGGGTGGGGCGCTGGGATTCAATTGTTATGCTGGTGGTAGATTGGTGGAAGATGATGCCGGCTGGTGTTATCTCTGGACTAACGGTCTCACATTCCATGCTGGTGATGACCTGCCCACCTGATGTCGGAGAAGAATGTATATTGGACACTGCAAAGGGGGGTTAGGGCTCTTGGGATGGGCTTAAGCTTTAATACTCTATGTTCGCGCCTAAACTAGTTACTTCCTGCTTCACTATGGTCTGTTGATCTCCGGTACTCAGTAAAAGTAGCCTTATTCATTTCAAACAATGTCTAAGAGTGGTCTTTCTTGAGTATTAGAAGAAATAGACCGTGACAAGTTGGTCAAACAGTTACGAACCCATCTGGTGATGATCCTGTCTAGCCCACATTTTTTTTTAACTTACTAAGAAATTGGCCGTGGTCTAGCTTGTCTCCTTGTCTACTCCTCACATATTTTCCCAAAGGACAACACTGAATTTCTTTACAAATAAGGGGGATAGCCCGATCTGTTTTAATTCATATTGATAGCACGAATGAAATAAGATTGCCCTTCACACACTGACAATGTTCCTTTGGGGCCTCATCAAATAGGATTATTTGGCCATGACTTTGGGGCCTGTCTCTGATTTGGGCAGAGCTGGATACAGCTCTGACTATTCTGCCTCTGAATGGCTAATCGATGTTTTCTACATTCCAGTTGTCAACTGTCCAGTTGGCAAATCTAAAAAAAAAAAAAGGGACGTAATTTTACCAAGAGTATAAAACTTTATTGAATAAACCACACTGGCACAGAAGAAGCAAAACCAGCTCTGGGTTTTCCACGCAAAAGGAGGCATAGTTAATTCTCCCTCTTCTCTAGGGGCCACCCAAAACATCCACCAATCACTCCTGTTCATTTTGCTATGGGAGCCTGCCAGCCATGCTTGGACATTTGGTCAGTGTGTCCTTGGGTTGCCAGAAATGTCCCATGGAAGCCAATGGAGGATTGAATATCATTCTCCCTCCCTTGCATTCCATCCAGTAGGTGAAAGTATGAATCGGTCTTGACACCAGTAGGATAAACTGGGGACTAGGATTCCGAGAAAGAGAAAGAGGATGTTGGAAACTTACCTTGCTACCTCCAATAATTGAGGGCATCTTTATGGATCGGTGTCTTCTGAGGGTAAACAGACCAAATGAGCTCATCAACTCTTCCTACCATGGCATACTCCTCAAACAGACTGGATGTTGTAGCACTTTCACCACCTACCCAGTTCACTCAGATATTTAAATGGTGATCTAGCATCTCTTCATTTAATTTAATTTTTATTGTTGCTTTATTCTAGACGTTTCCCCACTTATCTATGCTAATGTAGGAACTTTAAGTGCAAAAATGGTCCAATAAGGATTTTTGGTACCATCAAGTAAGACTGGGAAATGTTTCTGTTGGAAATCCCAGGCGCCATTCTTGAATTTAAAAAAAAGATGCGGAGACTATAGAAAGAGTGCAGAGAAGAGCAACAAAGAGGATTAGGGGACTGGAGGCTAAAGGATATGAAGAACGGTTGCAAGAACTGGGCATGTCTAGTTTGATGAAAAGAAGGGAGACATGATAGCAGTGTTCCAATATCTCAGGGGTTGCCACAAAGAAGAGGGAGTCAAGCTATTCTCCAAAGCACCTGAGGGCAGGACAAGAAGCAATGGATAGAAACTAATCAAGGAGAGAAGCAACTTAAAACTGAGGAGAAATTTCCTGACAGTTAGAACAATTAATCCATGGAACAACTTACCTCCAGAAGTTGTAAATGCTCCAACATTGGAAGTTTTAAAGAAGATGTTGGATAACCATTTGTCTGAAGTGGTGTAGGGTTTCTTGTCTAAACAGGGGGTTCGACAAGAAGACCACCAAGGTCTCTTCCAACTCTGTTATTCTGCTAAACTCTCCCATCCTACTGTCCTCTACTGCAGGGGTCTCCAACCTTTGCAACTTTAAGTCTGAAGGACTTCAGCTCCCAGACTTCTCCAGTCTGGGAGCTGAAGTCCTTCAGACTTCAAGTTGCAAAGGTTGGAGACCCCTGCTCTACTGGGTTCACATCATCCAGATGTTACTGATAGAATTGCCAATAACTAAATAGTGAAATGATATGACTCCATACATGCCCTTTTTTTTTTTAGTACTGTGATGTGCTGTTCTATTTTATGATTTTGCTAATGCTTTTAGGGGCCTTTAATGAATGTGTTATAAGCTGCCTGGAGGCTCTTTTTTGAAATCAAAAGGCAAAGCTTGGATCTCGTAAGGAAGAGATCAATAAATATTAACTAACTTCCCCATTTCAAGATGCCGCTTTGGAATAAGGGTGCTGGAATGGCAATGACCCTTTAATTTCATGTCTGCGCCAACTATTTCCCCCAAGTTCTTGTCTTAAGTAACGCACGCTGCAGACAAAATGGCTTTTCTCGCCTTCTCGCAAAATCTTATCCGCGATTTCGAGCAATCTCTGTTCACCGAAAGGCAAAGATTCCCCTCGCACATATGTGCTTGTCGTTCCCGACTCTAGGGGGCAGTGCTCACCTCTGTTTCAAAGCCGAAGAGCCAGCGCTGTCCGAAGATGTCTCCGTGGTCATGTGGCTGGCATGACTCAACATCAAAGGCGGACGGAACGCTGTTAGCTTCCCACCAAAGTTGTTTCCTATTTTTCTACTTGCATTTTTTACATGATTTTGAACTGCTAGGTTGGCAGAAGCTGGGACAAGTCACGGGAGCTCGCTCCGTTACGTGGCGTTAGGGATTTGAACTACCGAACTGCTGACCTTTCTGATCAACAAGCTCAGCGTCTTAGCCACTGAGCCACTGTGTCCCTTTCTGTTCCACCTAGAATTAGCTAATTGTCTCTCTTTATCTTCAAAGTCTATTTGTTTTCCTATTCCCAAACTTGAGCCTGCCTTTTCCCTGAAATGTATAGCACCGTTTCTCCCTTTTCCCACCCCTCCCCTTCTGAGCCTTCTACGACTTTCTTTCCTTGAAAGAAACCAGCTCTTTTCATATTTCCCTGGGATATTCTTTGCAATATTAGCAGACGCGCACAGGAAAAGCCCGAGGTGTGTTCTTTTCCCTGCAATTTTGAATTTTAGATCTCCAGAAATATCCTTAAGCTCTCATTAGTGAAGGCACTCACACGCCTATAAAAGTTTTGGTGGTTGTTTTTTTTTAAAAATCAGGATGCAATGAAATGTTGTGGGTGCTTTTCAGCTCCTTTTTCCTAACTGTCTTCCAAAAGGTCCATTTGGCCATAGATGAAGAAGGTGGAATCAAATTGAATAAGAGTGGAGTGGAGTGGAGTGGAGTGGAATAGAATAGAATAGAATAGAATAGAATAGAATAGAATAGAATAGAATAGAATAGAATAGCAGAGTTGGAAGGGATTTTAGAGGTCTTCTAGTCCAGCCTCCTGCTTAGGCAGGAAGCTCTAGACCATTCCAGACAAATGGTTATCTAACCTCTTCTTAAAGACTTCAAGTGTTGGAGCATTGAAAACCTCTGGAGGCAAGTTGTCCAGGGAAAAGGGGAGGGAGGGGGAGAGAGAAAGAAGGGGAAGAGAGAGGGGAGGGTGAGTGAGAAAGAGAGGGAGAGAGGGGATGAGAGATGGGGAGAGATATGGAGAGAGAGGGGAGTGAGAGGGAGAGAGGGGGAAGAGAGGGGAGAGGGGAAGAGAGAGGGACGGGAGAGGGAGAAAGGGAGGGAGGGAGAGGGGGATGAGAGATGGAGAGAGAGGGGAATGAGAGGGAGAGAGAGGGGGAAGAGAGGGGAGAGGGGAAGAGAGAGGGGCGGGAGAGGGAGAAAGGGAGGGAGGGAGAGGGGGATGAGAGAGGGGGGGAGAGGGAGAGGGAGGAGAGTGACAGGGAGAGAGGGGGAGAGAGAGGGAGAGAGGGGAGAGAGAGAGGGGAGAGAGAGGGAGAGAGAGAGAGGGAGAGGGGGGAAGAGAGTGAGGGGGGAGAGAGAGGGGGGGAGTGACAGGAAGAGAGGGAGAGAAGGGGGAAGAGAAAGAGAGGGGGAGAGAGAGAGAGAGAGAGAGAGAGAGAGAGAGAGATATGATGCTATTGAGAGCTCCACTATTCGAGAAGAGTGGCCCTTACATTGGCCTGTGTCCATCCCATCCTTGGCAAACGGAAGGCCTCCTCGTCTTTTGCAACCTGTTCAGAGCTGCATTAAATCACCCACTTTATTTCATAAATATATTATGGACATCTGGCTAGTCAAAGACGTGCCAACCTTTCCGAGTCAGATCTGCTGCCTCAGCTCGGGAGACGTTTCCGCAATATGCCATTTTCCTCCGTTGGGCTTTTTTTGCAATGAGGTGATTTCACCACCCAGACTCTTCTTCTTCTTCGTTGAATGGTGCCCACAGGCCATCCGTACTTTTGGTGTGACTTAAAAAGAGGCCATTTTGCATGCTAGGTTTTCTCACAAGTCATCGCTGAAGATAAGACACTCATAATTGACGCCGCTAAACTGCACTACATTGAATGGAAACAAGAATTAAATTGTCCATCCTTTTCTCATTCATTCATTTCATTCATTTATTCGACTTATTAACCGCCCCCTCTCCCCGAAGGGACTCGGGGCGGTGCACAGGAAATGTAAAAAACATAATATATCACAGAATAAATACATAAATACTTAAAACTATATTAAATTAACACCCTGTGCTAAAATCTACCCCATTGCTAAAATCTACCCCATTCTCCCTTCTAAAGTTCACCCAGGGTCTGAATTCATACAACACAGAGACCTACCATATTTTTCGGTGTATAAGACGCACCTTTTTTCCTCTAAAAAGAGGCTGAAAATCTGGGTGTGCCTTATACATCAAATACAGCAATTTTGGCCTCCCGAACCCCCGCCCCCTTCACCAAAATGGCCGTGCAGAGCCTTTAGGAGGCTGCCAGAGAGCTTCTGATGGCTGGGGAGGGCAGAAATGAGCGAAAAAGGGGATGATTTTTGCTCAATTTTGCCCCCCCCCAGCCCCCAGGAACATTCTACAAGCTTCCCAAAGGCTATGCATTCCTTTTTTTAAAAAAAATTGGGCCCGTTTTTGCGAAAAACAGGCCGTTTTTGGGAGGTCTGCAGAGTGCAGCAACTTTTCTTTTTCAATTTGCCTCTTCAAAATCTTGGTGCATCTTATAGTCCGAAAAATATGATACTGACGCATGAACTTTAACAATATAAGTGGACCTATAATGATAATTATGTTTGTTCCTTTCATAATTATAATAATTTTGCCCTGCCTCTCCAGCATTTATTCTAGAACATGAAGAATAGTGTTCTGAAGTAGGTTTCCCCAGGAGGATGAAGCCAAGTCCTCATGCCGATAAACCCCCTTTTATTTAACTTACAGTGAATTCCTCTCCAGCAAAGTTTTTCCTCTCCCACAGTCTTTCAAGATATGTCACAATTACTGACCTTTATCAGGCTTGGAGAGTGGCCAGGCCGAGATCTTTCCGAGGCAGCAATACTTGGCAAGAATGTGGGAATGAAGTAATGGTCTCCTGCAAACTCCACTCCCCTTTCACTCCTCTTTTATTCCCTCTGGGAGGGGCCATTCACCGTCCACCTGTGGCCTTACTCCCAAGTCGACCCTTGTTCCTTAGCTGTTCCCTTCTCCTGGCAAGTCTGTGCATGCACACACCGGGAACAGGCTCCAGCTGTTCATCTGCCTCACTGACCTCTGACTCTGAAGGCAGCTGATAACTGGCATATGGCTCTGGCCCCCTCTGACTCTGACACAGAGCCCTCCATCAGAGCCTTTCCCAGACTCCAGGACTGGCCCTAGTTCTTCTCCAACCTCCTCACGGTCTGAATCTGCTGCCAGCTCCGCTGGCCACTGGCAGGCCACAATAGGTTGGAAGGAACCTTGGAAATCTTCCAGTCCAACCCTGCAAGGCAAGAGATCTTGCACCCTATCGGACTAAAGGCTGTGCAATTTTTGTCTTGAAAACCTCCAGTGATGGAGCACCCACAAGTCTGAGAGGCAAACTATTCCATTTATTAATTGTTCTCTCTTGGTTGGATCTCTCTTTTATGACCTTCTACCCTGTTACTTCTTGTCCTGCCTTCGGATGCTTTAGAGAATAGGTCGACCCTCCCCTCTTCTGTGTGATATGGAAGACTGCCATCATGTCACCCCCAATCCTTCTTTTCATTAGACAAGGCATATCTAGTTCCTTCGACCGTTCATCATGCAATTGAGCCTCCAAACCCACCCAAAGGTAAAATCTGGATGGGAAGTAACGGACTCAGGCTCAACCCGGCCAAGACCGAATGGCTGTGGTTTCCGGCTGCCTGATTCAACCAGCTGACTCCATCGCTGGCCATAGGGGGCGAACATCTTGCCCCTGTGGATGGGGCGCGCAACTTGGGTGTCCTCCTGGATGCCCGGCTGTCCATGGAAGATCAAGTGACAGCCGTGGCCAGGAGGGCGTTTTACCAGGTTCGCCTGGTTCGCCAGTTGCGCCCCCTATTGGATCGGGATGCCCTTCGCACAGTCACTCATGCTCTCGTGACATCCCGACTGGACTATTGTAACTCTCTCTACATGGGGCTTCCCTTGAGGTGCACCCGGAGATTTCAGATGGTCCAGAACGCAGCCGCGCGGGCAATTCTGGGAGCCTCCAGGTTTACCCACATAACACCGCTCTTGCGCGAGCTGCACTGGCTGCCTGTCGTCTTCCGGGTGCGCTTCAAGGTATTAGTCATCATTTTTAAAGCGCTCCATGGCTCGGGACCTAGCTATCTGAGGGATCAGATCCTGCCTCATACATCCTCACGGCCGATTCGCTCCCACAGAGAGGGACTTCTCCGGGTGCCGTCCACTAGACTTTGTCAGCGGGCGACGCCCAGGGGAAGGGCTCTCTCTGTGGCGGGCCCAGCCCTCTGGAACGACCTTCCCCCCGACATTAGAATGACCACGGACTTCCGCTCCTTCCGTCTAAAACTAAAAACACATCTTTTCTGTTTGGCCGGCCTAGGGTAGTCTCTCTCTATGGGGTTTTAGTTGTTTTAACTGGGAATTTTAGTATGTTAATGGGGTATTTTAGCACAGGTATATGTTTAATTTGTTTTTAATGTGTTTGTATATTTATTGTTTTAGTTTTCCCTGTGCACCGCTCCGAGTCCCTATGGGGAGAGGGAGCGGTCAACAAATTAAAATTATTATTATTATTATTATTATTAAAACACCCAGACAAACCTGAGCAGCATGGTATATGTTAGCAACTCTGGGTTCAGAACCAGTGTTACAACTCTGGTCCCGTAACCAGTGTTAGGAAATAAATGTGGAATAGTGTAATACACTGGACAGTAAAGAGATACATTGCTTTAACCACACACAAACTCTAAAACAGTGATAGTAAGAAAATAAATAGCCTTACTTTGGAGCAACTAAAAATGCTTCTTCCGACCAGTGATACTAACTTCTCAGACAATAACAGTCCTTCACCAAAACACAGAGTTATCTTACAGTGATGCAAAACAAATACTTCTTCAGTCTTTAGTCTTCAGCTTCAGCTCCTCAGCGGCAAACAGTGAGCACAGGATTCAAAGGGAATCGAAAAGGGAATGAACTGGGTTTCTGAGCTTCCTTATATGGTAGAGCTGAGAAGCACAGCCAATCAGAATTCAACATAGTTCTTAAAGCTACATATATTCTTTAAGAATACTGGCTTATATATATTGTCAACCCAACATAAGGATAAATATCCTAACAGTATATGCAGTACAATGCAGTGGGCCATGTGCAGATCTGTACATCGGAGAAACAAAACAACCACTTCATAAGCGCATGGCACAACAAAGGAGAGGAAACACATCAGGAGTAGATGCAAGTGTCCGCATGCATTTAAAAGACACGGGCCCCTCTTTTGAAGACAACAACGTCCACATTTTGGACAGACAAGACCGCTGGTTTGAAAGAGGGATCAAAGAGACCATCTATGTCAAAACTGAACAGCCCTCTCTCAACAGAGGGGGAAGAATAGGATATAATCTATCTCCAGTCTACAATGCAGTCCTTTGAATAGTTCCAAGAAGGTTCCACACCCATTTGCACCACTCAGGTGACCTTAAGAACACAGATTAACCTCCAGGCGGCCTCAACGACTCGTTAAAAGGATGCAAATGACCCACTGTCCGCAAGGAATAGAAATCCTTCCATTCCCCACTGTTCTGACTCCCTCCGTACTAAGACTAATGCCCAAACTGACTGCTTCTTGGCAGCTTGCCCGAACTGACCTTGACTAGACCTGAAGCTTCTTGACGAAAGAATATGCACCACGACTTGAGACAAGGAAGATCTGACTCTGCAAATTATGTGTTGTTCTCTGCAACCATTACCTTAACAGAGGCTTTCTTTTAAAGCCTCTTGGGAGGGGCCAGTCAATTAGGCAGCTGAGGCTAATTACCTCCTCCGGGTTCGTCTCTCATGTAACTGACGCTGCCTACGTTCAATTCTTCTTAGCCTGACATCAGGGACAAACTGGGTTTGATCCTCCCCACTACTCCAAGCCCCAGGTGCCTCCTGATGCCTAGCCGGGCTCTCTGCTCTCTCACTCTCGGCCCCCTCCTCTAGAGCAGACTCATCGGACTCCTCACTAGAGCCGGCTGGGCCACAACACCCCACCATCTGGTCAGAGCTGAAGAAGCTTCTTGGATGAAAAGTGAAATGTTATCAAAGAAAAGCCAGGAAGTCCAGTTGCCTCTTGAAAAAAACCACCTTTGGGACAACCATGACCTGCATGACTGAGAATCTCTACATACATTTACCTATTCAATTTGGGATGAACACCCTTGGAACGATGTGGGAGTAGGAACCAGGAGCACCACTCAGGTGACCCTGAGGACACAGATAAACCTCCAAGTGGCCTCAGTGACTCTGTAAAAGGATGCAAATGACCAGCTGTCTGCAAGGAGTATCAATCCTTCCATTCCCCACCATCCTGTCAAGAGCTGAAGAAGCTTCTTGGATGAGAAGCGAAACTTCTTCAAAGAAAAACCAGAAAGTCTAGTTGCCTGTTGAAAAAAGCACCTTTGGGTTAGCCTCCAGACTTTTTCTCTTTTTTGTTGTTCTCCCTAGCGCCGCCTAACGGAGTGAGCTCCCGTGACTTCTCCCAGCTTCTACCAACCTAGCAGTTCGAAAGCTGGTGAAAAATGCAAGTAGAAAAATAGGAACCACCTTTGGTGGGAAGGGAACAGCGTTCCGTGCACCTTCGGCGTTGAATCATACCAGCCACATGACCACGGAGACGTCTTCGGACAGCGCTGGCTCTTCGGCTTTGAAACGGAGATGAGCACCGCCCCCTAGAGTCAGGAACGACTGGCACAGATGTGCGAGGGGAGAACCTAGGATCTCAACATCTTTTTGTCACAGTGACCAGAAGTGATCTCAATAGGCCAAGGGTGGTGTCTGTACTGCAGTATGAAGCGGTACTATCTCTTCTCGTGATCTTGAAACTATTGATGCAGCCCAGGTCTGAATTGGCTTTTCTCTCTCTCTCCCCCGCCCCTTCTCTTTCCTCTTTTTATCTCTCTTTTCATCATCCTTTCTTAGAAGACTTTCAGATCCCAAATTGCTCCTCCAATGTACAATTAAATAGGTTTGCATTGAGACTTAATTAACACGAGCGGAAAGCGCCCCACACACACACACACACACTCGAGTTCTTCAAAGGCGGAAAGGAGTGGAGCACAGCCTCCAACCCCCCCCTCCCCAAGCTCATAATATTGCAGAACTGTCTACTAATGATAAATGATGTACTTTGCTTTACATTTCCTTTCTCCTCTCTAGTAGATATTGGCCCATTTGGAGGTGTGCTCGTTGCGAATAAATGACTTTGGCAAGTTGTTGCACTTTGCAACGGTACGTTGGCTTCTCCGTCGCACAGCTTGCTTCTACCTGAAGCCGTTGCTTTGGGAAAAATAATGACAGGCTGCCTCTTTGCCTTCGTTTTTTTTCCCCTTTACACACACTCGCACACACACACACACACACACACACACACACACACACACACGGAGGCTCTCTTTTCAGGCCGTTGTGGATGTGAACTTTTGTATCCGCCGAAATGTTTCATTCTTGGGATGGCAAAGGGCATGAATAGAACAAAAGAAGCGCTCGGCTGTTAAAGATAGTCATTACTGGCCATTGATCCTTTTCTCAAAGAGGGGCTGTGTGGATGGGTGATCCTTTACGGGCCTTTTATGCTTACACAAATGTGAACAAGGTCCTTTGTTTCTTAATGAGATTTCTTATTGACTATCTACAGTGCCTGAGATGTTGGGAAGGAAGGAAGGAAGGAAGGAAGGAAGAAGGAAGGAAGGAAGGAAAGAAGGAAAGAAAGAAAGAAAGAAAGAAAGAAAGAAAGAAAGAAAGAAAGAAAGAAAGAAAGAAAGAAGGAAAGAAAGAGTCATGATAGATAGATCATGAAGGTTCTGGAAGGAAGGATGGAAGGGAGGGAGGGAGAGTGGGGGGAGAGAGTGAAAGAAGGAACTTGTCTTGAGGAAGGAAGGAAGGAAGGAATGAAGGAAGGAAGAAAGGGAGAGAGTGAAGTAGAGGAAATGGAGGGAAGGAGCAAAGGAGCAAAGGAAGGAAGAAGGGAAGGAAGGAAGGAAAGAAGGAAGGAAGGAAGGAAGGAAGGAAGGAACAAAGGAAGGAACGAAGAAACGAAGGAAGGAAGAGAGAGAGTGGGGGAGAGGAAAAGGAGGGAGGGAAGGAGGGAAGGACGGAAGGACGATTGGACAGACGGATGGAAAGAAGGAAGGATGGCATTTGAAAGGAAATGGGACATTGAATAATATATTTGAAAAACCAGCTGTTCCTAAGAAAACTGCACTGGCACAGTCCTTGGGAATCTATTTTCTGTTCCTACATTATTTTGTATTCCCACACTCCATTCTCTCGCTCTGTCTCCATTGACATAAAATAATAGAGTTGGAAGGGACCTTGGAGGTCTTCTAGTCCAACCCTCTGCTCAGGGAAATGGTTATCCAATCTCTTCTGAAAAATCTCCAGTGCGGGAGCACCGACAACTTCTGAAGGCATTCCATTGGTTAATCGCTCTTACCATGTGGAAATTTCTCCTTAGTTCTAGGTTGCTTCTTCTCCATAGCTAATTTCCAACTATTGTTTCTTGCCTTGCCATTGGAAAACAGGTGGCAGTCCCTCAAATATTAGAAAACTTCTATCAAGTCATCCTTGGCCCTTCTTCTCACGAGACTAGACATACCCAGTTCCTGCAACCATTCTTCATATGTTTTACTCTCCAGCCCCCTAATCATCTTTGTTGCTCTTCTCTGCATTCTTTCCAGAGTCTCAATATCTTTTTTTTATAGTATGGTGACCAAAACTGGATGCAATATTCTATGTTTGGTCTTACGAAGGCTTTGCAAAGTGGTACTAGAACTTCACAGACGCTTGATTCTACCCCTTCTATTTATCATCATCTTTTAATGATCCCATAATCCCTTGTGGAGTGGAGTGTAGGCAACTGAATGGAGCTGAGTGTTTACTGGCCAGATGCCCTTCCTGTCACCAATGTGGAGTCATATTCAGCAGATATAATCTCAACATGTGCCAAGAGAAATATCTGCCTCTACTTAGGATTGAACTCACAGCCTCCTGATTGTGACGCGAGAGCTCCACCTCTAGGGCACCACACCACTCATTCTATCCCTCTATTAATGCAGCCTAGGATTGCATTGGCGTTTTTTAGCACACTGATGGCTTTAAGTGATCGCCCACTAGGACTCCAAGATGATGCCGCTTGCATTTACTGGCATTTACTGGCCTAGCATAGACCTGTATCTCTCTCTCTGTTTCTCTCCACAACTAAGAAAACATGGAGGGTATTTTGGGGATTGATTTTGCAGTTGTAGATACTGAAAGCATCTCAGTAATGTGAGGGAGCCCAGGATATGTCTGCTTGGGATCACCTCCTGTTTTTTGTTTTTGTTTTTTGAGAGAGAGAGAGAGAGAGAGAGAGAGAGAGAGAGAGAGAGAGAGAGAGAGAGAGAGAGAGAGAGAGAGAGAGACAGACAGACAGACAGACAGACAGACAGACAGACAGACAGACAGACAGACAGAGACAGAGAGGGGCAGAGAGAGACAGAGAGAAACAGAGAGACAGAGAAACAGACAGACAGAGAAACAGAGAGAGAGAAAGAGAGAGACAGAGAGAGAAAGAGAGAGACAGAGAGAGAGAGAGAGAGAAAGAGAGAGAGACACACAGAGAGAGAAACAGAGACAGAAAAAGAGAGAAACAGAGAGAGAGACAGAAAGAGAGAGAAACACAGAGACAGAAAAAGAGAGACACAGAGAGACAGAGAGAGAAACACAGAGATAGAGAGATAGACAAAGAGAGAAACAGAGAGAGAGAAACACAGAGACAGAAAAAGAGAGAAACACAGAGAGAGAGAGAAACACAGAGACAGAAAAAGAGAGAAACAGAGAGAGAAACACAGAGACAGAAAAGGAGAGAAACAGAGAGACAAAGAGACAGAGACAGAGACAGACAGACAGGCAGACACAGAGAGAGAGAGAGAGAAACACAGAGACACAAAAAGAGAGAAACAGAGAGAGAGACACACACACACAGAGAGAGAGAAACACACACTATTTATATTCTTTTTTGTGCAGTTTCACACATTATTTCCCAAAGAAATGGGAAAGGGAGTTAATGAAGGCACCTCCATATAAACAGACCAAGAAACAAATGGATGAATCGATCGTATAAACAAAAGGCATTCACTTTGCTTCCCCCCCCCCCCGTACACTCGGCACGAAGATGTTCCCAGGAAGAAAGAAACAGCAAGAAATATTTGCCAATAAATTGGGGGCAGAAATAACTCCGACGTGAAAGGCCCCTTGGTATTACTTCTGATTCCAGCCCATTCCTTTCCTTCGCTCTAACACCCCTTTAAATATTACATACAATTACAGAGAAGAGGACCGTTAAGCATCTTTTCTTCCTGGAAGAAATATGTAAGATCCCTTCTCTTTCTCTTCCTCTTACCCTACTGGCATCTGAAGGAGGTTTTCCGCCGAAACCATAAATCGGAAACACGACAAATTCTTTTTTTTTTTCCCTCTCTCTCTCTCCCTCCCTCCTTCCCTTTTTCTTTTCTCTCTCTCCTCTCCTAATCACCATCTTGTAAATAAATGGTGCATCTAAAGATCGGAGGCGGTTTGTGATATTAAAAAACCGGAGCAAGGCTATTTTAAACCATTATTTGAAACACTACATAATAAAGGCTCTATCAGGAAGAACCGGTTTCCGAATGCTTTGCCTTCCCCGGCTTAGCTGGCCTGTGAGTTATTGCCGTAGTCAATAGATCTCTTTTCGGTAGCACTCTGCTTATGTAGGTGATAAATCTTCCAGCCTTATGGGGAAGAAGGGTCAGGCATCTGTTACTTTTTTTTCTCCTACATCATTTAGGAAACTGCTGGACTGGGCCAATTTTTGATGCATAGACTTTTTTGGGTTCCTTCAGCTACGTTACGTTCTCAATTTTATTTTGCATGTTAATTTTTTTTCTCTTCTTCCCCCTTCCTTTAACTCTGTCTGTCTTTTAAATCTCCATCATGGAAGCTGCTGGGAGAGAGGAGAGGAAAGGGATAGAATCAAGGCTTCTACGGGTTCGCCCGGGTTTGGGAGAACCCGTATGTCAAGCCTGCCTCGTTCAGTATCCGAGAAAGGAACCCGCAAAACTCCATTTCGTTAGAGAATAAGGTACTTTTGCTGGACAGGAGATGAAAACAGCGAAAGGGAAGCAAGATCTGAAGCAAAAAAGCTCAAACTTGCACATATCAATCGTTTACCCAAACCCCTCAATCCAGTTACCCCCAACCCAATGTCCAATCTGCAACTCCCAAAGGTGTCATGTGGGGCGCATCTTCAAGTGGCATCTTTGCTATGCAAAGACAGTTGGCCTTGACCAAACCCAAACACGAGCCATCAGCATGCAGAGAAGATGGTGAGAACAAAACTCCAGCACGTTTCCCCTCCCAAATACCATGAGCCCCAACCCTCCCCGTTACTATGGCAGCCGATAGCAAACGTGCGAGATAGAGGCTGGCACCGTAGCTAATGTTATGGCTAGTTTGGAGAACCTCCAAATCCCACCCATCTACCCACCCCCCGGCTGGCCCTGCCCACCCTGCTCCTCCCCTCACAGGAACATAAAAACATAAGAACAGCCTTGCTGGAACAGGCCACAGCCCATCCAGTCCAGCCTTCTGTCTCCCACAGTGGCTCCCCATTTGCTTCAGGGTCTTCCCAAGCAGATGTCTTCACCTGCTTATGATTCCCTGCAAATGGCATTGAGAAATATCCTGCCTATCTCTCCAACCCGGAGGGTGTCCTTAGGCATCCATCATGATAGCCATGGATACCCTTGTTCTCCATGAACTCCTTTCATCTTTTCTTAAAGGTGTTGAGGCTGACAGCTGTCACCACTTCTTCTGGCAGGGAATTCCATAGACCAGTGATCCTCTGGGTGAAAAAGTCCTTCCTCTTATTTGTTTGAGGTCTAGCTATCAAAAGTTTCATGGAGTGCCCCCTAGTTCTAGTGTTGTGCGATAGGGAGAACAGTTTTTCCTTTTCTACTTTGTCCACACCGTGCATGATTTTATAGACTTCAATCAGGTCACCTCTCAGGCGCCGTCGTTCTAGAGTGAAGAGGCCCAGCCGTTGCAGCCTCAGATGGTAAGGAAGGTGTTCCAGCCCCCTAATCATTCTGGTTGCCCTCCTCTGCATCTTTTCCATTTCCATAATATCCTTCTGAAGGTATGGTGACCAGAACTGTACTCAATAATCCAGATGGGGCCTCACCATAGATTTATAAAGAGGCAAAATGATGCTTTGCTGGCTGGAGAATTCTGGGAGCTGAAGTCCTTCAGACTTAAAGTTGCAAAGTTTGCCCAGCCCTGGTCTAGTGTCTCTTCTTAAAGACCATCAGTGATGCAGCATCCACAACTTTTGAAAGCAAGCTATTCCACTGATTGATTGTTCTCTCTGTTAGGAAATTTCTCCTTAGTTCTAGGTTGCTCCTCTTCTTCGTTAGTTTCCAAATATTGTTTCTTGTCTTGTCTTTTGGGGCTTTGGAAAATAGTTTGACCTTCCCCTCATCTTTGTAAAGAATCAAATTGATGTCAGGCTCCAAAAATCAGAAAGACACGTCATGATTCTTCAAACAGATTACTTTGTTGTTCCTTAACCAAAAACAGCAACTTGCTATTGATAGGGGGAAATGAAGCGGGGTTTTTTTGCAACAGAAAAACTCAAAATACCATAAGCAGAGGTAAATACCACCTCTGGCTCAGTGGTGGGTTTCTGCAGGCTCGCACCTACTCGCGAGAGCCGGTTGGTGAAATTTAGCGAACCGGTGAGAGGGGGCTCCACCGGCGTACCTGGAAGTAAATCTGGCCCGCCGCTGCCAGTGACCCAACGGGAAGGAAAGGAAAGGAAAGGAAGGAAAGAAGAAAGAAAGAAAGAAAGAAAGAAAGAAAGAAAGAAAGAAAGAAAGAAAGAAAGAAAGAAAGAAAGAAAGAATTTTTCATCACAATTGAGTCCAAAATTTTGGTTGCTAAGCAAGAGCGTTGTTAAATGAGTTTCACCACATTTTAAAAGGTGGCCACTCCCACTCTGTCACATGACTGCCAAGCCATGCCCACAAAATAGGTCACACCTACAGAGTAGGTTCTAAAAAATTTGAAACCCACCACTGCTCTGGCTGGCCCCACCCCCATCTATTCTCTGCCTCCTGAATCCCAGCTGATTAGGTGGAAATGGGGATTTAGCAGTATCCTTCCCCTGCCGCGCTCACCAAGCCACGCCCACCATGCCTCGCCCACCAAGCCATGCCCACAGAACCGATAGTAAAAAAAAAAAATGAATCCCACTACTGATCACAAGGTAACAAATATAATTATCAGTCCTTCAGTGGATAGTTAGCAAATGTGGATAGTTAGCAATTTTAGCACGGGTGCAATTTAATTTAATTTATTTTTAATATCCTGTATTTATTGCTTTTTACATTTTATTCCTTTCCTGTGCGCCGCCCTGAGTCCAATCCGGAGATAGCTGTGGGATATAAATTTGATAAATGAATGAATGAATGAATGAATGAATGAATGAATGAATGAATGAATGAATGAATGAATAAATAAATAAATAAATATTCAATATCCAAAAGAAATTCCAGATAGGAGACAATGTTGCTGAAGTTTTTAAATGGAAGACACATCAACATTTCTCCATCACTTTTTTACCCACTATTCTTTCTGGTTGTATGGAAGAGAAAACAGAAGAGGAGGAGGAAGAAGAGAAGGAGGAAGGGAGGGGATGGAAAAGGAGAAGGGGAAGGGGAAAGATTAACATGTGGCTGTCTTTTGAGATATCCCAAAAAGATCAGACACAGCACTAACCTTCTTCCTGATAGATTTGGAATTCAACGGTTTTAGAACCTTTCTCTTAGATCTTGACTGGCAGGCAAATATAGGTTTTAACAGATGATCCCTAAACCCTCATGCATTGTATTACAATGCAGTTCGCTTCCAAATCTATAAAGGAAGAAGCTGAGTTTAGGAGTCCTTCACTGTATCAGATGAGTCAATCTCGCTGTGATTGAATCTGAGAAAACTGCATTGCAAAATGGGACGTTTAAGGTTGAAGACTCGATTCGCAGCTGATTCAGCTGAATCTCTGAATGGAATTGATTTTCTAAACTGGATCGGAGAGTGGAACTGAATTGTTCAATCCAATTAGATTGCCTCTGAATCAAAACAAATCAAATGTTTTCAGAAATGGATTCAATTCACCTTTTCGCCTTGTCCTCCTGGGCCACTGGGCTTCACGACGTTTCGATGAAGTCTCATTCATCATCTTCAGGCTGGTGCTTCCGGCTTGGTGCTTCCAGGAGCAAAGTATCGTGAAGATACTTCCAATTCTACGCGGGAGAAAACCCGAACAACCAAAGACCTGCATAAGACCTCCAAGATCCCTTCCAACACTATATATTTCATATTCAGATTCTGAGTATAAAGCACAACCCATTGGCCAATATTCCACAATAATATTATTCAGGATTGTAGTTACAACCCTTTAGAACAGTGATGGCTAACCTTTTTTGGCTTGTATGCCAAAAGCGGGGGGAGTGCAGGGGGTGTCGTGTGTGGGCGTGCCACACCCATAATGCTATGTGCATGGCCCCCTGCTTTTGGCATGCTTTTTTTGCCCTCCCCAGACTCCAGAGGCTTTCTAGCCTGGGGAGGGTGAAAACAGCCTCCCCTCCCCACCTCCAGAGGCTTCAGGAGCTTCCCTGAAGCCTCCGGAGGGCGAAAAACGGCCTCAAAAGAAGGCCCAAATCAGCTGGCCAGCGCACACAAGCACACTGGAGCTGACAGGGCAATGCCTCGCGTGCCCTAAGAAATGGTTTCGCGTGCCACCTGTGGCACCCGTGCCATAGGTTCGCCCATCACTGCTTTAGAACATTAATATTATTGATGTCTGGTTAGAATAGGATATAAGGAACAGTATTGCTGGAGGATATTAGAATTAATAAATGAGGTGCCAATATGCGGTTATGTTTTAAGTTTTGGTATGTGTTATGATGACGGATGTGTAAACAATTATAGTTAAATAAGAATGGTGGCATGACATTTGATTCAGTAGACTTGAAATAATATGAACCTTGGTTGACTAGGGAAGAGAGGCATGAAAACATTTTGTAACCTACTGATACACTTTCTACAGCATGCAAGATGGAGGATTGTGTTGTGTTTAAAATTAAAATAAATAAATAAAAATTTATTTTTAAAAAAAAGAATAGGGGTGTGTGTGTATCCAACAATGGCCAGATGCTCCCTTGCGCACCGAGCTGAAAATGGGGCGTTTGGAAGCTCAGCTGCTTACCTTCTAAGTCAGCAACAGTAAGGAGAACAGCGAGGGGAGGGGAAATCAGCCGTGCCGCGCGATTGAGATGAGCTAGAAAGCAGGAAATAAAGGACAGGATAGGGCAGAGGCAGGTGGGTGGGGCCAGCTGATGGTCGGAGCTACCGGTTCATCCGAACCATTAGGAACCGGCTGAATACTACCTCTGGTGTCCAATCTTGCAATTCCCCACCCATTGCTGGTTGGGCAATTGAAGTCCGCAAGTCTTAAACGATTGGACACCTCTGCTTTAGAAGTTCCGTTATTACCTTGAATTACAATCATCACCTTTTTACTTTACTTTACTTTACTTTATTTCAATTCCGCTCCTTCCGTCTAAAATTAAAAACGCATCTTTTCTGCTTGGCCGGCCTAGGGTAGTCTCTCTTCTATGGGGTTTTTAGTTTAAGGTTTTTTTTAGGATAGTTGGTATTTTATAGTTGTTTTAGCGCAGGATATGATTTAATGTGATTTTAATTTTGTATTTTGTTCTATGTTATCTGTTCTTAATTTACCTGTGCCCCGCCTCGAATCCCTTTGGGGAGAGAGAGCGGGTTAGAAATAAAATTTATTATTATTATTATTATTATTATTATTATACCGCCCTTTTCACCAAAAGGGACTCAGGGCGGTGCACAGAAAGATAAAAAAAACCACACAATATACAAAATTTAAAAAACAATTAAATCGATAAGACTGTGCTAAAATTTTGAATAAATAGTTAAAAACTTAAATAATAAATTAAAAGTCCCTAATCTATGTCAGGCCGGCAAGATGAAAGAAATGAGCTTTTACCATCCGATGGAAGAGACGTAGGTCCGTGATGGTACGGATATCAGGGGGGAGGTCGTTCCAGAGGGTCGGACCCACCACAGAGAAGGCTCTCCCCCTGGGGGTCGCCAGTCAGCATTGACCGGCTGACGGCACCCTGAGAAGGCCAACTCTGTGAGAGCGGACAGGTCGAAGGGAGGAATGTGGTAGGAGGCGGTCTCTCAAGTAACCAGGACCCGTGCCATGGAGCGCTTTGAAGATGGTAACTAACACCTTGAAGCGCACCCGGAAGACCACAGGCAGCCAGTGCAGCTCGCGCAGGAGAGGTGTTACGTGGGAGTAACGAGAGACTCCCAGAATCCCCCGCGCGGCTGCATTCTGCACTAGCTGGAGCCTCCGGGTGCACCTCAGGGGGAGCCGCATGTAGAGGGCGTTGCAGTAGTCTAGGCGGGAAATAACCTTGAAACTGTTGTTGCCTCTCGACCTTGTAAAAGTCGAGTGGAAAGGTAGCAATAAAATGTAGCCCAGATATTGTGCAGATGGGCTAATAAACAGTTTTATTATTAAAAGAGGGGAAAGTCACCTCCAAAGGCGCAGCTCTTGATGACACGGAATCTAAAGTGGGTGTCTTTTGATGGGTCACCCTGCTGATTAAGGTTCCCCCCCCCTTCTTACATTAAGGAAAAAGCTTGTGTGGAAGCTATTACTGAGCGCTGAAGTATCACCTGCTAGTTTTCTACATTATTATCATTATTTGGAGCCGTAGAAGTCAACATGCCTCCTTGTTTAGGATTCTACATCACGAAGAGCATGCTTGTCAAATTCCAAGCGTCTAGCTATTCTTGCAGGACTACAGCAATTCTTGGATTATATTTTATATCCCCTTAAGTAGTAAGACTCGGCTTTTTTTGCAGACAGGATGTTTTGGGTTGCATAGATATCAAAGTCCAATTTCTAGGCAAGACAAGAGAGAAAGCTTATTTCTAAGCGGCATATCTCTTATTTTTGGGGAGAGCTGTTACAAAAAAAAAAAAAACCTCGGTCCAGCAAATGAGGTTATTTTGCTTCTGGCTGATCTATGGTGGGTGAGCACCAAAGATATTGGCTTTTTCCCCCTCTATCAGAAATGGCCTATATTCTGACAGTTGTATTAGAGTTCTCTATGAAAGCTACTTCAGTACCCAGAATGCCCCCAGCCAGCCTGCTGGCTGAGAGAACTCTGGGTGTTGAAGTCCAGACAACTTAGTTACAGATGTTGAGGAACATGTCTTTAAACACTTCTCTAAATTGACACGCTAATATACAGTATACCCCTATAGAATAGTGTAGCTGTGCGGCAGCTGCCAAAAAAGCCAACACAGTTCTAGGTTGCATAAATGGAGGGATAGAATCAAGATCACAGGAAGTGTTAATACCACTTTATCAGGCCTTGGTAAGGCCACACTTGGAATACTGCATACAGTTTTGGTTGCCACGATGTATAAAAGACGTGGAGACTCTAGAAAGAGTGCAGAGAAGAGCAACCAAGATGATTAGGGGACTGGAGGCTAAAACACATGAAGACTGGTTGCAGGAACTGGATATATCTTTTTTAAGAAAAAGAAGGTCTAGGGGAGACATGATAGCAGTCTTCCAATATCTCAGGGGTTGCCACAAAGAAGTGGGAGTCAAACTATTCTCCAAGGCACCTGAGGGTAGAACAAGAAGCAATCAGTGGAAACTAAGGAAGGAGAGAAGCAACCTAGAACTGAGGAGAAATTTCCTGACAAGCGAAAACAATTAATCGGTGGAACAACTTGCCTCCAGAAGTTGTGAATGCCCCAACACTGCAAGTCTTTAAGAAGATGTTAGATAGCCATTTGTCTGAAATGGTATAGGGTTTCCTGCCTAAGCAGGGGGTTGAACTAGATGACCTCCAAGGTCCCTTCCAACTCTGCTATTGTATTGTATATTGTATAGAATAGTTTGAGGAATCTTTTGGAGCATAAATCCGATTTCAGAGAAATTAGTAAAATCACTAGCATCTGTTCTAATCCACGGCATCTGTTGGAGATGATTCCTTCCCTACTTTCAATTACCTAGTCAGTAAATGAACCTGGTTAGTGTCAAAGCATCTTTCTAAATATAATATCCCCTCCTCCCCACCCAGCCCCATGACTTTGATGTCCAACCAAAAAGCAATTAAAGAGGGCAGAAGGAGAACAATGCTGGCCTTCCTCCATCCCATTACTCCTCTGTATCTTACCTTTTATTAAAATATTAATGATAATTCCGGTAATCTTTTTCTCTCCCCTTTTTGATTTTGCCCTTGGCATTTAAGCAGCTTGGAGGATGTGCCTCTTTGTGCTTCAAAAACTCAATTTATTCCTTCAATAACCTTATATCATTTTCAGACTTTCCTTTAGCCTCCAAAGATCATCCATCACTTCCCTGTTACACCCGCATGCCCTGCAAATGCCACACCAATGTTATTGTCACTTTTGTTCTACCCCGTAGGCAGGGCAGGGAAAGCAAATGGCAAAACCTTTTCCAGGTCCGTATGGATTCCCCTGTAAGTGGGAAGTGTGTGTGAGACCCAGTGGTGGGTTTCTGCAGGCTCGTACCTACTCGCGAGAGCCGGTTGGTGAAATTTAGAGAACCGGTGAGAGGGGGTTCCACCGGCGTACCTGGAAGTAAATCTGGAAAAATATATTTTTACGACCATCTTCAAAGCGCTCCATGGCTCGGGGCCTAGTTATATGCGAGACCGCCTCCTGCCCCATACATCCCTCAGACCGATACACTCCCACAGAGAGGGCCTCCTCAGGGTGCCGTCGGCAGGTCAATGCCGACTGGCGACACCCAGGGGAAGAGCCTTCTCTGTGGCTGGACCAGCCCTTTGGAACGACTTACCCCCTGAACTCCGTACCATCTCTGACCTCCGCCTCTTCCGCAAGTGTCTGAAGACACACCTATTCCAACTAGCCGGCCTAGCGTAGCCTCCAATTCTGACTCATAGATAGTTTTAAAATGGGGATTTTAATTCGGTTTTAGCACAGGTTTTTTAGTTGAATAAGTTTTTTTTAAAAAGTTTTATATGTTTCTATGTTTTTTAATATGCCTGTGCGCCGCCCTGGGTCCGTTTGGAGAAGGGCGGGGTATAAATTCAATAAAATCAAAAATATTTGATTTTACATGTATTGACTGTGGCTAGAATTGTATTTGCACAACAATGGAAGTATGAAGGATGGATGAAAATGAAATTTAAAAAAATATTAAAATGTGCAGAAATTGATAGATTAATATTGACAATTAAGGAAAAAGAGGAAAATGTATAATTTTTTGACATGGGACCTGTTTTATCAATGGTTGGCTAATAAAAAGAGAAGTTAGAAGCATGGAAATATAAGGAAAGGGTTAATGTTTTAAGGGAGAATTATTAAAATGGATAAGTAAATATTATTAGTATTATAGAATTAACATCGATGTAATTGTTAGCAACTCTGACTTCAGAACCAGTGTTACAACTCTGGTCCCATAACCAGTGTTTAGAAATAAATGCGGAATAGTGTAATTCACCGGACAGTAAAGAGATACGTTGCTTTAACCACAAACGCTTCAAGGTATTGACAACCATCTTTAAATCGCTCCATGGCTCGGGGCCTAGCTATATACGAGACTGCCTCCTGCCCCATACATCCCTTCGTCCGGTCCGCTCCCACAGAGCGGGCGTTCTCCGGGTGCCGTCGGCTGGGCAATGCCAGCTGGCGACACTCAGGGGAAGAGCCTTCTCTGTGGCGGGCCCGGCCCTCTGGAACGACCTACCCCCCGACCTTCGCACTACCTCGGACCTCCGCCTCTTCCGCCAACGTCTTAAGACGTACTTATTCCAACAAGCCGGCCTAGGATAGCCCCCCGCTTCTGACTTTTTAAATATAAATTATAATTTGGCTATGGTTTTAATAACGGGTTTTAGCACGGGTGAGTTAATTTAATATATTTTTAATAGATGTATATTGTATTTATGGTTTTATATAATGCCTGTGCGCCGCCCTGGGTATAAATTTAATAAAATAAATAAAATAAAATAAATAAAACAAACTCTAAAACAGTGATAGTAAGAAAATAAATAGTCTTTACTTTGTAGCAACTAAAATACTTCTTCCGACCAGTGATACTAACTTCTCAAAATAATAACAGTCCAAAATAATAACACAGAGTTATCTTACAGTGATGCAAAACAAATACTTCTTCAGTCTTCTTCAGTCTTCAGCTTCAGCACAGGAATCAAAAGGAATCGAAAAAGGGAACGGACTGTGTTCTTGAGCTTCCTTTATGGTAGAGGTGAGAAGCACAGCCAATCAGAATTCAAACACAGTTCTTAAAGCTACATAACTCCTTAAGAACAGAGGCTCATATATATTGTCCACTCAATATAAGGCTGAATATCCTAACAGTAATGACTACTGTTGTGAGTATTTTGATTGTTACTTTCTAAAATAACATGTATCCAGACAACACACTGTTCAACTGAAATTGAAATTTATATAGGTTATAAAGTTTTTAAAAATTACGAGAAAAAATAATATGTGAATTGTTCTAGAATATTATGCACACCTTATGTATGTTTTTCCCTCTTCCTCCCGCTCTTTCTCCATCTCTCCAAAATACTTCGAAAATTTCCCAGGAGGAAACATGGATTCAACACAGGCCCTAATGACATAGAATATGAACGAATTTACAGTATATGTTCTTCATCAGAGATATTGCTGGGGAGGGGTAAATAAACAAATCCAGATGTTACTCCTTCCCTTTTCTGTTATAAAATATAATGTTAATTGCTGATGTAGACAATCAGGATCATTGATGGTGGTGGCTGATTCTCACTGGACATTTCCCTTTCAATGTGAATGATTTAACCTTCCAATGGATCTCATTGCAACTCCTGGAGATGTCCTTGCTGGTTGACCTTGCCTGGCAGCTACGCCACATGATCAGACAGTAGTGTTTAGACCAGGGATGTCCAAACTTGGGAACTATGATGGCTGGGGAATTCTGGGAGTTGAAGTCCACAAGTCTTAAAGTTCCCAAGTTTGGACATCCCTGGTTTAGACCTTCACTACATGGTTGCCAGGTGCTGACATGACCATTTCCCTGTGCAGGAGAGAAAGGTTCATCTTTAGTCTCGCCCCCCCACCCAAATTCTGATCTCCTAAGATTCTTGCTTCCTGATGATCAAGTTACAGTATTGTCTTGGGTTTATTGTGTCAACTTCAAACCAGAGGTGGGTTCCTACCGGTTTGGATTGGTTTGGCTGAGTAGATAGTAACTCAGCTGGACATGCCCCTGAATTGGTTCTATTGGCACCACCATAGGCGCTGCCATCTTGTTTTTTACTTCTGTGAATGTGCAGAAGCAATTTTTTCACTACTGCGCATGCGTGCATAGTACGCATCAAGCACACACACCCCAGAAGTGCATCCCTGAGCAAACTGGTACCCACACCCCTTCCGTGCATGCACCCGGCCTTCTGCACATGTGCTTTGCTCATGCATGTGCCATCCACATGTGCACCCGACCTCAAAAACATGCCTAAATAGGACAGCATAGAGCAGGGGTGGATGGGAAAGGCCACCTGTGATTTCCACTACTGGTTCAGGTGAACCATTCCGACCCAGCTGAATACCACCTCTGTCACACAGAAAGGGGAAGGGAGAAGGCGGTTGGAATGCTTTACTACAGGGGTCTCCAACCTTTGCAACTTTAAGTCTGAAGGACTTCAGCTCGAATAAATGAAAATGAAAATAAGTCGAATAAATGAAAATGAAATGAGCTTTGCTGGCTGGAGAATTCTGGAAGCTGAAGTCCTTCAGACTTAAAGTTGCAAAGGTTGGAGACCCCTGGACTAGAAGACCTCCCAGGACTCCTTCCAACTCTGTTATTCTATTCTATCACTCCGGGAAACGTTTCCAAATGTATCACCTACTAGGAAAGAACGTAAGAAAAGGTGAATTTGTGGCTAGCAAATTTGTGGCTAGTATGGGAGCTGAAGTCCTTCAGACTTAAAGTTGCAAAGGTTGGAGACCCCTGCTTTACTAGACACCACAGAGAGCTTTCTCGTGAGAACCAAGGTCATCTCTACTGTCAACGGATAAGTTTGGGGAAGGACTGCCTGGAGAGCCCGCCAATTAACCCAACGGGCCAACGTGGCCTGTGACAATTGGGGATGGAGGTTATTTCGCAGTTTAATTATAATGAAACCACAGGAAAGATTTAGAATTGGTTTTGCTTTGAAGCTGTGCTGGTATGATGTCCTCAGTACAGAAGACCTTTGAGGAGGAGTTAAGTCTCAGAGTTCTGATTTGCTTGGGTTCAGTAGTTGGAGCCTTGACATAGTGTTTATCTTTGTTGTTTCCACAGTTGCAACTCAGTCTGCATGTTTTTAACTGCCCTCTTCCAGAATACGCATAATTCGGAATCTTCAGACCTCCTACGACAAATGGGTTTCTTGGGTTTTTTTCCTCCCTGGCAGGGTGGGCATTTATTATCAAACGATTTTTGGGGAAAGAATGGAAACAATATCAGCGCTTGGTGCTTTTCCCCATGTCAGGGATAGCTGCAGAATTGCCATCTTCTGAATTTTTCAAGCACTGAATTATCTAGAGTCCATGTATTTCCAAATCTCCCCCTCGATATTAGAACAACCACGGACCTCCGTTCCTTCCGTCTAAAATTGAAAACGCACTTTTTCTGCTTGGCCGGCCTAGGGTAGCCTCTCTACTATAGTATTATAGGGTTATAGGGTTTTAGTGAATTGGCATTGGGAATTTTAGCGCAGGGTTTTACTGTTTAATTTGCTTTTAATTGTTTTGTATATTTATGTATATTTATTGTTTTAACTTCCCTGTGCACCGCTCCGAGTCCCCTTGGGGAGAGGGAGCGGTCTAGAAAGTAAAATTATTATTATTAGTAGTAGTAGTAGTAGTAGTAGTAGTAGTAGTACACATCAGAATACGGAAATATAGCTTCAGTTTCAATAATAACCATCTATCATTTTAAGAGGACCTGTGCAATAGCGAAGAAGTTATGATGACATAGTTGAGCTGTCAGGGTTCCAAGTAATACCCCCAACAAAATAAGACTCCGTGGCTTGAGTTTCCTCAAAGTTCAATTCTATTAGAGATGTCCTATTGACACATCTGGGAAAAGCTGAATCTGAAAGTTTCCAGGTTTTCCCCATCCAAATGAAAGGTTTCCAAAAGATGTCCTAATTAATTCATGAGCCTCGAGCCAAGTTTCAAAAGAAATCTAGTCATTTATTAGGAACATCATTTCGGCAATACCCCATTGCAATCAGATCTGACATTCTAATTATGGATGAACTTTGCCCCTGTTTTTCCCCACCCCTCAGTCTGTGTCATAAATCACATTCTCCAATGAGGTGCATGCCTCACAAGTCTGCTGTAGTAATCTGAGATCTGACTCTAGCCGAAGATATGCATGGAATGTACTCCCCCCCCCTTTCCTCACCCTGGCAACTTTATGAGTTGACATTCGGCTTCCCTCACTTTCCAAAAGCTCAGTTCAATTCCCTGCCCAATACTACATGTCTCTCACATGAACCAATCAGGTACCATCCAAAAGTGGAGATGCCAGTCACACCATTCCAAGACATCCTTGACTCTCTGAGAAAAGAATGTTATTTAGACTATATCTACTCCACTCCATATAATCCCTCTCCCAGTTTTCCACAGCAACAAATATAGCAGGCTTGAAGACCCAGTGCAAAAGATGGCTTCCAGGCCTGACATGAACACCAATACTTCAGATGTATATGTTCTGGTGCATGTTTTGGAAAGGTAATGTTATGTGCAGCATTCGGTCTGTACCATAAACATCTTGGAGACTCCTTCAGCTTAAATCAAAATCAAACTTATCAAAAAACCAAAATTTGACAGCTGCAGCTAAAGGTGAAGTGGAAAAATATTGGCGATCGATTAACTATTCAAGATAGATTCTGCTAAACAACACAAGAAAAGAAGAACAAAGAACCAGAGTTTAGGAAATGATTATAAGTTCAGGAGAGACTTTGGAAGAGAAGAAAAACAATGTATGGACCTGATTGGAAAAAGTAAAAAAAAAAAAGAATACTTAGGGATATTTGTGCTGCGAAGAAATAGAATTCTTAAGCGCTGTCATAATTCTTCAAAGTTCCTGCTCAGAACTACAAAGAGCACAGAACATACTAGAAGCAGTTGATATATTACTTTAATATCCCTCCTCTAAAACCTGTAGCTGGACAGCTATTATTTAAGGGAGACCTGCCAGTTATTAAACTTCTGAATCAGGTCATTTTGGCCAGGATTTATCCCAGCGCCTCAAAAGTAAAGACCTTCTTAGGTTAGGCTTCATGTTTGTGACACAGATTAGCAGAGTTGGAAGGGACCTTGTAGGTCATCTAGTCCTACCCCCTGCCCAAGCAGGAGACCCTACACCATTTCTGAGTGATGGCAGTCCAGTCTCTTCTTGAAAGCCTCCAGGGATGAAGCTCCCATAACTTCTGAATGCAACTTCTGTTCCATCGATTGATTGCTCTCACTATCAGAAAATTCCTCCTTATTTCCAGGTTGAATCTCTCCATGTTCAGTTTCCATCCATTATTCCTTGTCTGGCCTTCAGGTGCTTTGCAGAATAGCTTGACCCCCTCTTCTCTTTGTCAGACTGCTCTCCTGTCTCCCCTGGTTCTTCTCTTCCCTAGACTAGCCATGCTTGGTTCCTGTAACTGTCCATCGTATGTTTTAGCCCCCAGTCCCCTCATCATCTTGGTTGCTCTTCTCAGTGTTTCCAAGAGTTGGAGGCTTCTTGTGAGAAACCTGTTAAGCCAGCATTCCCATTGCAAAATGGACATGGGCTTCCATGGCACAATCTTCCTCCTTTGATGACATTCTGCAACCCATGTCCACTTAGTTCCTCCCTCTAATGCCAGGGGTCATGTTCCAATTGCAGTTGGTGCCAGGAAATCCATTGGATGCCAAGGCCAAGACTTAATTGTTCCTGCTAAATATTTTAGCCTCCTGCCCCCTCATCCTCCTGGTTGCTCTTTTCTGCACTGTTTTTAGAGTCTCAATAACTTTTTTAGAGTATGGTGACCAAAACTGGATGCAGCACTCTGGGTGTGGTCTTACTAAGCTTAGCTTTATAGGGTGGTATTAGTACCTCACTTGATCTTGATTGTATCCCTCTGTTATTGTATCCCTCTAACACCATGGACACCAAGCAGTTTGGATTTGCAAAGGCGACACAGGTTGCTCTTCACATCTTTCCTGAAATTCTGGGGAAAGTCCCCCCACTCATTTCCCAGCTGAGATATCCTCCTCTTCAATTGTCTGTAGAAACTTGATCTTGCTTAGCTTCCAGCCCCACGGAGACCAGCTCAGCCTCTTTCAAAAGCTTCCCGTTAACCATAATTATGATTTAATCGACCTAGGAATAATTTCTGAATTGCTAACACTGCAGGAAGAACCTGTTTCATCTTCAGATAGACTCGCCGTTTGGTCTTTTTGAAAGGGAAAAAAAAAAACTCCCCACAAAGTCAGCCCCCCCCGCCCTATTCCACCTTTTCAAACATTTCCCTCTCTCTATTTGTTTCCTTCCTTTAAAAAAAAAATGCTTCAGCCCCCAGAGTTACGCGGAAAAGCTGCTGTAAACTCTGAGGAGAGGAGGAATCGCGGGCTGTTTGTTTTAGCAAGTTAATGAAAGGAAAGAAATCGCTGGGTTTTTTGAGCAAAAAACAAGCTAAGCCTCATGTGTATGCAGCCATGCTCCAGCCTAAAGTCTAAAGTTTAGTCTTTGGAGCCTGGGGTGGGTGGGGGGGATTCCTTTCATCTAGAATGCCCTTTTCTCCTTGAGAGCACAAAAGCGGGGAAATGTGATTCATTTAAACCAGTGGTGGGATTCAAATTTAGATTTAGATTTATTAAATTTTTAGACCGCCCTTCTCCCTTGCGGGACTCAGGGCGGTGTACAGGCAATAATAAGAACAATAAGATAAGAGCATAAAATGCAATTAAAATACAATTAAAATATATATTAAATGGATTGGCCTGATCTAAATCCAGTTAAAAAACCCTGACTAAAACCAATTTAAAAACTAAAGCAATTAAAAAAAAATACGGCAGGCCGGCCGCACGAAAGAGATAGGTCTTTAAGGCCTGACAGAACTGGCGCAGGTCCGTGGTTGTCCGTAGGTCAGGGGGTAGGTCATTCCAGAGGGCAGGAGCTACCACAGAGAAGGCTCTCCCCCTGGGGGTCGCCAGCTGGCATTGCCTGGCCGACGGCACCCTGAGGAGGTCCTCCCTGTGGGAGCGGACTAGTCGGTGGGAGGTATTTGGTAGCAGGAGGCGGTCTTGCAGATAGCCAGGTTCCTTGCCATGGAGCGCTTTGAAGATGGTTACTAATACCTTGAAATAATTTAACAACCGGTTCGCTGCCCTAATGACCAGCTGGGAAGGCGTGGCTCAGTGGTCATGTGACTGGGTGGGCGTGGCCAACTGAACGTCACTCAGGTTGATGGGCGCTTCGCCTTAGCTGTTCCAATGTCATACGGGTTAACCGGAGAGGCAGTTTCTGTAAGCAGGGCAATAAAGATGAGGCTAGACGCAAGTCAAGTACCCTAACGATGCCTGCTTCATAATAAGCAACCCAATATGATGATACAAAAAGCAGTGATTTATTAACCGCTTCATTAGGCATTCCTCATTAGGCATTTCTTATCTGCAGCCATCTTTTTTGCTTTCTTTATCTGCTTCGGAACTTTGCCCGCATTACTGGCCTCCCTTCAGTCTTCGTCATAAAACACATTAGCCAATGAGAGATGGTAGTTTAGACATGCTCATTCACAGGCCAGCTTGAGATTCCATTCTGACCACAGGTATGCATGGAATTCTCCTCTCTATGGCAGTTCGATAGTAGTCATGGTGATGCTTTACAAACTGACAACCAGAATGTTTCCTTCCTGCCTTCCTTAAAGGATTAGCCCTTGTCAAGTGGGAAAAAAACAAAAGGAGATTTCTTCCAACCACCAGTTCTCTGAAGTGCTTAGAAAGTTAACAACCAGTTCTCCCAATTAGGTGTGAACTGGCTGAATCCCACCACTGATTTAAACCATGGGTGGTGCTTTTTGTTTTTGCTTTTGACAATATACTGTATTTTTCGGAGTATAAGACACACCTCCCCCCCCCACACAATAGATGGTGAAAATCTAGGGGCATCTTCTACACCAGTGTTAGTCAACCTGGTCCCTACCGCCCCCTAGTGGGCGTTCCAGCTTTCATGGTGGGGGGTAGGAGTTTTGTCCGATACTGAAGCACTTTCCTTTATTTAATTTAATTGACTTCCCTACTTTATAAATCACCATTACTGTGGAACTGGTGGGCGGTTAGAAAATGTTACTACTAACAGAGAGTCAAAAGTGGGTGGTTGGTATAAAAAGGTTGACTACCCTTGTTCTACACTGAATGCAGCATTTTTGGCCTCCCGAAACCCGCCCCATCCATCCCATTTTTTGCAAAAATGGATGTGGGTTTGAGAGGCCTACAAAGTGCTCCTGGGGGCTGGGGAGGGCAAAATGAGGAAAAACGGGCCCATTATCCACAAAAACGGGGCTGTTTTTGTCCTCCCAAACACACAGGAGCGCTCTGCAATGTTCCAAACTCTCTGCATGCCCCATTTTTCGCCTCCCCAACCCCCTACATGTTGTTTTTTGCCCTCCCTGGCCCCCAGGAGCACTTTGCAGGCCTCTCAAACTCTCTGCTTGTCCCCTTTTCACACAAAAATGTACCTCTTCAAAATCTTGGTGCATCTTATACTCCGGTGCATCTTATAGTCCGAAAAATATGGTAGATATTTTTAAGGGAGGAGAAACTGGAGATTTTACTTGTCTTTCCACTTGAACAAGAGCAGAGGTGGTATTCAGCCGATTCAGCCCAGTTCAGACGAACCGGTAGTAGCGACACGTAGGCGGGCCTGTCCACCTGCCCTGGCTCCACGGCATCCTACTTAGCCAGGCATGCAACCCATACGTGCAACCCATGAGTGAGAGCAAAGTGCATGCGTGGGAGGCCACACACACGCGTGGAAAGCAGGCACGCTTGCAAAGCGAACTGGTAGTAAACTCCTGTGAAACCTATCTCTGAACAAGAGGGAATGGTTGAAGCATCAACGCAAGGAAAATGTGTCCCCCACCCCTCTTATTTAAAGTACATTGTAGTGGAAGATCTAAGAAACTGAGAACAACGTAACTTCACATCCCATGCCTACTTTCCATAAATTTGAATACAGGTGGGAAGGAAATTAAATTGGGGATGGGATGCTGAGAGTGACGCATGAGAAAGCCATCGTTGTAAGATTTGAGATGCTCTTTATTACATAATGGGCACCATAAAAGGTCATCCAGTAGACGCTTTTAGTGACATTTCTGGCTTTTTTCTCAAGAGCCTTGCTGGGTTGGTGTATGCATTTAAATTAAAGAGTAATTAGATCCAGGAGGAGCCATTATATAATGCACGTTACTCCAACTCATCAGCGAAAAGAAAAGTACCGAGTCAAAAAAAAGTGAGCAAAGTCAAATATGACTCTGGAAGAAGAGCGACTTTGGATGGGAGCTTAGCCTGAACATTTGTAAGGACAGCTCAGCTGTGTGTTCATGTTGTGCATATCTTTCTCCCATTACTGTGGAACTACGGTATCATGAGGTTATCTACATCGATCCATCAATTAATCAGAATAGAATTGGAAGGGACCTTGGAGGTCTTCTAGTCCAACCCCCTGCTCAAGAAGGAGACCCTATACCATTCCAGAAGAACAGAGTTGGAAGGGACCTTGGAGGACTTCTAGTCCAACCCCCTGCTCAAGCAGGAGACCCTATACCATTCCAGAAGAACAGAGTTGGAAGGGACCTTGGAGGTCTTCTAGTACAACCCCCTGCTCAAGCAGGAGACCCTATAGGCCTATACCATTCCAGAAGAACAGAGTTGGGAAGGACCTTGGAGGTCTTCTAGTCCAACCCCCTGCTCAAGCAGGAGATCCTATACCATTCCGGAATAAGAGTTGGAAGGGACCTTGGAGGTCTTCTAGTCCAACCCCCTGCTCAAGCAGGAGACCCTATACCATTCCAGAAGAACAGAGTTGGAAGGGATCTTGGAGGTCTTCTAGTCCGACCCCCTGCTCAAGCAGGAGACCCTATACCATTTCAGACAAGAGGCTGTCTAGTCTCTTCTTAAAAACATCCACTGAGGGAGTACCCATAACTTCTGAAGGCAAGTTGTTCCACTTATTATTATTTTTTTGTTAGGAAATTTCTCCTTAATTCCAGGTTGTTTATCTCCTTAATGACATCCATCCCTTGGGGGAGGGGTGTAGGTGTGTGTGTGTTGTTTTCTGGTGCTTTGGAAAATAAGTGAACCTCCTCTTCTTTATGGCAGCCTCTCAAATATTGGACATCATAATTAGACTGGGAATCTTAGTTTGAATGAAGACAAGGAATAGAGATGACATGATAGCAGTTTTCCAATATTTGAGGTGCTTTGAGAAAGAAGTGATGGGGGACAAGCCAAGTTCACATCCAAAGCACCTGAAGATAATGGGTGGAAGCTTAACAAAGAAAGCTCCGACCTAGAACTAAGGAGAAATCTTCTGACAGTAGAAAAATTAACCAGTGGAAAGGGTTGCCTTCAGAAGTTGTGAATGCTCCATTGCTGGAGAATTTTAAGATTTGTCCATTTGTCCAGATTGTTACAGGGTCTCCTGCTTGAGCAGGGGGTTGAACTGGAAGGCTTCCAAAGTCCCTTTCAACTCTGTAATTCTATGTTCAGTATAACATGATGATCTCCAGCCATTCAAAATGCTGCTCATGTATTATTTGTCAACTGTATGTCTCTATGGAGATTCTCAGTCTTTCAACTCATGGTTTGTCCCAAAAGTGCTTTTTCAGTTGCCTCTTGAAAAAGTACCTTTAGGACACCTGTAGTTACACCTCTTAGTTATTTACCATCTTTGCGTGAAAGAACAAGTCACTAGAACCTGCATCACAGGAAATCCTATTTCTTCCTGGGTTCAAATTATATGTAGTGAGCAGAACTGCTCTGTTCATAGCTAAAGCAGTTGATCGAAGAATTGAAGAATCAAACGCATTGGGGCTTCCTGTAAAGGCAATATGTTTACCTGGATGTTGATACGTTGTGTACAACACACATGTATATAATTCGTTGTGTATAATTCGTTGTGTACAACACAGATGTATATAATATCTTGATGAAGAGAAGGACCAGGGGAGACATGATAGCAGTGTTCCGATATCTCAGAGGGTGCCACAAAGAAGAGGGAGTCAAACTATTCTCCAAGGCACCTGAGGGTAGAACAAGAAGCAATGGGTGGAAACTAATCAAGGAGAGAAGCAACTTAGAACTGAGGAGGAATTTCCTAACAGTTAGAACAATTAACCTCTGGAACAGCTTGCCTCCAGAAGTTGTGAATGCCCCAACCCTGGAAGTCTTTAAGAAGATGTTAGATAGCCATTTGTCTGAAATGGTATAAGGTTCCTGCCTACGCAGGGGGTTGGACTAGAAGACCTACACGGTCCCTTCCAACTCTACTATTGTATTGTATTGTATTGTATTGCTGTATTTTCCTTTGATCTATTTTACCCTGGATTTATATCCTGTATTTTATTTGGGTTTAAAAAATTTTTTTTGATATGGTTGAAAGACTAATCAATCAACAATCTGTCTGTCCCATAATAGGACCATGCAAACAATGCTGTATGCACAATGACTTTATGATAGTGTCGTGTGCATGCTGTAATTATCATACAAATAATGGCAATTGTATCATTTGCATTATTTATCGGATGACATTGTGACTTGCATAGTCTTTTTCCTTCTCTCATCCTTCCCTCCAGAGGCCTAAAGCTAACTAAATGCCATCAACTTAATTTAATGATTGAAGTAACTCATTGCTTCTTTGCACAATAGTTGGAATTATAAACTAATAAACCCACTTGGTTCTTGCAACATACTGCATAAAACCCCACTAACTTTGCTTAAAACTAAGCAAGCTTGGGATGCGGTGGCTCAGTGGCTAAGACGCTGAGCTTGTCGATCAGAAAGGTCGGCAGTTCGAATCCCTAGCACCTCATAATGGAGTGAGCCCCCCTTTACTTATCCCACTTTCTGCCAACCTAGCAGTTCGAAAGTTTGTAAAAATGCAAGTAGAAAAATAGGAACCACCTTTGGTGGGAAGATAAGAGTGCCTTTGGCATTTAGCCAGCCACATGACCATGGAGACGTCTTCAGACAGTGCTGGCTCTTCAGCTTTGAAATGGAGATGAGCATCGCCCCCTAGAGCTGGGAATGACTAGCACATATGTGTGAGGGGAACTTTTACCTTTATCTTTACATTAACCAAGTTTAGGAAGCTGATTGAATACAGCTTTGTTAGTGAATTGGTTAAGCATATCATCCCTTATATCATCCCAGATCATTTTCCTTGAAGATGTTTCGCTTCTCATCCAAGAAGCTTCTCCAGAACTGAAGAAGCTTCTTGGATGAGAAGCAAAACATCTTCAAGGAAAAACAAAGTGCAGTTGGCTTTTGAAAAAAGCACCTTTGGGACACCCATGACCTGGATGACTGAGAATCTCCATAGATGGTGAAACATATTGCCTGTTAATCAAATTCCTATCCCATTACAGCTTTTTCCTTCTTCCTTGATTATGTGAAATGCTTAATTCCACTCTGTTAAGGATTATTGAATGGATGAGATGAGATGACATCACAGCATAAGACAGCCAGTCAAGTTAGCAACAGCAATGGGAAATGGGAAAAACTCAAATACATATAATTTGTATAGGGAAAGTTAAGTTTATTGGAAACAATCCACACAACGTAGAATTAGTTTCAGCAAAATCAAATGATTAGACATACTGTTCAGTACTGCTATAACAACTTCAAGACACCTTTCATTTACCTTTTAAAAAGTATGGGGAAAAAATGTCTAAGTAGAAGAATGAAATCTATGAAGAATCTCAGTCATCCAGGTCAAGATTGTCCCAAAAGTACATTTTCAAGAGGCAACTGAAATTTCTTGGTCTGCCTGCCCTCCCTCCCCCGCCCTCCCTCTCTCCCATCCATCCATCCATCCATCTATCCATACAATAATACAATAGCAGAATTGGAGGGGACCTTGGAGGTCTTCTAGTCCAACCCCCTGCCTAGGCAGGAAACCCTGCACCACTTCAGACAAATGGCTATCCAACATATTCTTAAAGACTTCCAGGGTTGGGGCATTCACAACTTCTGGAGGCAAGCAGTTCCACTGGTTAATTGTTCTAACTGTTCTAATTGTTCTAACTTCTAGAAGCTTCTTCAGCTCTGGTGAAGCTTCTTGGATGAGAAGCAAAACATCTTCAAAGAAAAAATAAAGAAGTCCAGTTGCCTCTTGAAAAAGTACCTCTTTGTGACAGAAGAAGGAAGGCAGAATTCAAATAAATGTCCTTCAATCAAGGAGTTAATAATTTCTGGTGCACGCCAGCTTATTTTTGTTTATTAACAATTTTATTCCCACCTTCATTTTGGCCAACACAAGATGGTATACAATCTAGCACTCTGCCTATTTTCCCCACAACAACTCTGTGGGTTGGAGTGAGAAAGAGGGACTGACCTAAGGATGGGATTCAGCTGGTTCAGATTGTTTCGGGCGAACCGGTCCGCTCCCATGATCGTTTTGGCCCACTCACTTGTCCTTGTGCTTTACTTACCTATATTCTCTCAGCTGATATCACACGGTGGAGCAAATTGCTGCACCTCAGCTGTGTTACTCCCCAGAAGGAAGACTGAAGAGAAGTTTTGTTATAACTGTGCACACACATGAAGCACGCGATCACCAAACCGGCTTTTAAAATGGCAGGATCCCACCACTGGACTGACCCTAAGCCACCCAGATGGTCTTCATCTCCAAGGATGGACTAGAACTCACAATCTCCTGGTTTTTTTAGGCCAACACAGTCACCATTACCCCATGCTGACACAATTTGTACCAGTAAGCTGTGATCTTTCTGTTCTTCTGATATACGGTGGACAGCAACGCAAAAAATTAAAAATGGAAAGAACAGACAAAGATAAACGTCTCCAAATGTCAGATCATCCAGCACATTTTTTAACTTTGGGAGCATGATGTCCCCGTGTTCATAAAAATGGCTGACATGAAGGACTTTTAGTCACCAAATATTCTCCATGGTGGGATGGCAGTAAGGAATATTCTAATTTAGCCCCATAGGTTCCCTGGATGTGAGCTTCTGCTCTCATCTTACTTCTGTATAGTTGTGTGTGTGTGTGTGTGTGTGTGTGCGTGTGTGTTTCTAAGTAGAGAAGTAACCTTCCCAATAATACATACTGCATTGCAGCTACTGATCACTTTTACTTTTCCATCCACTCTATCGGACCATTGTGGAGCTGAGCGGCATTCTTATAAATAAAGATGATGCTGGAGGCTACAGTTGCAGTGGCCAACTTCTCATTTAAAAGGTTAAAACAAATTTATATACAAACATCTATCAAAAATGGGGCTGAACGGTTCCAGGGCAAGAAAACATCCTGTGTGTTTCCTTCCAGTTTTCTTTCCATTTGATGCAAGGACAGGAAACTTCTCTAAAAGGAAAAGGCTTCAGAGAACTTCTCATGAACTTCCCTGGTGGTCTTGCACTTAGTTAATAAAGAAACAGGACTTCCGCTTCCGCCCTCCAACGGCGACGGATGGGTCCTTGACTCGTCCGCCGCTTTGTCCTTTTTTCTGCCCCCCCACGGGGGCGAGACGCCCCATCTTGGGGGTCTCCCGTAGGGTTGGCTTGCTAGGGACGCCCCCTTCCCACGGCGGTGGGAAAGTGACCCTTGTCTTCAGCCTAGGTGACGAAAGGCTGGCTGCGGGGGGGAGACGCCTGTCTCCACCTTCGCCAATGGAGAACGGAAAAGCTGCTTAATTTTGGATTGAGCCAGACGTCCGGGTCGGAAGGCTCTCCCGAGGCTCGGCTGCAAGGTGAAGAGTGAGTGTGCTTTTATCTGCTATTTTATCTCCGATGGCAGCGCTGGACTAAAAAGCTT